>OY783199.1:13163006-13276387 GCA_963678675.1 Xiphydria camelus | reverse complement strand
CTCCCTCCCTCCCTCCCCCTCCCCCTCCCTCCTCCCTCCCTCCTCCCTCCTCCCTCCCTCCTCCCTCCCTCCCTCCTCCCTCCCTCCTCCCTCCTCCCTCCCTCCTCCCTCCCTCCCACCCTCCCTCCCTCTCTCCCACCCTCCCTCCCTCCCTCCCTCCATCCCTCCCCCCCCCTCTCTCTCTCTCTCTCTCTCTCTCTCTCTCTCGTGTGTGTGTTGTGCCTGATTTCGCTCTGCGCTTTACATGCTTTTGCTGCCTGATTTTTGCTTCCGGGCGCTGTTGTTGCGGACTGTCGCATGCGCTTTCTCGCGGACTCTCCCCAGTGGCTTTTCTATCCTCTGCGAGGGCCTGGTAACGCTTCTTTTCGGCTTTCGCAGTCTCCATGCTCGGGTTTTGAGGTTAGTTTACGGTCATTAACTAGTTGGTATAAAGGGCCGCGCGCCTCTGTCCCTTTCTGCTCGCGGCAACCAGAATACCTGAGTGTCGCCACCTGGCGAGTGCCCATCTGCAGCGATATATTCACGGCAGCTGCGCTCTCTAATACCGACGATTGGCAGCGCATCGATCACTTCGACGCACCAGATAACTCCGCTGCAAACCGCATCAGGCACCAATTGAAGATTACCTCGCCTCTAGTACAACCACTCGTCCTTATATTGTCCAACATCAATCATTTTGCGCCATGGCTGACGGGCTCCTCAAGCCCTGCTCTACTTCACCAGCTGGCTCTAAGTCCTCTCAATCATCTTGCAAGTCTGACTCCAGCCGAAAGCGTGATAGAAGTGCTGACAAGACTGAGGGCATGAAGAAACCAGAAAGAATGACTAGAGCTAAAACGTCTATAAGCGCTCTAATGGACGAACTCAGAGCCATCAATGAAAGCTTAGCCAAGCAATCGGTGATGCTACAGGATCTGCCAGCTATAAGAACTGCTATCGAAACCATTAGTGGGGACGTAAATGTGCTGAAAGCAGCGACAGCTCAGCTCGAGACCAAAACTAACTCGCTCGAGACTAAAACTAATTTGCTCACTACGACATCTGAGCAGCTTATTAAGGAGAATGAGGACTTGAGGCAATCTGTTCGTTCATTGGAGGCACGGGTTGATCAGCTGGTGGTCGCCGGCAACTCTGGCGAGTTTAATCCAGCAAACCTCTCCAAGCTAGTTGCTGCTGCGAACGCGAATGCCTTGTGTTTTCAGCGCGGCGCGCTTCTGCATATAGGCGCGATAATGAGATCACGATCTCAGGCTTATCCTTTGCTGACATGGATGAGGACGCCCTTATCTTTATAGTTACCGCTGCTGCTCGCGCTATTAAAGCTGACGTAAATCCTGAGGACTTTGTCAGTGCTCGTCTGCTCAGGAAGAAAGTAACGCCTGCAATTTGCGAAGGACCACAATCCCTTACTATTGCTTCTAGACCGATCAAAACTACCTTCGCTGTGGTCTGCAAAGACCACACGGTAGTATCTCGAATCTTGCATGCCAAGCGCACGTTTGGGATGCTGAAACTTAACCAGCTGACTTAAAGGACTTGCGTAACGACGAAACTGCTGCTACATTCGACGGCAACCCAACTATCAACATCAACCCGCTTTTGCCCTTGTACGTGCTCCAGCTACTCAAGGCTGCAAAGGCAGTACTGAAAGAAGCAGGCTTCAAGTACGTCTGGTGTCGGAACAATACTATTTTTGCTAAAGCAACGGATGACTCACTAGTGCAAATTGTCAACTCGGCTGCGGACATTCCTCGCATAGTGCAGCTCTATTTTAGTCGCCAACAATAGCAATCCAGACCTGCCAACTCTACCAATTCCTTACATCACAATAGTCTACGCTGCTGCTGCCTCAATTATTTTCCTGTCCAAATCTCCTTTTTTTTGTAATGCTGCAATGCTGAATACTTATAGCTGATTCTGCTACTCTTAATGCGCTTGATACCCTTTACGTTAGAGCGTATGCGCTGTTAGCTTACTTATGTTAATCTCTAAATTTTACACGCTATACAATTCATATGATTTACTTGATATTAAAATCAAGAGACACGGTAGTGTCTCGCGGCATGTTCATTCAAGTCGTCCGATTTCTCGGGCGATATATACAGGGTGTTCATTTTAAAACTTACCACCCACGTTATCTGCGTAAAGAGACATATTTCTGAAAATCGCCGAGACACGTCAACAAAATTATTGAGGGGGAACATTTTTTATAAAAATTCGATGCCCCCCCCCCCTCAACCACCTGACTCCGGGGGCGGTAACCCCAATATTCTTAAATGGAACAGGGGGTCGAGTGATACCTCATTTTAAAGGGCTTTTAATTGTGTACATTTTGACGTCCTACTTTTCAAATTTGACGTTACCTTGCCCTTTTGAATGTTGAAATTCAAGATTTTAAATAATAATACTTTTTATTTTTCAAAAGAAAACTAAGAGTATATTTTCGTTGGCTAATTATTTTAATGAAACTAATAAATATTGTACATTTACGTAATAACTAATTAACAAAAAAGTAAACAAATTAAATGTAAAAACTGAAACTTCTTTTGCAACAATAATTAGGACTAAAACATACGATGAACACAAAATGTTCCTAATTATTATTTAATGAACTGTACGAAGTGTTCACCATTGACTTCTAGACAATAATACAGGCGCTGTTCAAATTCTTGACGAACATTTTCAAATGTCTCTCTTGTTATAGCCCTACACGTAGCTGTAATACGATTTCGTAATTCTTCATTTGTTTCGAGAACGCTTTTGTCAGTTGTCCGTGGAGACTCATTATTTGAATTATGACATTTTAAAACGAATTAGACATTTAGTCAAATATCAGTCATTGCCAATTTTGGATTTAGCATAAATAGTATCTGTTCTTGCAGTTATTCGTTTTCGATTTAGACAATTTCTCTAGCAATGGTTTACTCTTTAGAAGAAAGAATAGAAATTGTGTTTATTTATGGTGCAAATAATGAGTCTCCACGGACAACTGCCACTGTTTTCAATGAGAGACACCCCGATAAAAATGTATCACACGTTTATGTGATGCAACTTATTCAAAAATTCAGAGCTACCGGGGCGGTAACCAACTTAAAACGTGTTGGTCCAAGGGTTTTAGACGAAGCAACGCAAATTGAAGTTTTGAGACATTTCGCGGCGGATCCATCTACTTCAGTAAGAAAGGTTTCTGCTGTCACTCGTGTATCTGTTGGAGCAGTCCATAAGGTAACGCGGCTTCACAAATTCCATCCATATAAGATTCAAATTTTACAAGCATTAAATGAAGACGATCCAGATCGTAGGATTCAGTTTTGTGAAGAAATGACCCAGTTTATTAACAGAACTCAAAATCTGGTTCGAAGCATCTGCTTTTCAGACGAATGCACATTCTTTCTAAACGGAACTGTTAATAAACACAACTGCTGCTATTGGAGTGATGAAAACCCACATATTTTTAGAGAGGGTCATACGCAGTACCCCAGAAAATTAATGTTTAGGCGGGAATTCTCGGCAATGCTGTGATAGGCCCTTTATTTTTAAATGAAAATCTGACGGGGCAGATTTATCTAAACATGTTGGAAGAAGCAATTGATGCCCTTATAACAGAAGAAGTCGAAAATCAGAGGGACGAGTATGGTAACCCAATAATTAATGAAGAGTACCTTCACTTCCAGCAAGACGGTGCACCTCCTCACTACGCCAGACCTGTCCGGGATTGGCTTAATAATAGATTTCCAGATAGGTGGATAGGAAGAAGAGAGCCAATAGAATGGCCTGCAAGGTCACCTGACCTTAGTCCGAACGACTTTTTTCTTTGGGGCCATTTAAAGTCGGTAGTTTATAAAACCGTTCCCCAAAACATTGAAGAATTACGAAATCGTATTACAGCTACGTGTAGGGCTATAACAAGAGAGACATTTGAAAATGTTCGTCAAGAATTTGAACAGCGCCTGTATTATTGTCTAGAAGTCAATGGTGAACACTTCGAACAGTTCATTAAATAATAATTAGGAACATTTTGTGTTCATCGTATGTTTTAGTCCTAATTATTGTTGCAAAAGAAGTTTCAGTTTTTACATTTAATTTGTTTACTTTTTTGTTAATTAGTTATTACGTAAATGTACAATATTTATTAGTTTCATTAAAATAATTAGCCAACGAAAATATACTCTTAGTTTTCTTTTGAAAAATAAAAAGTATTATTATTTAAAATCTTGAATTTCAACATTCAAAAGGGCAAGGTAACGTCAAATTTGAAAAGTAGGACGTCAAAATGTACACAATTAAAAGCCCTTTAAAATGAGGTATCACTCGACCCCCTGTTCCATTTAAGAATATTGGGGTTACCGCCCCCGGAGTCAGGTGGTTGAGGGGGGGGGGGGCGTCGAATTTTTATAAAAAATGTTCCCCCTCAATAATTTTGTTGACGTGTCTCGGCGATTTTCAGAAATATGTCTCTTTACGCAGATAACGTGGGTGGTAAGTTTTAAAATGAACACCCTGTATATGTCAAAATCTCACAAAAATTCCGCCTGCCTTCGGCGATATTCGGCCATGGTCGGAAATGTGTACACAGATGCGGCCACACGCATACGCCATCAAATGTATGTGAGAGTGTGTGAGAGATTATATTCCTTGAATGTTTAGTTGTTTTTCAAAATTAATAAAATATTTCCATCCGCGAAACGATTTCCCTCGCATTTTTTCGATCCTCGGACGCGCTTGTTAATAAAAAGTAAAAATTCAGTGTAATCGGAGTAGTGAATCTCGATAGTGGTGAACGTGACAGACGCTCCGTATAGTTTAATAAGCGTTTGTATTTTTTTTTCGAATATCGAGATAGTGAACAGATGCAGTGGTATTCTTCTCTAGTTGCCTGTGCATCAAGAAAGGAGCAGGAAAGGAGACGGTCTCAGAAGAATTGCCATCAGATTAGTTTAATTGCCATCTGACAGCTTTAATCTCACTTTCGATGGAAGGACAATATCTTTGTGTTCGTTCTATTTTTTGTTTTCAGGGTCATGCGAGCACGGGAAAAATCCAAGGTTTTTCTTCTCATTGTCAGTCATCAATACAAGCCGTGGCAGAATAGGAGATGAAATGGAATTGGATCACAATAATCAAGTAGGTAATTACTTTATCACTATTTTTCTCTATCGATATATTTCCTCTTTCGTACTATCATAAGTTCCAATTTACACACCGACCTGTCAAACCTGAAGTATACTTCTATTTCATCTCTTCTTCGTCTCCGGTGTAACGACGGTCAATGAGGAATTACTGATACCGATTAGGCAGATAAGTGCTGAATAACGTAGTATAATACGAAAGAGGAAATATATCATTTTTAATAATTCTGTCATTATTAGAATAGAATAGTAAGTTCGGTATATTTTAAATAGTGGAATGCTGCATATGATTATGTAACTTATAATTTGTTACAGATCGTTTGCGAACCTGAGGAGGTTTCTTTCCAACGAGGGATCATCCACTTGTTGTTTCAACAAGAACCAGTTCCATTAGTTGCATTCATTGCATTTGACAGGTCGGTATATAAATTGGTTCTTAATTTTTACGCTGAGTAAGTTCGGTATATTTTAAAAGTGAAATGCTGCATATAATTGTGTAATTTACAATTTGTTACAGATCGTTTGCGAACCCGAGGAGGTTTCTTTCCAACGAGGGATCATCCACTTGTTGTTCCAACCACAACCAGTTGCATTCATTGCATTTGACAGGTCGGTATATAAATTGGTAGTATAATACGAAAGAGGAAATATATCATTTTTCTTAATTCTGTCATTATTAGAATTGGTTAACTTAGATTAATATAATCTTAGTTTCTACGTTTAGTTAGTTAAGTATATTTTAAATTGTTTGTGTTATTTACAATTTGTTACAGATCGTATGCTAACCCGAGGGGGTTTCTTTCGAACGAGGGATCATCCGCTTGTTGTTCCAAGAACCTGCTGCTTTGGTTCATTCGGCGACCTGGATCTGCTGTCTCGAGTGCATGGACGTACGTCACTTTAAATGGATGAATATCCTTTAATATCATCCGAACCGTAGACTTGCTAACCTCTGATTCTAACCTTTCTTGCCATAGCCTGAATATTCTTTCGAGGGTTATTCCTTACTCTTTCTAGCAGAGCACCGATATTTTGCTGCATCTATATTCTTCTGGAACTTCCTAAAATAATTATAAAAACCCTATATAATTCAGCCCGAACAAGTACAATCTTATCGGACTATACCTTATCGGGGAGATTTTTCGACATAATGATTCCGAAACGTTTTTATCGAGAAGTATATATTTCTAACATACGGTAGTGTTCACGAATATTGTAAAATATCGCAGGAATGTTACAGAAAAGTTACTTGCAAGAACGTGCTTTGTGGGGTGCAAATGATGATATTTTGTAATCCATCGTTACACCAGAGGCGAAGAAGAGATGAAATAGAAGTGAGGTACATGTACACTTCACGTTTGACAGGTCGGTATATAAATTGAAACTTGTGATTGTATAATACGAAGGAGGAAAAACTTACATCGATAAAGAAAAAAAATAATAAAGTAGTTACTCTATTATTGTAATCCAATTCCATTATATCCCTTATTTTTCTGCCACGACTTTGATTGTTGATAGTGGATGGATCAACCAATAAATTTGTGGCAGAAAAATAAGTGATACAATGTTATTGGATTACAATAATGGAGTAACTACTTTATTATTATTTTTTCTTTATATATAAGTTTTTCCTCTTTCACATTATACTATCACAAGTTTCAATTTATATACCGACCTATCAAACGTGAAGTGTACATGTATGTACCTCACTTCTATTTCATCTCTTCTTTGCCTTTGGTGTAACGATGGAAATTACAAAATATCATCATTTACACCCCGCAAAGCACGTTTTTACAAGCAACTTTTCTGTAACATTCCTGCGATATTTTACAATATTCGTGAACATTACCGTATGTTAGAAATATTCCTTTACTCATAATATATATTTCTCGATAAATTCGCGAATGTTGCAAAACAGCATAGAAGCATTTCGGAATCATTACGTTGAAAGATCTCCTCGATAAGGTACAGCTCGATAAGATTGTACTTGTTAGGGCTGAATTATATAGGGTGTTTATAATTATTGTAGGTAGTCCCAGAAGAACATAAGTGCAGCGAAATATCGATGTTGTGCTGGAAATTTATTTACGAGTAAGGGCGAAATTTCAGCGGTGCATGCAAAAGGATTTCTTAAAACTATTCCAACGTCTCGAGTTAATATACAGTGTGAGTCAAATGTCTGGAGCAATGGGAAAACCAGAAAATTCTGGGGAAAACGCTCGGACACGTCAATCACTATTTTTTGGGGAAAAATTTTAGTGTATTCGGTTGCTCAAAAATGTGACGTGTGGTGGCGCTGCAGGCCTTAGGTCGAATTTTTCAAATTGCATGTGGTATTTTTTATTGCATATTCTGAAAGGTGAGGCTTTTCTGAGTATTTTGGTATGCCATGTGTGGGGGGTTGATACATGAATTTTTTGAGAAATTTTGAAAAAACTGATGCGGTTTTAAACCAGCGCGTTTGAAGGTTCCGCTTGCTTCTCCCACCAGCTACTGCAGTAGAGACGAAGTTGCCCTGCGCATTAGCCCTCTTCTGCGAAAAGGCGTTTCCCCCACTCCTCGGCCACACTGCCAGGCGGAGCAAGCGGAACCTTCAAACGCGCTGGTTTAAAACCGCATCAGTTTTTTCAAAATTTCTCAAAAAATTCATGTATCAACCCCCCACACATGGCATACCAAAATACTCAGAAAAGCCTCACCTTTCAGAATATGCAATAAAAAATACCACATGCAATTTGAAAAATTCGACCTAAGGCCTGCAGCGCCACCACACGTCACATTTTTGAGCAACCGAATATACTAAAATTGTTCCCCCAAAAAATAGTGATTGACGTGTCCGAGCGTTTTCCCCAGAATTTTCTGGTTTTCCCATTGCTCCACACATTTGACTCACACTGTATGTAACAACATACATACAGGGTCAGTCGCACTATACACGCCAGCAAATGGGTTGCATATCGCTCGGCGCTTAGGAGATACCGACGATTCCTGTAATTTAATGGTAATTTCGTTAGCGCGGACTCAAATCCCGATAGCCCGGACTCAAACCAAAGAGACGTATCAATTTGAAAAACATCGGCTTACTTTTAGTGTAGGTGATGGGTGCTCCGAAAAATGTGACAGCTGTTTGTGTTTTTATTATTAATAAATAGAAGCCGTGCTATTTTTCTGTAGTCATTCATCGAACATAGACAGCAGAAAAGGAGTCGAAATGCAATCAGATAAGTTAATTTCTGAATTATTTCATTTAACCTCATTTTGATAACCTATAAAGAATACATATCTTTGTGGTCACTTCTTTTTTTCTTTCAGCATTGCATATGAGGACGGGACGAACTCTTTGAGGACTAAGCGGAATTAATCTTTCTACATATTGGAGAATCCAAGTCGTGGGAGAAGAACAAAAACATCGGAGTAACTACAATATCGGGGTAACTATAATACTTTATTTCTATTTTTTTCTCATCGGTACTTGCCCTCTGCCTTCCTACTACAAGTTTCGATTTATATACTCAATTTTATTTTATTTTTAGTTCATCGCCTCCACTCCATCGCCTTCGACTTCTTCTACCCAGTGAGGATTTCTCACGGACCAATAGTGGGCGTTGTGATTATTCACTAATCCCCTTCGTTGTAGAATTTCGATTCATCTGTGAACAAAATCTTCTGACGAACGAGGGATCGTCCACTTGCCGTTCCAAAAACCAGTCGGAATAGTTCATTTGTCGAGCTGGATCTAGCTAATTGTACGCTGAAACATGCCCAAGTCGTATTCAGCCTTGAGAAGATTTATTTTCAATATTGGACCAAAGGTACGGCAATCCAGCAGTCTCATAACCGACAGAAATTACGAAAGTGAGATTTATGTTAAATTATCTTAACAAATATTTAATTGGGCGATAATGTGCCCGAGCTCGAGGTTTATTCTGCAATTAACGTTAACATAATCGAGATTATGCTCGGGTGATGGGTGTTCCAAAAGTGGTAAGTTGATACTAAACATCGGATGCTCTCTCTGTAAGCTGACTTGCTAGTCTACGCTTTGCAACTGGAACATCATCGCAGGAATAATTTGTCTATGATTAGTCACAATCATTGATCGTTGCCCCCTACGATCAATAATTCATACAAGATAAATGCTTTGAAAGAAGTAAAAGTTACTTAACGCAGGAATAGTTGAAACGAAAAGCGCATATTGCAATGAAAAAGTACCCATATAAAGATATGGGTAAAAGGCGCTCGCTGACAAGACTGACATTCTCCGATGTCCATCGAATCATCTTTTACGGACAGGACACGAATTAGATCCTCTTCGGTTGAACCTGTACGAGATGATAGGTCAGAAAATCGTGAGTCTTCATGAAAATCTTCTAACCTACTCGTTCTGCAGTAATACTTAATAATAAAAAACTATTCTCCTACATGTACATATTCTCCTGATGAATAAATTCCAAAAAGTAGTGAAATCCCCCCCAAAAACAGATCCTCTGTAAAAAAGGCGGCATGTTCATTCAGTGCCAACAAAAATTGATACATAAAATACTCCCCAAAAAAGATTTGAAATCAATTAAGATCGCCATGTTCAAAATTTATATATAAATCTATCGTTACACCAGAGGCGAAGAAGAGATGAAATAGAAGTGAGGTACATGTACACTTCACGTTTGACAGGTCGGTATATAAATTGAAACTTGTGAGTGTATAATACGAAAGAGGAAAAACTTATATCGATAAAGAAAAAAAAATAATAAAGTAGTTACTCTATTATTGTAATCCAATTCCATTATATCCCTTATTTTTCTGCCACGACTTTGATTGTTGATAGTGGATGGATGAACCAATAAATTTGATTTTTCTTCGCTATCAGCAATTAAAGTCGTGGCAGAAAAATAAGTGATACAATGTTATTGGATTACAATAATGGAGTAACTACTTTATTATTATTTTTTCTTTATCGGTATAAGTTTTTCCTCTTTCATATTATACTATCAAAAGTTTCAATTTATATACCGACCTGTCAAACGTGAAGTGTACATGTATGTACCTCACTTCTATTTCATCTCTTCTTTGCCTTTGGTGTAACGATGGAAATTACAAAATATCATCATTTACACCCCGCAAAGCACGTTTTTGTAAGTAACTTTTCTGTAACATTCCTGCGATATTTTACAATATTCGTGAACACTACCGTATGTTAGAAACATTCCTTTACGCATAATATATATTTCTCGATAAATTCGCGAATGTTGCAAAACATCATAGAAACATTTCGGAATCATTACGTCGAAAGATCTCCTCGATAAGGTACAGCTCGATAAGATTGTACTTGTTAGGGCTGAATTATTTGGGGTTTTTATAATTATTTTAAAACGTCCCACAGAAGAATACAGGTGCAGCAAAATATCGATGCTGTGCTGGAAATTTATTTACGAGTAAGGGCAAAATTTCAGCGGTGCATGCAAAAGGATTTCTTAAAACTATTCCAACGTCTCGAGTTAATATATGTAACAACATATATACTGTTATAAGTGGTATCTTTACATGTGATGAAACAATTCGTCACGGTCATTGGAAGAGTAAACAGTATGTCCGATGGCAAACTCCAACTTTTGAATTTCCCTGACATTTGGCCGGAAGTGGTTGGGTCGTTTCTCTAGTAATTAATAGAATTGGTTTCGGGAGAGTGCGCTGCCGTCTTACGAGCCGTAAAAGCGAGAAGTGTCAAGCGTCTGGGGCCCCTTTCTCTAACTCGCTCGCAAAGTTGCGTATACGCATCTTAGCCAATAGACCAATCAGGACCAAGTATTCCGTTGTGGTGGGGGTCCTGATTGGTCTACTCGCTAAGAAACGTATATGTTTCTCTTGCGCAAGGGAGTTAAAGAAAGGGGCCCCTGATCTCCCAGTAGCTGTCAATTCGGGAGATCGAAACATCTAACCTCGAAATGGTTAATTTGTAAATAATAGTGAATAACGTGTAAAAGTGATAGGAAATATTCATTCGGGTTTCTTCGATGAGATTCCCCAAGTGTTTAAAAATCGGTGTCCGATTTTTGATATAACTGTTGCTTCAACACTTCCAGTTATATTAATTGTAAGTATTACTGCAGAACGGGTAGGTTAAAAGATTTTCGTGAAGACTCACGATTTTCTGATATGTCATTTCGTACAGGTGCAACCGAAGAGGATCTAGCTCGTGTCCTGTCCGTAAAAAGATGACTCGATGGATATCGGAGAATGTCAGGCTTGTCACCGAGCGCCTATTACCCACGGTACATTAATTGCAATACGCGCTTCTCGTTTCATTCAACTATTCCAGCGTTAAATAACTTTTACTTCTTTCAAGGTAATCACCTTTTATGAACTGTTCGTGGTAGGAGGCAGCGATCGATAATAGAGACTCGTCGTAGACAAGTTCGTCTAGTAAAGCTAAAAGGCAATTGGTGTGCCGAACTACTACTGCAATAATGTGCCCGAGCTCACGGTCTATTCTGCAATTAACGTTAACATAATACAGGTTTACGAAAAAAAAAAGGTCCAGACTATTTGACCGGACCATGGTATTCCGAGGTATTTTTGCGTCCTGAATCCGATCCCGAGGTCATCTGCGCCCCATCACGTCAGAAAAACAAGATTTGCAACGAGGAGGTTGCCACTGCAGACGCACAAATTTTTTACTCATGTTCTGCATGCTGTTTCATAGGGCCGATTGTACACGAACAATCGGCTTTAAAGAAGGGTCTTTATTGTTCGGATATAAACAATGTTCCCAAGAAGTCCCCTAACATGGTGCGAAATTTCTGACGAATGGGTTGAGCAGTTCTCGAGATATGGAAGTTTTCCGTCAAGTTTCTGCGTCTTGGCAGGGAGCTTAAACTCGTGAGTTGGTAAGATTCCTTCGTCAACTTACAGCAAATTTGTGCAGTCCAATTGTGTTGGTTGTAATGTCTTTGAAAAGGGCAAGAGCCCGTGAAATAAATAAATAAGGAAATGGGACTGCCCTGAGCAGCACCCAGAGCATGACTCCAAGATTCTAAGGCCATTAGGGTCAGTGCTGGGTCCACTGTCAATATGTCACAGTGAACGGATCGCCGGAATTGGATGCCTTGACAGGGAGATCATAATTCGCGAGATACAACGATCATGGCAACATTTTATCCACTGAGGTGGTTCTGTGATAGTCCCGGTCGAGATTTAGGACTCCATTCCAATGTTTGGAAGGTATTCAAGACCTAAACAGCTACCCTCCAACTCAACAGGTCGCTTGAGAAATTGTCCCGGGTCCAGTTCCAAAAAATGGTCATTTTAACCTCTAAATGACCTTGAAATCTCGTTTTTCTGACGTGATGGGGCTTAGATGACCTCGGGATCGGATTCAGGACGCAAAAATACCTCGGAATACCATGGTCCGGTCAAATAGTCCGGACTTTTTTTTTTGTAAACCTGTGTAATCGTGATTATGCTCGGGTGATGGGTGTTCCAAAAGAGGTAAGTTGATACTAAACATCGGATGCTGTAAGCTGACTTGCTAGTGTACTTTGCAACTGGAACATCATCGCAGGAATAATTTGTCTACGATTAGTCACAATCATTGATCGTTGCCCCCTACGATCAACAATTCGTACAAGAGGTAAATGCTTTGAAAGAAGTAAAAGTTACTTAGAGCAGGGGAATAGTTGAAACGAAAATCGCATATTGCAATAAAAGTACTATGGGTGAAAGGCGCTCGGTGACAAGCCTGACATTCTCCGATCCATCGAGTCATCTTTTTACGGACAGGACATGAGCTAGATCCTCTTCGGTTGCACCTGTACGAGATGACATGTCAGAAAATCGTGAGTCTTCATGAAAATCTTCTAACCTACTCGTTCTGCAATAATACTTAATAATAAAAAGCTATTCTCCTACATGTACGTATTCTCCTCATGAATAAATTCAAAAAAGTAGTGAAATCCCCCCACAAAAACAGATTGTCTGTAAAAAAAAAGCGGCATGTTCATTCAGTGCCAACAAAAATTGATACGTAAAATACTCTCCAAAAAAGATTTGAAATCAATTAAGATCGCCATGTTCAAGAGTTATATATAAAAAGTAAAAGGCATCATTTGAAAGGGAAATTATTGTAAATCAAGTGACTACAAAGTTCGATTAAAAAAATTTATAAAAAAATTTTAATAAAAAAGAACTTGCCGCGTTTTTTCCCTTCAAAATAAAAAATTCAGACAGAATTATACTCGATGTTTATGCACTTATGAGATTTTAAATAAATTCATACACTTATATGATACCACCAGTATACCGAATGTCGCACGAGAAACCGATCAGGCGGGGGCCTTCTGAATTTCTCTGAATTTGACTTCGGCAGTGCAATTTATGAATCACTCTAGCACCGTCTAAGCACTACCAATTATTCGGTATAGTGGACAAAATATGAAAACTTAAACGCGGCAAGTTCTTTTTTATTAAAATTTTTTTATAAATTTTTTTAGTCGAATTTTGTAGTCACTTGATTTACAATAATTTCCTTTTCAAATGATGCATTTTACTTTTTATATATAACTCTTGAACATGGCGATCTTAATTGATTTCAAATCTTTTTTGGAGAGTATTTTACGTATCAATTTTGGTTGGCACTGAATGAACATGCCGCCTTTTTTTTACAGAGAATCTGTTTTTGTGGGGGTACTATTCTACTCTAATAATTTATGCTTGTACGGCAGCTAAGCTGCCACACTTTGTTCAATATTGAACAATAAATTACACTTATCAATCAATCAATCAATCAATCAATATCTCTCTCTCTCTCTCTCTCTCTCTCTCTCTCTCTCTCTCTCTCTCTCTCTCTCTCTCTCTCTCTCGCTCTCTCTCTCTCTCTCTCTCCATCTCTATCTCCCTCTCTCTCTCTATCTCCCTCTCTCTATCTCTATCTCTATCTCCCTCTCTCTATCTCTCTATCTCCCCCCCTCTCTCTCTCTCCCTCCCTCTCTCTCCCTCTCCCTCTCTCTCCCCCTCTCCCTCTCTCTATCTCCCCCCCTCTCTCTCTCTCTCTCTCTCTCGTCCTCTCTCGTCCTCTCACTCATTCAGGCGCAACCAATTCAAACACTACATAGCCCAAACCCACTAGACATAAGATGGAGAAACACAATGCGAAATTGTCCACATACCAGGTGTGTCGGTAAATCCTTTCCGGTTTTTTCGTTAAAGAAAACACGTTACTTACAATGGATAGTTCAAATTTATTTATTCAAAGTATTGGCCATTTGGTTCTATACATTTTGCCCATCTCTTAGGCAATTTATGGATGCCATTCCAAAAGAACAGTTTCTCCTTTGAGCTAAACCATTCATCGAGCCATTTTTTAATTTCTTCGAAATCGGCGAAGTGCTGCTCTGCAAGCGCTCGCCCCATCGATGCGAAAAGGTGGTAGTCGGATGGAGCCAGATCTGGAGAGTACGGTGGGTGCGATAAAACTTCCCAACCAAGTGATTTCAACACTTATTTGACTCGTTTTGCTGCATGAGACGGCGCGTTGTCATGCTGCAAAATCATGTGGCACCCATCTTCCCATCTTTTGGATCTTTCCCATCGCTCGTAATCGTTCACAAATTGCTACTCGGCTCACATTCAACTTTTCTGCCAATTGTTTTTGAGTTTGTGTTGGGTCTTCAACCAATAACTCCTGCAATTCCACATCTTCAAACGTTTCGGCCTACCAGGACGTTCTTCGTCTTGAACGTTGAAATCACCACATTTGAATTGTTGAAACCACGTTTCACATGTTCTTATGGTTGGCGCATGTTCACCGTAAGTCTCTACCAGCAAACTATGACTTTCAGCGGCTTTTTTCTTTAGATGAAACAAGAAAAGTAATGCGTGCCGCAAATGCACGTTTTCAGGCACAAAACTCGACATTTTCAGAAAATTATAAATCTATAACGCTGTTATTTTGGCGGAACGTAACTTGTGTAGTATTGAGGTTAATGTCAGTAGAATAAAATGACATATGTATCAAATCATAATATTTCATACTTATAGCTAATGACATCTGTTACGAAAACCGGAAAGGAATTACCGACACACCTGGTATATCAGATGAATGACTTTGTTATTGTGTTTCGTTAAATACGAAGTTTACAGTTTATTCGAAGTCAAACGAGATACTGTTACTGTTGAAGTAGCAACCTCGTCCATCTTTTCTGACGTAAACCCGTGCTCACGGATTCTGTCGCTGGTGACTTTTTTAATGTTATTTTTAAACGTACTCTAACCAATGAACAATTAATTCTCATACCCTCATTAACTACGGTGGCGTCTACTCTCGTTAATGAAAGCATGAGGATTATTAATCATTGGTTAGTACCTTTAAAAATAACATTTAAAAAAAGTCACCAGCGACAGAATCCGTGAGCACGGGTGTACATACATGGCGACCCAGTGCTGACCCGGTTTGGTGTGGCCATCGGTATTAAAGTACTTAGTATGGTCACGAATCGATTTCCAAGATTAAAATATGAAATAATTTTTTTATGCAAGTTAATATCAATAGAAACCTGCTGGTGCAATTTATGTTAGATTGATCGTTTAGTATGTTTGATAAAAATTAATTACCAATTAGGAAGTAACCCAGTCTTACGGGCAAATCACATCTTTGGAGTTTTTTATGTAAGATCCAAGATTAAAATATAAAAAAAATACCAAAAAACGGGGGAAATAAAAAACAAAAATTTACAACCATCGATGAAAATTGTAGCGTTGCCGTTCTAAAGGGGGTAAGTACCAGAATTTGAAAACGCGTATATGTACATCAATAGGTTGTAATTACCATCGCCGTGTTCCTTTAAAGGGGGCAAGTGCCATGCGTTTATTCTAGTAATGTTTAGTAAACATAAAAGATGGTGCTGGGTGTACCTCCAGAGTAATTTAATATTAATTCTTTTGCCAATATCTCTGAGACATGGTTTTGGCACTTACCTCCTTTGGAACAGCAACGCTACAATTATTGACCGTTTGATACTTTAGTTCTATTAAATAATTGTTCTATTTGTTTATTAGTTCTAATAAATAATTTCTGCTTCTCGATGTTCGGAAATGACGTGTTGAGTAGATGCGACAACGTCGCGTCAGCAGTGGTTTCATTTGACGTTTCAAGTGAAATTTTACGTTTTTTATTCGCTACAATGACATTTGCACGCCACTCAGTCTTTCTTTTCCTCTCAAATTTTCCCTTATATCGTGGCTGACTGGCCATGGTGAGAGTATATTTAGGTTCTGGCACTCTCTCATGTTATTGAGAGGAAAATATTTCGAAGTTTACAGCGTTGCCACACAGAAAAAGACGTGTCAAAGGAGGTAGGTATATTATTTGAATAATAAATGAAAAATAATGAAAATAATCGACTAATTCTTATGGTCGTAAATTTTATAATTAACAGAGAATTTTCAATTATAAATCATAGTTTTTTGATGAATTTTTTAATATTTTTTTTACGGCCACTCAACGATAACTTTGGAGAGAGTGACCATATTACCTTAACTATAAGAGCCGTAGGTCTCGTGCACACCCTGGGTACCTGATCGGCAGGATGCACTCCTATTTAACGCGCCGGTATACAATCTGTCCCTTTCAATACACGCCAGCGTAGCGGGTTGCATATCGGTTGACGCCTCCGATCCGCTGCAGGGTCCATGCGCCTGTGTTCGGCGTCAGGCGGATAACCGATATGCAACCCGCTACGCTGGCGTGTATTGAAAGGGACAGATTGTATACATACTTGAGAGCTCTCTGGACCTCCAAGCTGTTCATGCCCCTTCACGGCAGTCAAGCACAGATAATTTGAATAGAGGCTATCCTCTTCCTCCTCCTCGTGAGAATGACCATCTATCCACTTCTGTAAACGCGTGAAACGTAATTTAAGGCGCAGGTAAAAAATTCCTTATCTCGCCGGACACGGTGACACAGGCAGTACTCTCCGTTCGATGATAGTTTATCGAATGACGGACGCTCCTCCTCGTCCTCGAGATTAATAATCTTGCGGCTCGTGACACTTTGTAGAAGATTCGCCTTATCCCAACCGCACGTAAAAATGCGTTTGGAATTTCGGATGATACATGGGTCATTTGAAAAGTTTCCGGCCTTATTGATAAGCAGTCATGATAGAATTTAATTCTTGCTTGATAGATGGCGCTGATACACGTATCCTTGTGGAGATTGGGTTATCTCGCACATAAAGAATTGAACACCAGGAATTGCCTATGACTTATATTTAATAGGAACAATGCGGTTGGCGTTACAGAAGCAAGAAAATATCGTTGGGACCACAGCTGTGGTGGACCGCGCGTCGCTTGTAACCATAACTTTACGGCTGCTAACTAGAGAGGCGAGCTCGTGTCGTCCGGTTCGTCTTGTCGTGGGACTAGTTGCTGCTTGTGCCGCTGGCGCTAGTCTTTGGTTCCGCTGGAACCTATGGACGGAGATTGCTGCTGAGCCGCCACAACCCCCCCCCCCCCCTCCTCCCTCCCGTAACCTGACTGGGTAAGGAAGGGAACGAAACTCTTTTCGTTTCTTTAGTATATGTCCAGAGAGACGTACTGGGACCAGGAGTCTCGTGTAACTCATTTGGTCGATCGCCGTCAGTCTTGGTGATGAAAGCGGGTTTCAGTCTGTCCACCGAGATCGCTTTCTCAGCTTCGTGAATTTTAACGATGAACACTCTGTCATCCATCCTTTTGACGATTTCGTGTAGTCCAGTATATAGTGGATCGAGAGGCTTTTTGACTGCGTCGACTCGGACGAAGACATGGCTGCACTTGTAAAGGTCCTTGAGGACGAAAATCGTGCCTTTTCGTGTGATGGGCTGTAGGAGTCGGGCGTACTCGTCGCATCTGCTCTCGGAATTTTTCCAGGAAGAAGTTTGGATCCGCAGGTACGTTCTCCGAGATGAAGAATTCTCCGGGAATGCGTAACTCCGTGCCGTAGAGTAATTGCGCTGGAGAGGCTCTCAGGTCCTCCTTGAAGGCCACTCGTAGTCCGAGCGTTACCACGGGCCAGGGCGTCGGAGCGTTGCACATTAGTGCTGCTTTCAGTGTGCGATGCCAACGCTCGACAATCCCGTTGGACTGAGGTCGATACGATGTCGTGTGAATCTTCTTCGCTCCCACCATGTTCGCCAGCGCCGCACAGTGGTTCAGAACGCCGATTTAGCTTATCGAAATTCGTTATCGAAAAACTAAGGAACTTCTTGGTCAGTGAAGTCTCATTACGTTTATAGTAGGGTTATTTATCTATAAATTTAATGTTAATTCATAAAAAAAATTAAAATTTATTTATAAAAAAAATTATTTATAGAATCATAAAAATTTTTATGAAATAATTTGAATGTTAAAGTAATATTTGAATGAAATAAAAGAAATAAATTTTATTCATTTATAAATTTACGCATTAGTAAATGAGTAAGCGCCTCCTGAAGTTTGCTGTTTGTAGACTGCGGGCTCATGACGCAAAATTGTACTATTCTCATCATCCGGTAAGGTGTTTCTGTTGCAAATTTGTACAAAATGAATCGTATGACCCCAAGGTATGTAGATTTGTTGCAATAGTTACTTACATTAATAGTTTAGACTTGTTGCTGTGTGTGTTTTTCTATGTAAATAAGTTTGATATGAGATATATTATTCGGCAGGTAACGGCAGGAGCTGTTTTGGCTTGCATGTGCTTCTACTACTCTTACTGTAATAGGTGCAAGATAAACTAAAACCTGCTTTTTTTTATTTTTTATTTCCAGTGGTTACGTCGCACGATAGACTGTCTTCCGCACATTGGTCTTACCGCTCAATCTCATCGCGATCGAATATATAATTTATAATTACTATTAATATTAATAACATATAATAATAGTTTCGCCGAAATATATCGCTTCGCCGATGGCGAGATTAACTTTAAATTAGCGAGGTACTTCGATCGCCATGAGATGGAGCGGTAAGACCGATGTGCGAAAGACAGTCTATCGTGCGACGTAATCGAAGTACCTCGCTAATTTAAAGTTAATCTCGCCATCGGCGAAGCGATATGTTTCGGCGAAACTATTATTATATATTATTAATATTAATACTAATTATAAATTATATATTCGATCGCGATGAGATTGAGCGGTAAGACCAATGTGCGGAAGACAGTCTATCGTGCGACGTAACCACTGGAAATAAAAAATAAAAAAAAGCAGGTTAAAGTAGGTTTTAGTTTATGTTGCACCTATTACAGTAAGAGTAGTAGAAGCACATGCAAGCCAAAACAGCTCCTGCCGTTACCTGCCGAATAATATATCTCATGTCAAACTTATTTACATAGAAAAACACACACAGCAACAAGTCTAAACTATTAATTTAAGCAACTATTGCAACAAATCTACATACCTTGGGGTCATACGATCCATTTTGTACAAATTTGCAACAGAAACACCTTACCGGATGATGAGAATAGTACAATTTTGCGTCATGAGCCCGCAGTCTACAAACAGCAAACTTCAGGAGGCGCTTACTCATTTACTAATGCGTAAATTCTTTTATTTCATTCAAATATTACTTTAACATTCAAATTATTTCATAAAAATTTTTATGATTCTATAAATAATTTTTTTTATAAATAAATTTTAATTTTTTTTATGAATTAACATTAAATTTATAAATAAGTAACCCTACTATAAACGTAATAAGACTTCACTGACCAAGAAGTTCCTTAGTTTTTTGATAACGAATTTCGATAAGCTAAATCGGCGTTCTGAACTACTGTGCGCCGTGAAGAGTCGAGATTCGAATTGCGAGCCTTGATCTGTCGTGGTCTTGAGGGGCGTACCGAATTGCGCGATCCAATTTGCAAAAAAGGTAGTGGCTGTCATCTCGGCTTCGATGTTGCAGAGAGGCACGGCGACAGGCCACCATGTGAACCTGTCGATCATGGTGAGGCAGTATCGCAGGCCCTTGATCGTCGGCAACTCGATAATGTCCAGATGGACGTGGTCGAATCGGTTGTCCGGAACTGTGATATGTGCTGACTCGATCCGGTTATGTCGCTGGATTTTGCACTGCTGACATGGGATGCACTCTCGGCACCAACGTGCTACGTCGCTCTTGAGGCCAGGCCAGATGAATTTTTCTTTCAGGTGGCACACCGTTACGCGGCTGCTGGAATGCGCAACGAAGTGCACGACGTCGAAAGCTTTCTTGCGCAGACTTTGAGGCACGTACGGGCGAATCCAGCCCGTGGAAGTGTCGCAATAGATCGGGTGGTCCTCGATGACGAGCCGTTGGAGATTACAGGAGGTGTGGTCGGAACCGAGCAGTTGCTCGAGCTCCTCATCCTCTTCTTGCGCGGTTCTGAAAGCTTCAGCGCTCAAGACTTTCGGCATGTCGATCGCTCAGATGCGCGAGAACGCGTCGGCGACTACATTATCCTCTCCGCTTACGTGAATGATTTCCGTCGTGAACTCCGAGATTAACCCCAAGTAATTCAGCTGTCGCGGTGATGCCTTCTCCGGTCGTTGCTTGAACGCGTAGACGAGAGGGTGATGATCGGTCTCCACAATGAATGCTCGGACTTCCAGCATGTGCTAGAAGAACTTGATGATTGCGAAGATCGCTAGGAGTTCTCGGTCGTACGTGCTGTACCGAGTCTCGGCCGGGCTCAGCTTGCGGGAGAAGAACGCAAGAGGCTTCCACACGTCGTCCTCGAGTTGCTCGAGAGAGACCCCAATCGCGGTGTCGGAGACGTCTGTCAAGAGAGCGAGCGGTGCTGATGACAACAGGAAGCTGCATTGTGTGGCGTCTACGATCCTCTGCCTACACTCGGTGAGCGTAGCTTCTGCTTCCGGGTTCCACGGAATTTTTCGCTTGTCCTGCTTCCTTGAGTTCCTCAAGAAGTCGTTGAGCGGAGCTTGGATGTGTGGGGCGTGCGGGATGCATCGTTGATAATAGTTTAACATTCCGAGAAACCGGCGAAGCTCGAGGATGGTTTCAGGCTTCGAAAAGTCGACTATGGCCTCAACTTTTTCTTCCAGCGGCGAGTAGCCGTTGCCCTTTACCTTGTAGCCCAAGTAGGTAACTTTCTTCTTGCCGAAGTGGCATTTACTCGGGTTGATGTACAGGTGGTTGTCCTGCAGAATTTTGAAGGTGGCCTCGAGATGCTGTTGATGCTCCTCGGGACTCTTGGAGAATACGATCAGGTCGTCGATGTAGCAGGCTGCGAAGTCGACGTTTCTCAGAAGATTGTCCATGTGACGTTGAAACGTCTGAGCAGCGTTGCGCAGACCCGGAGGCATGCCAAGGAACTCGAATAGTCCGAAGGGCGTCGTTACAGCCGTCTTCGGAATGTCTTCCTGAGCCACCGGAATCTGGTAGTACGCCCGCACGAGATCGAGAGTGGAAAACGTGTTGCATCCATGGCAGCGTTGAAATTTATCGATGATGATCGGCACTGGGTAACGGTCTGGCACCGTCTGCTGCTTGAGGCTACGGTAGTCTCCGGTAGTCTTCCAATCACCCTGTGGCTTCTGAACCATGTGTATTGGCTGCTCGACGGATGCACGACTGCGTTATGCAGGAGAGTTTGCACGTCCTCACGGGCAATCCGAAGCTTGTCACCGGTGAGTCGTCGCGGCCTTTCCGCTACGGGTGGTCCGCTCGTGACGATGTGATGTGCCATCGACCTGTCGATTTGCGCTCAAGGAGCTGCAGGCGGCATCGTGGTTGTCAGGTACCTCTCGAGGAGGTTTCGGATCAGCTGCGCAAGTGTTGATTCGTCGCTGGTAACAGTCGACACGTTGTACACTCTGGTTACACACAGCTGGCCGGTCGTCGAGAGGCCCGTCCCTCGGTCGATGAAGCACTTGCCTTGCAGATCGATGAGGAGTCCGTAGAAAACGCGAAGAACCGCGCCGATGATTGGAATCTTCACATTAGCGATGGTGAAATTTCACCTGAAGTCGCGTCGAAGTCCAATATGCAGGGCGAGTAGTTGCTGGCCGTACCCCAGGTAGCACACTAACGTCGAAATGACGTTTTTTGAAGGTCAGTTCTGACGTCAGATGACGAAAAATATGACGTCATTGTAACGTCGCAAAGACGGCTTAATTGCACATCCACACGACGTCAGACAAATCACGTAATAATGACGTTCTACCGTACGTTGTGAAGACGAAAAAATGACGGTTCTAAAAGGTTAGGTCTGACGTACACCCGGCGTCTCGGATTATGTCGCTGGTGACTTTTTTAAAATGTTATTTTTAAACGTACTAACCAATGAACAATTAATTCTCATGCCCTCATTAGCTACGGTAGTGTCTACTCTCGTTAATAAAAGCATGAGAATTGATTAATCATTGGTTAGTACGTTTAAAAATAACATTTAAAAAAAGTCACCAGCGACAGAATCCGAGACGCCGAGTGTATATCTTTTCATCGTGAGCGGTCACCCATCCAGCTAGTGTCCGCACTTTTCGCTGCTTAACTTCGTTGATCGGTCGGTGTCCTCGAGTCCTCATCTGCTGCACGCTCCTATGGTTAAGAGTATTATTACTATGTATTAGTGATCATATACATTTTGATGAATAAATGTATATTACTTTTCAATAAGAAAGAGCTTGAAAAAATAAGATTTTATAATTGTATTATTCTTTTCTCAACATTTTTCTAAATTTATGATTGTATCTTTTGATAAATATTCTTGCATAGACGCAAATTGATACTAATATCAATTTGCGTCTATGCAAGAAATAAATAATAAATAAATGTAAATAAATAAATAAATAAATAATTATATGAATGTTTATTCATCCTACATTAATTGATTGTCTTTCATTTACTTTAATAATCTGTGCTTTTTAATAAACAGTATAGTTTATAACTTGCTCAACATACTCTGGAGACTAAATGAAATAATTTATTGATTTAATAATTGAACAAATTACCATTTTTGTCCATTTATTCACAAATAAATTTTCAAGTCCCTATATATGCAGGAGACGGAAATTTTTCTAAGTCTTGTTCGTCATTAAAAATGACGGAAAAGTTCCGTCAAAAAGACGTTGAATTTTGACGTCCAAGGTACGTCGTAAATATGACGTCCCTGCGACGTTACGACAACTGACGTCTGAAACCCTATACTGACCAAAAAATGGCGTCTGAGACGTTATTCTAACGTCAGTGTGCTACCTGGGACGTTTCGATCACCGTGCTGTTCGCCGCGTACAACTTCAACTCGGCTGGTTGCACTGAGCCTCGAGTCCATGAAAGGGGAATGACCGAGATCACAGATCCTGAATCGATGAGGAAACTGCGCCCGATTTTTTTGTTTATGATGAAGAGTCGTAGCTCTTGAATGGCGAGATTGTTGTTGTGGTCAGAGCTGTCGCAGGCCACTGGAGCTGTCGACAGCACGTCTAATTTTTGTGTGTACGTGCACGGGAGTTTGCATCGTCGAGCCTCGTGTCCGAAACGCTCGTGGAAGTAGCACAAGCCGTTTCGGTTGGACGGTGCAGGAGTGGAGGAACGCTCATGCGATCTCGCATGTGTCCGCTGCGTGCTTGAGTTGGTCGTCGAGGTTGACAGCCGCTGAATCTGCTTGTCCATCCTCTCGATAGACTCTTCCACTCGGCTCAGCCTCTGGCTGAACGAGGGTTGTACTACTGCGTAGGGGTACTGCGCTAAGCGTGCCACAACTTCAACTTCCTCTGCGGACTGTGTGCTCGTTGCCAGGACGTGAACGCCAGAACTGTTTTCCATGGCGTTTTCCGCTGCCTCTGCGAGCTGGTTCAGTATGCTGCCGCTCTGCACCGCCTTGAGGATTTTGCTGACTACGTGAGGCAGCAGGGCGAACCATCTGCTGCTGAAGAAGTCCTCAGGCGCCTGTGGACCAGTGAGGTCTTTCATCTTGCGCAGCAGTTGACTAGGCTTCTGGCTACCGAACTCGAGCTCTGTCAAAAGTTTGTGCAAGCGTCGGTCAACTGACTCAGTGAAACGTTTGAGAATAGTTGGTTTGGTACTTATTTTCATCTGGTGGGGCCCTGATGACGTCGGAGACCTCCACCAGGTTTGCAGGTCCCAGTGCTATGATGACAGTGTTGTACTTGCTAAGGTCGCTTGTCATGCGCCTGGCAAGGAACTGGGCCTCGATATGGAAAAACCAGAGCTCTCGGGTTGTTCCTTCCAGAACTCCGGGAGCTTGAGCGGTATGACAGTTATGACCTCGGCGTTGGGCGCTCCGGCAGCATCGTAATACGCTCCAGCCCTCGGGTAGTAGTTAACGTACGGATGTATTTCAGGTACATTACCAGGAAAATGTCCACCGGGAGGACGACCGTCTTGAGCTTGCGACGGTGGAACATACTGCTGCGATTGCCCCGGAAGTAGCTGCTGTGGGCTCCCGTCAGGTAAGTTTGGTGGCTGGTGTAAGGCTAAGCGAGCCGCTTGATCGGCGCCCATGGCCACGCCGCCCGCGTTGCGCTCGGGTGAGTGATTGAGCACCATGATGAAGCCGGCTTCCACTCGCGACACGCGGTTATTGAGGTTACTTTTTCGAGTCCTTTGTAATCCGCTCGTATCACGTCGGGGTCACCAATTGTGGAGATTAGGTTATCTCGCACATAAAGAATTGAACACCAGCAATTGTCTATGACTTATATTTAATAGGAACAATGCGGTTGGTGTTACAGAAGCAAGAAAATATCGTTGGGATTACAGCTGTGGTGGACCGCGTGTCGCTTGTAACCATAACTCTACGGCAGCTAACTAGAGAGGCAAGCTCGTGTCGTCCGGTTCGTCTTGCCGTGGGACTAGTTGCTGCTTGCGCCGCTGGCGCTGGTCTCTGGTTCCGCTGGAACCAATGGATTGCGGCCAAGCCGCCGCGGGATGTGATGTGTGTGTGTGTGTGGCGGCACCAGATGGCGCTGTCCCTTCTCGCAAGTGGTCGAATACGAGTACGTTCCTACATAAGTCCGAAGCTGTTTGATACTCATGGAGGACAGCACAGAGCGTCTGAGGCAGGAGTCGGCCTAGCCTTACTGACGAGTCTACAGACCGATTCCGGGACGAAACGCTCCGCCGATAACAGCGACCGCACTTTTCCCCAAAATCCCATAAAAATTTCAAGTCATTCCGATCAGTACTTTTTGCTCGTGGCACTTTTATAAAGTTGACAGATGTTTTCTGTTGATAATGGTGATCAAGTTCCTTTATTTGAAAGGGAAAAAACTCAGGAAATAAAAAACGAGTTAGACTCACAAGGAAACCGTCCCAGGTGTATCTCACCGATTTCGTTCATTCTGATATGTTATTCTGCATCAAAATCTAACAAGGGGTGTTAGGTAGGTGTCCCCCTCTGGTTTCGATCTCCTTGTAATATGTTGTTGTCCACTAAAAATTAAGAGATACGTATTTTTTCTTATCGGCCCATAAAGGGTTTTAAGGGGTGAAACCGACCCCCAAAGTCAGGACCAACATCGGGTGGTTCTGCAGTTTCAGGTCAGGTCAGAAACACCGAACCTACGGGAACGAGATCCATGGCAAATTATTCATTATAACGAATAATGAAAATACACGTTAAACTGCCCATGGGGATTAAAGGGAAGGTGGTGAACTACCCCTTCAAAACCAATTCTTTGCCGTGATACGAAAATTGTCATTTCTATTTTGATCGGACCATTTGCATTTTGTAGAGGGTACAAAATTAAGGAAATTACGTGTTTTTGCATTTCAACGAAATCCCGCTCTAAAGCGATTACTTACCCCCTGATTCTGAACTCGATTATCGTGCTACTATAACTATAACTTTTTCTTTCCGGTGTTGCATTAGTACTTAAATAATCAAATGTACGTCAATATTACAGATTTTAATTCCATTTTAACATTTAACCATCGGTGCCATTAGTATACATGTACTTACATTTAGCCTGACGAATTTCTTATGCCAGATATAATAGTTTCATTTGCGCAATTTCTTGGCCCGTGTGATAACACTTTATCTCTCTAGCTGCAGACGAGCAGCGTACCCGGCGAGGAACGTAACCTGTGTACACAGGCACCCCGTTTCTTCGGCACGGATGGACCACTTGGGAGTTAGCGTCGCATCGAGATTCTCCGCGTGATCCCACAGGGGAATTTTCCAGAGGAATCTTCGGAAGCTAACTCCGTATCGGGATCCTCCGCGTGATCCCGCAGGGGAATGTTCCGGAGGGATTCATCAAACAGTCATCCGTGAGGGGATAGTTCCGGAGCCACGAGGAAATCCAGCGAGCTGCGCGCGCATCCGAACCAACAAGGAAGACAATAGTGTCTTCGATTGGCGATCTACGGAGCGGGCGCGCAGCGGTAATCACAGCGTCGCGCATGGAAATCAGCGGGGGAAATCGATCACCAATTAGATCGCATAAAGGGCTCCTAGAGTAGGGAAGGGCCCTCTCTCAACCTAGCGAGCCGAAGCGATCCCTGGACTCTTCCTCTTTCGTGCGAACCAGCGACGTGACCAGACGTGCCTAGCAGTCAACTTTGCGGAATTTTTCCGGTAAGCCGGTTCCTTATTAGCGACACGTGGCCGTGGATAGTAATTCTTAGAGTCCCTTTTCGTATCGTATTGCCCTTGAAAGGCCTATCGTTTATCTTATATCGCGTGGAAGTGTAGCGGACCCGTGGTAGTTATCGTAGTATCTTTATCGCTTTTGTTTCGCGTATTAGTCATCGATCGTGTGATCGCTTAGTGATTCCGTTAGAGTTATCGTATCTGGGAATGCTTGGGAAATTCGGTAGCATCCGGCAACCGAATTTCCTGAGACGAATTGAGCTCGCTACCAATTTAGTAGAATATTTAGCGCCGGTAATGCGGTTACCGGCCTAGGAGAATATCTAGTGCCGATAGTGTGGTGATATCTTTGTGAGGCATTCCGTGCGCTCGACTCTCTACTCTCTGCTATCTATTACCTATTCGCGATTGCCGTTACTTCTAGCGATTCTCTTTGTTCCGAGTGCGCGCGGTCAAACCTAGCGACCTGTGCGACCTTCCGTTGTACGGCCGGCGTAGGGATAGTCGGTGCGTCGTAACTTTCTCGAATAACGGCTTTCGGATTCGAATTCGAGTATTACCTGCTGTCTTCGCGCGTTGTCTTCGGTATTATCTTCGCGGTCGAACCTCGCAATCGATGCGATTCGAATTCGGTTACTATCTGCTGTCTCCGTACGTATCTCCGCGCGCGTCCGGATTTGAACTCGGTTACTATCTGCTATCTCCGTGAGTATCTCCGTGTATTACCTTCGGTGTTAGCTTCGCACGTGTCTTCGGTATTATCTTCGCGTGCCGTCTTCGTATGATTACCGAGTATCTGTGCTATCCGATCCGAGGCTATTACGTATCGTTTTCTTCGTTGCATTACTTAGGATATTTATCGTCCCTCGTAAAGGCTTTCGTTGATTGATTCGCGATGATGGCTACGGTATATTAGTGGTAAGAGCTGATACCGTCAACCAATCCGACCATATTATATCGCGTGAGTTATTCTCTCAATAAATCTTAAGTGTTATTTCGTTGTTATAAGCCGCCTCTCAAATTCATTTCTTTGTCTCACGACCCCGCCCCTCTCCTTCGCCGATACGGGGCTGAGCTAGCGGAGTTCCGTTTCCGGTTCACGTGATCTGACTATTACCTATTTTGAATATCTTTGGTGTCTCGGGATACCTGGCGCCCAACATATCTTTATCTGCTATCTTGCCCGAGCTGGGCCAGTCAGAGAGTGTGCCGAAGTGTGCGACTACCCGGTAGCGCCGGGTAGCGTCGTTACAAGGTATAGCTGCTTTCGCAGCTTCTGGACAATGACCAGTCCAAGAATCTATCAAGAGTAGACTCTTTTGACCAACACTTGGTAAGAAAACCTTTTCCAACAAGATTTTGAAGTGGTCTGTAAGAATAGATAAAGCATTGTAAAGTATCGTCATTAGCATATCCATTTTCAACTCAAGATTACGTTTACATTATAGCAAGTTTAATAAATTACGTAATACCTGATGTAAGTTTTCCAGATTTCGATGCAATTACGTAAACATTGGCAGGTCTGAATAGGTTACTCTCAACTATCGGGCCGAAATTTCCCAATTTCTCCTTCATAACTATAAAAAAAGCGGTGATAGTAATTTCCCATCTGCCGATATCATCGGTTCGATGGTGTAACTGTGAGATGTTGAGGAAACTGATTGTACAAGATATTCTACTTGTTTTGTTCCCTGAATGGCCAGTATTCTGCCCGAATGAATTTCCAACTGGAAGCCACTTTGATCAGCATTGTATATGTAATTTACACCGTATTCTTTTATTAGAGATTTGATATCTTTTACAAAATGTTGAGCACTCGTTTGTAGATCTTCTTTTTGTTCCAGAGTTTTTCGTGTAATGAACTTATTAATTTTGCGCGATGTAATACGGTGTATTTTCTTAAAATTCCATAACCACCAACGAGAAGCTTTAAATCGGAAATCTTCATGTCCTATCTCCTTCTGTGTTTGTAAGGCCCATCTTCGAAGATCCACGTCGTGAACAATTAAATGAGAATCTATAGAGCAGCCTTCATATTATTCAAGATATATTCGGAAATCCGTGCCAATTTTTCCATATACGTTCCACCTTGATTAATTTGGTGTGCCCATCGACGCAGTTGTCTGGCAGATTTCACTCTCTTGAAACGATGTTGTACGGTGTTAATGGATAGATTTTTTCTTTTCTTCCCACTTCTCCAAAATTCCACTGCATTACTTTTGTACTCGTAACTCAAGTCTTCGTTATCACTGATGCAACTGTCAGGAGAGTGTTCAGGACTCCAGTCCAAATCCGTCTTATCTTCAATCGCAGTTGATTCCCATTCTTTAAAAGGTTCTTGAAAGTCCAGAGTGATTTTTTCCACAACTTCAACTCCATTGTATTCATTCATACCATCGAATAAAATTCTCTCGAAACTATCTTTCAATTCGAGTTCTTCATTGTTTACAGGACTGTCGGGGATATTTGCTCCTTCAAACGTAAGCAGCAAAAGACGTATAACGTTAATTGGGTTAACTTTCATTATCACTCGAGAAAGGTGTAACAAAAGAAAGACCGTTCTCCGTTAACGAACTGAACTGGACTAACAAAAATACTCATCATGGGTGACGGTCGCTATATCTACTGATTATAAACACGTCGCACAAAAGTGCCGATAAGATAAAAATAATCATCAAATACGCCACACCTCTGAATTAAATGCTGGAAACGTGATAATGAAAAGTAATCTGCTGGAGATAAAGTGTCATCACACGGGCCAAGAAATTGCGCAAATGAGACTATTATATCTGGCATAAGAAATTCGTCAGGCTAAATGTAAGTACATGTATACTAATGGCACCGATAGTTAAATGTTAAAATGGAATTAAAATCTGTAATATTGACGTAAATTTGATTATTTAAGTAGGGGAAAGGGGTGCACATTCGACCAATTTTGAAATAATAGTGTTAAATTAACTTCCATTATGATTCTACTGCTTTGTCACCAATGCATAGTAAACTATACACCATTGTATTGTTACTAGACCCGCTCAGGTATTGCTAAATTATTTTTATTCGGTTGTATTCCAGTTTGCGAAAGATACAAAAAATGGCTGAATGTGCCCCTCCAGTGGGGTACTTTCAACCATGCAATGGGGCAGTTTCAACCATATGTAAATTGAGGAAAAGAAAGTGTTTTCACATTTATTGAATACCATAACAACATAGAACTCTGACTTAATTGACATTGTATGTGGAAATATCAACACTAAAAGAAAATAGAGTAGATGTTCTGGCAGTTTTTGCCACGTTAGGGGCTGGTAACTTTGAAACTATATCGCATCGATCTACAGTTGCTAGGTCATCAACCACTGGATATACAAATTGATAACCTGGTAGCTTACGACGCATAAACTTTATCTCATATTCATTTGGGTTAAATACGCGTATAACTGTGCCGACATAATACTTGGCACTCGTCTTAAGTGGAAATTTGACCAAAAGGAAATCGTAAACATTTATTACTTCACCGAAATATAATTTTCAGAAAACTCCGAAACAGATACTTTGTTAAAAGCTGTTGCCCTTGCCAAACTAGTATTTTCAGGTTTCCCCTTAACACTTATTCTGTCTTTATTTCTTTTCATAAAAAACTTTAACCACTCTATTCCTGCTTTCTTGTTATTATGCCATTGATCGGGCAATTTGCAATTAGGTAGAACACGTGCATAATCATAAGCCAAAATCCTAATCTGTTTGTATGTTAACCGATAGTTCATGTTTTGATATATTCTACCAGTTCGGTTTCTTGATCGTTTGTAAAAACTTGGCCCGCGGTATACTTGCCGGAATAAGTAGGTTCGTTATTGTCTCCATCACTTTCATTGCCAGAATCGTCATTAAATAGAGTTTTTAACCTTTCCGGGGAATATTTTAGTTTCAATTTCTTTATTCTTGTGTGTGAGAATGTAACGTTCCACGCTTAACATCAAAATTTCTGGCCACTATTCTCTCTAACATGTTTTCGTACAAAACTGCCTGAATTGCATTTTTCATGTTATTTTCATCGATATCTGCTCTGTTCGTCTTAGTTTTATAATTTCGCACCATCTAAAAACCGGAAATTTACAATTCGAAATTGAAACTTTCCCTGAAATTATCGTGGGGCAGTTTCAACCATTGGTCGAAAGTACCCCACATATTGGTGGTTGAATGTGCCCCACGTCAATATGAAACAAATTTAGTGAATTATCCTCATAGACATGATACTTTGAGATTATGTCATATTCGGCTTAGTAATCCGTAATAAGCTCGAAAACTAATGTCATGCGTGGCAGTCCAATTATATTGCATATACTCGTACCAATAACAAAAGGAAACGGATCAAAAACTTACCTTAAATGCCCAGTTAGAGCACTTTATTTTTTATATCTGTTAACGAACCACCGATGACGACCATACTACACAGAAACCGAGGATCGATAATAAAGAGTATACGTTCCGATTTTTACCGGCGATAAATTCAAACAGCATAAAAGATACGGGCAGTGGTTGATTGTGCCCCATGGTTGAATGTGCCCCCCCTTCCCCTACTAATGCAACACCGGAAAGAAAAAGTTATAGTTATAGTAGCACGATAGTCGAGTTCAGAATCAGGGGGTAAGTAATCGCTTTAGAGCGGGATTTCGTTGAAATGCAAAAACACGTAATTTCCTTAATTTTGTACCCTCTACAAAATGCAAATGGTCCGATCAAAATAGAAATGAGAATTTTCGTATCACGGCAAAAAATTGGTTTTGAAGGGGTAGTTTACCCCCTTCCCTTTCATCCCCATGGGCAGTTTAACGCGTATTTTCATTATTCGTTATAATGAATAATTTGCCATGGATCTCGTTCCCGTAGGTTCGGTGTTTCTGACCTGGCCTGAAACCGCAGAACCACCCGATGTTATTCCTGACTTTGGGGGTCGGTTTCACCCCTTAAAACCCTTTATGGGTCGATAAGAAAAAATACGTATCTCTCTTAGTTTTTAGTGGACAACAACATATTACAAGGAGATCGAAATCGGAGTGGGATACCTACCTAACACCCCTTATAAGAGAGATATGTATTAACCCTCAAAGTTGATAGCTCCTAGGAGATTGCTGGTTTTCACATTCTTGCAGTTGATCTTTTGAAATGAAACCAAGTAGATAATAATCTACATAAAAAATGATGAAAAATGCAATTTATTACATTTCGTGAGGGTAAAAAAAAACTAAAATAAAATCCAATAAATTGCATTTTTTATCATTTTTTATGTAGATTATTATCTACTTGGTTTCATTTCAAAAGATCAACTGCAAGAATGTGAAAACCAGCAATCTCCTAGGAGCTATCAACTTTGAGGGTTAATTTCACCTCCTAGAAATGTTTTCCGCAGATTAAAAAAATACGTATCTCTTAGATTTTGATGTGGAATAACATGTCACAGAATGAACGAAATCGGCGAGATACACCTGGGACAGTTTCCTTGTCAGTATACGGTGAAGTGTCCCCTTCGTACACAACCGTCAAACATTAGGTGGCTGAGCACAAACGTGGCCATATCAGCATTTTCGATGATGAATATTCTGGGCGCCCAAAAACTGTTTCCACTAACGAAATTGTGGACTTAGTGCATGAAACTGTGATGGAAGATCATCGATTAACCGTGAAGGAGATTGCTGAGGCTTGTAAGATATCAGATGATCGAGTGCACAAGATTTTGCACGAGGATTTTGGTATGAGAAAATTATCCGCGCGCTGGGTGCCGCGTTTATTGACAATTGACCAAAAGCGTGTACGGCTTGACATGTTGCGCGAGTGTCTTGAGCTGTATAAAAGAAATGCAGCTGAATTTTTGCGACATTTGATAACTGTCGATGAAACCTGGATCTAAAATTCCTTGGGGGGGGGGGGGGGGGGGAGGACAAATGCCGAGGTGGAAAACGCTGTAGACCGCTATTTTTTAGGTGGACGAAAAGAATTTTTTTGACGGCTTGAAGGGTTGGGAGAAACGATGAATTAAAGTATTGAGTTACGAGGAGACTATGTTGAGAAATACATTTTTTTTACCTTGAAATATGTGTTCTTCCTAAAAAGACCGGAAACTTTTCAAATGACAAACGTATTTTATAGATTCTTGTAAAGTTGCTTGGAAGGTACGTTGCCGTCAAACCACTCGATTCCATGATGAAACTTCATCAACCAGTTGTTAGTAGATCTTTATTTTAATGGTAGATCCCTAAATCAATACTGCGGTGACACTATCCAATAGCCCCTTGTACTGATTATCCGGAGAGATTACGGCAACCTCTTTTGGGACGAAAAATTCCTCTATATCTCGGAAGCCCGGAATATGGATTACAAGATCCATTGTGTACGGTCTGTCGAAGTAGACTGACTCTCTCCATATATTCCTGAGAGAGGATAGGATGCGACGGCGGTTGTAGGGGGCGTTGTTTAACCGTTGAAATCCACCATAACTTGTCGCGATGCATCGATTTCAAGAACGTTTTCGTATTCGGCATAAATTATATAGTTCACCGTCGATTGCAGGGCTTCCCCAAAACGTAGGGGAAAGTAAGGTAGCTCTGGACACTTTGTTCGCCCCTAACCACCATACCACCATACATAAGCAACCACGAAAACTAAGGGCCATCAAAGTGTCCGGGGCTACCCGACTTTCCCCTACTTCAATTCTGATGCTTCCATGCTTGATTAAATTCCAGTGGGAATTTTCATTTGCCGAGAGATCGGGTGTCAAATCGAAAGCAAATAGACAGCCATGAGGATAGTTTTGTCGTGCGATGTAGTTGCCGTGATAGAGGAAATGTGTTCCTGTTCCCGAGAAGAGTGTGTGATAAGCCTCCACGTATAATCCGTCATCTTTTACGATGCTAGGCTACAGAAATTTGGACGGTATCTACGCATTGTCGTCGTAGAGCGACAAATGGTTTATACCATAATGTTGAAAGTTGAAGGGATTCGAGGAACTGTCGCCGTTAAAAGCTTTATTTTCGATAAATCCGAGGATAATTTGTTTCGATAATAATTGAACAAGAATAACGTTGTCCAGCGTTTTGCTGTGATAGGCCGTTATGCATCGTCATGGCTTTTACTTCAACGCGCGTTAACGGATATTTTGTTAGCGTTTTTGAGAGTGCTCCAGCGCGCGCCAACAGTATAGCTGGATTAACTTTGACGCGACAAACCAGAAAGATAGCCTCTAGGATGCGCACTTGCATCTTATTTGTTGAACCCATGAGACAGAAAGAGTCTCGATATCAAACGATTCGTAAACGAAATTTCACACCATTGATCAGAAATCTGTCCTGGTTAAAGACGTCAAAGTGCAGATGACCGACTCATATATATAATCTTTAAATTCTGTGAATAAAACATGCAGACCGATAAGCTCTTTATTAGACACTGCATTCGCTATGAATTCCATCAAGGAAAATGTGTTAGGAAAGCATGTGAATCGATCTGTTCTGTTCTTAAGGATGACATTGTATCTAAAAGTATATGTGAGTATAGGTATAAGAGATTTAAAGACGCTAATTTTGTTGTTAGCGACCGTGAACGTACCGGAATCCCTGTAAAGGTGGACGACCAGAAACTGCAAGCGTTGCTGGATGAAAACTCTTGCCAGACGGAAGAAAAACTTTCAGAACAGCTAAGAGTAACTCAACAAATTATTTTCTATCGCTTTGAAGTAATGGGAAAGATTCGAAAAGGAACAAAGAGGGTTCCGCACTCTTTGACTCAATCAAATAAAAATAGCCGTCTTTTGACATATATTTGAAACTTTACAACAAGCAACAAAAAAAGTCTTTTTTTGTGGAAAATTGTGACCGGCGATGAAAAGTGGATTTATTTTGATAATCCGAAATGCTGATATCATTGGGTGGACCCCGGCGAGCCGACGATATTGACGCCAAAGCGCAATATTCACTGTAACAAAGTCATGCTGTGTACATGGTGGGATATGAAAGGCGTACTCCATTATGAACTTCTGAAAGCTGGCCAAACAGTTATTGTCGATCGTTATCGTCAACAATGAATACGATTGAACCAAGAAATTGACCCAAAGCGTCCATTTACTGGCAAAGGAAAACGTCCAGTAAAACTGCTCCATGACAACGCCAGGCCTCCTTGTGGGTTGACCGGTCAAGGATATATTAAGGTATGGTAAGTATGGTCACTCTTCAAAGTAATCGTTGAGTGTCCGTAAAAAAAATATTTAAAAATCCATCAAAAAACTATGATTTATAATTGAAAATTCTCTGTCAATTATAAAATGTATGACCATAAGAATTAATCGATTATTTTCATTATTTTTCACTTATTATTCAAATAATGTGCCTCCTTTGACTAGCGTCTTTTCATATGTGGCAACGCTGTAAACTTAGAAATATTTTCCTCTCAATAACCTGAGCGCCATAACCTAAATATACTCTCACCATGGCCTGTCAACCACGATATAAAGGAAAATTTGAAAGGAAAAGAAAGACCGAGTGGCGTGAAAATGTCATTGTAGCGAATAAAAAACGTAAAATTTCACCTGAAATGTCAAATGAAATCACTAACGCGACGTTGCCGCATCTACTCGACACGCCATTTCCGAACACCGAGAAGCAGAAATTATTTATAACTAAAGTATCAAACGGTCAATAATTTTCATCGATGGTTGTAAATTTTTGTTTTTTCCCCGTTTTTTGGTATTTTTTAAAATTTTAATCTTGGATCTTACATAAAAACCCCCAAAAATGTGATTTCCCCATAAGACTCTGGGTTATTTCCTAATTAGTAATTAATTTTTATCAAACATACTAAACGATCCACAAATTGCACCAGGAGGTTTCTATTGATATTAACTTGCATAAAAAAATTATTTCATATTTTAATCTTGGAAATCGATTCGTGACCATACTACTTTAATGGCTCTTGGATGGGAAGTTGTACCACACCCGGCGTATTCACCATACTTAGCTCCAGACAACTGATTTTCACTTGTTTCGGAAAATGCAAAACGAATTGTCTGATGTGCGATTCAAAACATTTGAAGAAGTCCAAAAATGGGTCGATAACTTCCTCATCTTGCAAGATGAAACTTTCTTTGCGGGAGGCATCCGTGAATTGCCCAAAAGATGGCTAAAGGACATTGAAAGTGAAGGGGATTATTTTGATGAATAAAATGTATTTTACTTTTTTCAAAAATAAATTTTGAATGTTTGTAAGAATGTCCTAAAATACATATATTTATATACCTAATAGAATCGCCGTCGAAAATTATACATAACGGGTCGATGGAGAGAATAAGCATCCTGGCATTCCAGCTATTGTTCCGTCTTATCCGGCGGTATCTTCTTTTCTTTTCAGCGGCTTGCGTCGCTCCCGAATACGAGCATTCGACGTTTGAGTTGTAGTAGTCTCGCAAGACTTTTCATTTTACATGCGCACACAAAAACTACCTCACCAATCGGTATTCGCTGATCTACCGCGCACGACCGAATGGGGTAGTTGACACTAAGAAAGAATCTGATGTAGTTTTCATTAATATAGTAGTTTAAGGTTCAAAGATCACGGAAAACAACATTATTTAGTATTTTAAGTACGATTGATTAATACTTTTAAGAAATAAAATATGAAAAATAGAGGCCTTGGCCACGTGACATCGAACGCCAATCAGGGCGCATGACGTCATTGGGTGGTACAATACCGTATGTCCCGCTCTATTGGCCAGTTTGAAATTTACCTTCGGGCAGGCTTGGTCGGTACTTGAGTCATTTAATACCGGTAGAAGTCGAGTCGGTAATGGGGAGGTTCGGTAATTCTTTTTTTTTATGAAAATCGATAGAGTTTGGGTCACAAAAACGTTAACCGAAGTTGTAGCGCAAAATATTAAGAGTTAATCGTGCTATAAATATTTAAAAATCATGAATTGACACGAGGCTAGAAAACGGGACCTCGACACGAGGCTACGCTGTGTGACGTCAGTAGCCAGACACCCCCGCCACAACGTCCAAACTATGCTCGCAACGAGTAGATTTACTGTAGAAAATGCAACAGCCAGCAGTACGTATGAAGTAGTAGTGGCTTCAGCGCGGGTTTTAACGTCCACGAAATTACGATGCTTGTTAGAAAATGGTGTTTTGTACCAAATTGTGTGAATACGTCGACTAAAACGCCGCAAAAAATGTTTGTGACTGTCCAATAGCACCGAAAAGACGTGCAAAGTGGTTTGCAGCAGCTCGGCGAGATGTAAAAGGGGTTTCACCAACATCGACCATCTACTGTTGTGAGGATCACTTCGACGTAAGTGTACTTATTACTCCGTTATACTATGTCAATTATTTATTGATATTAATATACGTATCTGACAGTTGGAAAAAGATACGGAAAACTATATGGAGTATAAAATGAGCAGTGTCCGAGCCAGAATGAAACCTGATGTTGTACCACACAAGTTTCCATGCCAACCAGACAGACACGTAATCGTAAAAAATATACGAACATGCAGCGAAAAAAGAGCGAGACAGAAAGAAATCGCAGAATATTTTCAGTCAACAGCAGGACCTTCAACTGAAAGGTCTGGAACTGAAGAAATTAATGTAGTGCAGCTGCAGCGGGAAGAATTTTTGCCTGAAACTTCACCATCGAAAAATCAGCAAATTTTGTGTGATAAGGCGTGTCAAACAAAAGTGGCACATTTTAGAAGTAAAGTAGTTCAGACAACACAAAAATCAGCAACACACACACAACGGACGTTTCCTTATCTCCTATAAAATTCAAATCTTCGCCATTTAAATTAACATCAGAGTCGCCAAAAAAACGGTTGCGACTGGAAACTAAAGAAATACACATTGTTAACAGCCCGACAGCAACAGAAACATCCGAATCTGATTTGCATACAGATAGTTCGAGTAGCACTAAAAACAGCACCAGCGAAATTGATAAGTGTTCTGCAAAATCCGAACAGGAAGATATCAGGAGATTGTTTATTAATATTTTTTAAAAAAACCTAAGAATGTATACCGGCATTCCAGTAATTTATGCAGAATGGATTGAAATTTTGCACAAACAAGTTTGCAAATATATTACATATATATAACACTATATAAAATTAAAACTAACGATTCATTCGCGAAAATTGGTCATTTGTTTGGTATATCAAAGACACGTGCGAGTGAAATTTTTACTACGTCTGTAACATTTTTGGAATCATTTATGGAAAAATTAATTTTCTGGCCGGCACAGAACAGTATTCGCAGAAATTTACCAATTCAGTTTAGAATCACGTTTTCCAAAGTACAGTCTATAATTGATTGCTTAGAAATTCAAATTCAAAAACCAACAAATGCTTTACAACAATCTTTAACGTGGTCCGAATATAAAAAATGTAATACTGTCAAATATTTGATTTCATCCACTCCAGATGGTTTCATAAATTTTATTTCTTGTGGATACAGTGGTCGCATTAGCGATGCGACATTATTTGAAGATTGTGGTTTTTTGAATGTTCTTCCGAATCATAGCACAGTAATGGCAGACAGAGGCTTCAAACAAATCGAATCTCTTTTAAATAAGAAAGGATGTTCTTTAGTTAGACCACCAAGTGTTACCGCCAATGACAAGATGTCTAAAGAAAATGTGTTATTAACAAAACGTATTGCTAGTGTTAGAATACATATAGAACGAGTGATTAAGCGTATTAGAGATTTTAAGCTTGTAGGTCCCCACGCAGTTTTAGGGGCAGAAATTATTCAAAAACTTGACGGTGCGATTAAAATTGCTTGCGCGATAATAAATATGCAACAACCTATAATCAAACAATAAATTTACAATGTATAAATATTGTACATGAAATTATATTTATAGACTATAAACTAAATATATATACATTAATTAAATAACAATATTTCTAGATTATAAACTAAACTTAGCAATGCATATCAAATAACATAAAATAATTCTACACTTAGGGTTTACAGGTGCGGTACAGTTCAGGAAACATATTGTTTTTCCAAAAGTTCACGGCACAATCAATAAGATGCTCGGTAAATTCAACATCGTATTCAACAAAGACTGTTGTAAAGTTCTTAGAAGTTTCGAAATCAGGATGAGCTACGCAGAATACACCCTTTGTGTACGATTGCTCGCCAACATTTGTAAATTTATCTGTGCTAGATATTTTTTATGTATTTGTTCGTTTGTTTTAATATAATTTAAAAACGTTTTCTCTGACATGGGACATTTTATTTCAATTACTGCATCATCTGTAATACCATCCGGTGAAGCTCCTAAGATACCAACATTTTTAAAAATAGTAAAACCACATTTTTTAATGGGCGTATTCAAAACTTTTTCTAACTCCTTCAAAACCAGATTTTCTAAACTCAAGCCTCTTTTCATGGCTAAAGAAGTACATTTTTTGGAGACACCCATTATTTGATTCACTAAACTACCTGACACTGTTTTACAAACACTTGCTTCGTATAATTTAGATGCTGTAATACGCCCATAACGTAGTTCATACCAGAGAGAATTTTCGCTTTGAGTGTGGCTTAAGGAAGCAGCATTTTCTATATTTTCTTCTGTTAAATGTTTACAACAAAATGTTATGAAACTGTCTGGACTATGATCTTGAACATTTGCAACAAATTCTGCCATCAACTGATGGATCGACAATGTTTTTGGACCGGTTGGTACAGTACTGTGATTTGAAAATGGGCAAATGTAATTATGTTTTTTTATCATAGTAACTGTTTCATTAAAAAAGATGCCGGTATTGGGTAACTGAAGACGAGGCTTTTTCAGCGGTTTTCAAATGAACTCCGTTTTTAAAAATGTCAAGGTCGTACCAACTTGAGCCAATAGTGGTTTTTTTCCAGTAACATGACACTGCAGTTGGAGCTGGTTGTTCTGAATATCTGTGTAGCCACATCAGAAAGGCAACTGAGTGCTTGCATCCTCCGGCCGAAGCAGCGCCATCTATACAGTCAACGTTTCCTATAATTTTATCCTTTTCATTCACAACACACATAACTGAGTAAGGTTTCGCCCGCACTTTATGTTCCGGACAAATACGCCCTTGCACAGTACACAAATCGCCGTCTCTCTTTACTTGCACATAACCTACTGCTGAATCTCCGTAATCCTCTCTTCCCGATCTACAAATTATTTCGTATATTACGTATTAAAACATTTTACAACACAATATTTCAATGTGATAACAAGTGTTGATTCAAGAATTAATTTGTATCACAATTAACGTTCTATATATTGATACTTACCGCAGTACTTTTACACCACTGCTCTGAGGTTGATTTAAATTTGCATTATTTGAAAGAAACTGGTACACCATTTGTACATCCACAACAGGTAAATTTCGCGAGTCGGCTTTCTGATAGCCAGGCAGCATTGTGGTGAGTGTGGTGGTAGGTAATATCTTTAAACACTGAGAACTCTAAAAATCACATACACTTCGTTGTCGCTGTCTCGGAACTAACTATTTCTTATTTAGTAGACGCTGCAAAGCCGTTTTAGAAGGGACAGAGTAACCAGAAATCACTCTGTACCAAGCTACACACCACATGCTCATCTGGGCCGCTAGGCCCGCCGGGTTTTTTCCGGTTGTAAAGTATTGGAAACTTTTTAGCGAGGGTAGAGTTATAAATCTGTACCCTCTCTTACCTTTCCTTTGCGATAATAAATCATATTCTTAAACTTAGGATTATAAATATCTAACATCGAGCAGTTTTTGCTTATTTCAATACTCTCATTCAAGAAGTAATCGATTAAATTACTGTAGAAGTTTTCTTATCTATTATATATATAATTTGCTTTTGGGGAACATAACAATAGTCCAACATTTGTTGCTACGGATTAAGGAAAAACCCCAAAAGAAGACCTTAACAGACCAAGTAATCATTATCATTTAATCTTAAATCTATGCTGATACATACATAGTTTGTAGATACAAATTACTCTTATATTCTAATAAGGTTACATAAAAATTGATAGTATCGTGATTAAATTTATAAAAAATTAATATTCAATAGTAATCTTCATCATATGATACGTTAGCCAAATCTTTAATACGTGCACTTCGTCGAAGTTTCTTTACCTCAGAATCTTTTGAGGAATTTACGTCAATCTTATTGTTTTTATCAACTTCATCTGCCTCAACAATAAGCCTTTCCTCAAATAGAAGCTTAGACCTTTTCCCTTCTGACCATCGCTGATTCACCCCCGAAACATTTGCCGATCTAAGAGAGCCAGATAGTTAAATCACGTTCGCGCTATATGCCTGCACTGCTCCCCAGGAGAAGGCGGAGCTTGTGTCTGGCAAGTGACGTCAAACCAATAAGAAAACGTTCTCGTCCCTAACGTTATCGCCGGAATTACAATGTGCAATTTGAAGTAGTAAATTTTATTTTTGTTTGAAAAATTCTTTCACGTACATGGTTACTTACACATGCACAATAGTTTCCATAGAGAAATAACATAAAATATTTTTGGTCCGAACCTCCCTATTAGAGTTGGCGTCAATTCGGGAGATCAAAGCATCTAACCTCGAAATTGTGAACTTGTGAATAATGGTGAGTAATTTCCATTATTCACAAATTCACAACTTCGAGGTTAGACGCTTCGATCTCCCGAATTGACACCATCTCTAACTACCGACTCGACTTCTACCGGTATTAAATGACTCAAGTACCAACCAAGCCTGCCCGAAGGTACATTTCATACTGGCCAATAGGTACAGACAGCTGTTTGGGTCCAGTCCTGCGAGTTGTAGCCACTTTCTCCATATTTCTCTTCTCTTAGGCACGCAAATAAATAATTTATTCGGTGTCTTTACTGTTGTGTTCCCACATTGCAGCACTATACAGTTCTCGTAAAATTTGGAATTCATTAAAACGCATTTCAAAACACTTTTTGTTCACAACTTCCTTGACAAGTCTGTCTGTTTACCACCCACTGACGTCATTAAGGACGCCATGACAGTTTACCGCGTTTTCGTACGAAATTTGAAACGGGTTTTTAAAAATAAAAATTAATTAACTAAATACTTGTATTTTATTAAAATACTTATTTTATGGGTAAAATAGACTATATGGCGTAATATTAACCATTTTCTCAAAAATTGTCAACTACCCCATTGTTATGCCTACCATGCCGGTCGGAGCTTGTTCTTCTCGTACGAGCAACTACTCCTCCTCACTCTGATTACACAGTCACACAAAAAAAAAGTGGGGTATACTTTTGATGCGATATATGTTATCCGTAGTAACTTTGCCTCCTAATCATTAATCCAGAGTGTCAAAATTTGGCCATCACATCACATTTTTTAAATCTCAAAGATTAGCCAGAGAATATGATTTTCAAAAAGTTTGTGGACTTAAACGAAATTCGGTATATATGGGGCTTTTTGGGTCGCTGATGAGGAATCTGAAGTCGGATTTCAAAAATTCAAGATGGCGGATCCAACATGGCGGTCGAGATTTTCGAAAATCGACGGATTCATGCCAAATTTGGTACAGGGGAGTTTTTTGGGTCGCTGATCATGAAACTGAAGTCCGATTTCAAAAATTCAAGATGACGGATCCAAAATGGCGGACGAGATTTTCGAAAATTTTGAATTTTTGCAAATATAACTTCATATTCATAATCAGCGACCCAAAAATCTTCCCTGTACCAAATTTTGCAATCCGTCGATTTTCGAAAATCTCGTTCGCCATATTGGATCCGCCATCTTGAATTTTTGAAATCAGACTTCAGATTCGTGATCAGCGACCCAAAAGAAACCCTATACCGAATTTGGTTTAAGTCCATGAACTTTTTGAAAATCATGATCTCTGGCAGGTTTTTTGAGATTAAAAAAAATACGACGTGATGGCCAAATTTGGATACCGGATTTGCGATCAGGAGGCAAAATTACTACGGATAACATATCAAAAGTATGCCCCACTTTTTTTTGTGACTGTGCAGTTTTTTGAGGTTAGAAAAACATTTTTTCGTGATGGCCAAATTTTGACACCGGATTCGTGATCAGGAGGCAACATTACTACGGATAACATATATCGCATCAAAAGTATACCCCACTTTTTTTATGTGTGTGTGACTATTATCGGGAGCATCGACGTCGTTGTCGTCGTTGTGGCCTGTGTCAAATACGGAAGAATCACTGCCACTGCTGCTGCTGTTGCTACCGGGGCAATAGCCGGCGTAATAACGCGACGTAGCGGAGTGTTGCGGAAAAGTATTATTTGATGACACCCGATGGAATGCTGTATTGCCCAGGTATGTCAAGAGCGTATTGATGCGTCAGAGAAATCGCGTAAACTGGTATCGTCCTTGAGCGCGCTAGGTCCTTTCGTCGAGCGCATAGCGTCATTGACGAGATCACTAAAATTTGATCGATCGCAATGTGGCTTTACAAATCCCACATTATTCGATTAGCACCGACTCATCACAAATGATGCAGCATCATTCGTGCATTCTCGCAATACTTCTTCGGCACCGTATCCAGAATATAGCCGCGTCGTTCGGTGCTTCAGCGATCTCCTCCTTCTCCTCGTCCGCCATCTTCGTATTTTCCGATTTCTTGTCGATCGGTGCCTCTAGCGATTTTCGATGTTGTTGCCGTGCACTATCCGCAAAATACAGAATAGCGCTGCAATACTTGTTCGTACATTTTCCACTTTTCTCTCTCGTCTCTGAACGTCGAAGAGTGTAGAATTTCACATGATATTACCCGGCGTTTGAACGGTCTTCGCTTCTTGCTGCTGCTGCTATAAACGCTCCACGCTCTCCTGCGGTACGAGCACCATCTTTCTGGCGTGCTCCATTTTATGGCTCTATCAAATTGGCAAGCACCGAACTAATAACGTGTGCAAGCAGCAATGGTAAAAAACCGCTGCATTGAACGTTTATCGTCTTCTTTGCCCTAAAATTGCGGTTCTTCTGCGCCAAACGTCTTAGCAGTGAGGTGTGTCATTTCAGACGTTGCTTTTCGCGCAGTTTGAATGCCACGTTACCGCGAAGCGTGTTCAGGACACACTCACAAATACTTACACTTGATTAGGCGTGAGTCGGCTGAACAGAGTACAGCTCTCCGTTGTTCCGCGCTGAGATAACAGATTACCCATAAAATCATCTGCTTCGCGCCAATAGATCCGCGTGGTTTTGGCTCCATTACAATCGCAAAACTGGCGCATTGGTGGCATAATCTCTAGCCTTTCCGCGACACATGCTCGTACTGGTACTAATCGCAGGGCAATACGCATGTGCAAAATCGACAATATTGTCCGGAGTCGTTTATTTTAGGTTGAGCAGTAGATACCCATGTGGACGCACGGTGGCATCGTGATAGGCTTCCTGGGGAAAGAGCGGATTCTTCGGACACACTTGACGTGCCACAGGTGACGACTTATATATAATTGGCGTTAAGCGAGATATCGCGCTATCCGCGACCCTCCCGATATAAATTTCGTATCGCGATTGACGCCGAAACATTGCGGACAACCGTGCCAAAAACAACCATAAAACTGCAAGACGTGCTTTCACGTTTTTCCGTTTTTGGAGCTTTCGTAGTACCCGTTGACGAAGGGTCCCTCGGCTAACCTGTACTCGCGACCTCGAACAGCATGCTCAACTCCCCGACCCGGCAGCTAGGGTAAAGCATACAGTGATTGGCCATTTAAGCAGACGAAATTAAACAGTAATTAGCCTATCACTTTCTCTTTCTATAGAATGCATTTGTTATGAGAGGTGGCCAATCACTATCGCATGGCCAATGACTGTATCATTTACCTTATTCCTGCCATATGAGTCACTCGAGAGCTTTACGCGACTGATTATTATCCCGGGTAAAATTTAGTTCCGGCTGGCATCCGGGCCTGATCAGACTTCCCTATCTACACAATCCAGCCCGGATAACGCAACTATATCAGGCCCTGATGAGGCATGTAACAGCATTTCGAATCCGGCCCGGATCAGGCAACTATATGAGTTTATATGTAGGATATAATAATAAGAGAGTAAATTTATTTATGACATGTTTATTAATGTTAATTCCCTATAAGAACATTGATAGAATTGAGTAAATATAGAAAAAAGGGAATATAGTGACTACAGAATATATAAGATGTAGTGAATAGGAACTAATAAAGTCTTAAAAGTCTTTAATTCCTTTTGGAGCCTCTGCCGTGACCTGTGTTACTTCGTGTTCCGTTATCCTTTTTCCTCATTTGTCGGTGGCCATCCCAATCTTTTGCACTATTGAATACACTCCCAATCGCATCTTGTATTTTTCTTTCGGTGATGTTTGCGTCACAAACCTTAGATAGAATGGCGTCTGAAATTAAAAAAAGAATGGCTCAATAAAAACGGGAAATTATGATAATGATGGTTTCAAATTTAATCAAACTTAAATTTCATACTGCGCATGCAGATGTACAATGCGGTCTCCTGCTTGAAAATGATTTTATCGCTAGATTGCCTAACTGCAGTGAAACTCAAGAGTAGGTCACGCGTCATGAATCGTATTTGTTTTTGTGCAATTCGGGATGAATGGTGTCACCAGATGATCTTGTATATCATCATAGAAAATCCACTTCGCCGGTACAATATCGATGCTCTTGGTGCTTGTGATGTCATCCACAAATTGGACAAGCATACATTTTTTTGTTAAGGCCATATTTAATATCTGAAACATAACAATAATAACAATAATAACAATAATGCAAGATTGTCAAAATCCTTAATATTTGACTATTTAGTATTTTAACCCTCTCATGTTGTTCCGGCGGAAAGTTGACTAGATCGCTGGATCGTAATTGGATCGGACGGTGGTGAGGGAATTCAAAGGCGGGTCGCAGTTTCCGTGTGAAATATTATTGTCGTTAACAAGTGAGATTTACAAGAGGTCAAGAGAACGCGCCGGAATACGCTCTCTAGTATACAAATAACGCGAACTTACAATATACGCGCGAGGACGCGGAGAGATTCGGCGCACACGGCGATCACGACGAGTCGCAGGTACGCGACGAGCAATCGGCGCACGTGGCGAATATGAAGAAAATGCGAACGCGTGGTGTATGCCGGCTATTCCGGAGCACGCTTTGACGGAATCGGCGGATACGAATAGATCGCGCAAGCACGCGATGCTCTACGATTGCTTCGGAGCGGTCTGCGAACGGAAATGGCGTGTACGGTGGATCGCGAAGTTACGCGATGCGCGGCGAGTGCACTGGATCGCGAACGTAGGCGATAAGCGGCGACTCTCCCGTAGCACGATTCCGACGCGAGGACGCGCACTAGTGACGCGATGTTACGCGTTCCCTGGAACACGAATCGACGCAGGATCGGGAACGATTGCACGCGAATGTTACGCGACGAACCGCGATTAGGTCGTGCACGTGTCGGGCACTCGGGACGAGCACTACTGTAACGCGCGACTGTCCAGTAGGACGGTTCGGAGACAAGAAGGGTTACGCGAGCACGCGTAACGAGAATTCGGAAGGATTTCCTCCGCTGGAGGGGGTAATTTACGTGACGCGAGACGCGCGGAAAAGCCACGTAGGCCGCCGGCCCACGCTACCGTGAATCTAGCGATTACTGAGCCGTTCGCGCAACAGCGGCGCGAACATTCCGCCCGCCTTCGACGGTCCGTCGAAAGTGTGAGGCCGCCCGCCTTGAGAGGTGATGCTGTCCACTGCTCTACCAACTGAACTATCGAAGGAATATAGGCAGGCAGCTGCCCGCCATGGAGGTTGTTATTGCCCGTCAGTAGTTGCTGTCGTCCCTGCCGGGAGACGGCAGAGTTTTACCAGCGGCCTGGTAAGAGTACCATTGGATGTACTGATGGTGGCGACTCGAACGATGCCGTCCTGACCCGGATGCAGGCCCGTAATTCTGGCCAGAAGCCACTTCGTTGGTGGGAGACGATCGTCGATCACCACTACCAATTCGCCCACGGAAGGCGGGGACAATGGAGAGGTCCATTTGTTTCGAGCTTGAAGTGTGTGGAGATACTCCCGGGACCATCGGGACCATAGATGCTCCGTCATCTGCCTCAGCTGCTGCCATCGAGTCAATCGATTGGTGTCTTCCTCGGTTAGGCGAGGTTCTGGTGGGCTGATGATGGCCTGCCCGATTAGGAAATGGCCCGGAGTCAAGGCTGCCAGGTCGGAGGGGTCTTCGTTAAGCGCGTGAAGCGGTCTGGAATTTAGACACGCTTCAACCTCGGCCAGCAACGTGGAAAGCTCTTCGAATGTGAGCGTGTGATTGCCAATCACCCTCCGCAGATGGTGTTTTACAGAACGTACGCCTGCCTCCCAGATTCCCCCAAAGTGTGGAGCCGCGGGAGGGATGAATTGCCACTCCGTGCCGTCGTTGGCCAATTGAGCGGCGATTGGCCCTCCTTCGGCTATAGCGATCCGGAGTTGTGTCTGGAGCTGCCGGTAGGCGCCGACGAAGGTGGTTCCTCGATCGCTGTAGACGATGGCGGGAATGCCTCTGCGAGCCGAGAGACGTTTGAAGGCCGCGAGGAAAGCCTCAGAAGAGTAGTCGCTGACTACTTCCAAGTGTATGGCGCGTGTAGCCAGACAGACGAATACGGCTATATAGCCCTTGTAGCTACGATGTCCACGGCCCTTTGTCGCTCGGACGTCGATGGGCCCAGCGTAGTCCACGCCAGTTCGCAAGAACGGACGAGATGGTGTGACCCTGGCCGTTGGAAGGTCCGCCATGGGAGGCTGAATCGGGTTCGCCCGATGGCGTATGCATGTGACACACCGGTGGATTACGCTCCGAACCAAGTTTCGTGCCCGAGGGATCCACACAGTTCGGCGTAGGTAGCTCGTGGTCAACTGGGTGCCTCCATGCAGCGTGCGATGATGCGCATGGACGACGAGCAATAACGTCACCCTTGAATTTCGAGGTAGAATCACCGGGTGAGCTTCCGCCGGTGACAGCTCCGAGTGACGTAGTCGTCCGCCTACACGGAGTAGCCCTTCCTCGCAGAAAAAGGGTTGTAAATTCAATAGAGGGCTCTGCCGGGACAATGGTATCTGTCGTTCAATGTAGTGGATCTCCTTTTGGAAGAAAATCCGCTGAGTGACGCGGAATAGCTTCACTCTGGCTGCGGCTATCTCGAGCCCGGACAGTGGTCGGGCTGGTGCGTGAGAACGTCGCAAGAAGCGGAGGGTGTAAGCCATAACCCTCTCCAGTCGCAGGAACGTTGACACTCGCTGTACCGGGGCCCAGTCCTCGGGTTCGGTGCAAGCGAGGTGAACCACCGAGCGCGCTTCGGGAAGCACTTCGCCCATAGTCCCGTACTCCTGAGGTGGCCAAGCGGTCGATGGACGCGCCAGCCAGCTCGGTCCAATCCACCACAAGCTGTGCGCCCGCAAGGCGCCGGGTGGCAGGCCTCGAGTGGCACAATCTGCCGGGTTGTCGTGCGTGGGTACGTGTCTCCAGGTGGCCAATGGAAGCTCCGACTGGATCGAGGCCACGCGATTGGCTACGAAGGTTTTCCAACGAGTAGGATGTCCCTGTAGCCAACTGAGAACGATGGTAGAATCCGTCCAAAGGTGGACAGGCGCCGCTTCGAGCCGCAGGTCGGAGCGCACCGTGGTGACCAGCCGCGTGAGAAGAGCGGCTCCGCACAACTCAAGGCGGGGCAATGAGACCTTCCTCACAGGAGCCACCTTGGTCTTCGCGATTAGCAGTCGCGATGTGACCGTAGAGTCGCCCTCGGTGAGCCTTATGAAAATCGCTGCTGCGTAAGCTCTCTCCGAGGCGTCGCAGAAGCCGTGGATCTCAACACTCCTCGTGTTAGGCGTCCACCCAACCCAGCGTGGTACCTGGATTTCTGCGACAGTCGGCAATGACAAAGTCCAATGTGTCCACCGTTCCACCAGATGTCTCGGAGGCTCGGCATCCCAATCTGACCCTATGAGCCACAGCTCCTGCAACAATAACTTGGCAGTAACTACGATCGGGGCGAGCCAGCCTAGCGGATCGAATAGGCGCGCGATGTCGGACAGTATGCTGCGCTTCGTAACCGCGCTCCGTGTCGATGAGGTGGCTCTGAACCCGAATGCGTCGTCGTCCGGCTGCCAGTGCAGGCCGAGGGTAGGTACGGCTGCCTGTCCCACATCGTGCAGTGGTCGTAACGGCTGCCGGTCTTCGTCCGGTATCCCTTGAAGAACTTCTGGTGCATTGGAAGACCATTTGCGCAGTTTAATCCCTGCGGACTCCAACAGACTGCAGAGCTGCGTCCTCAAGATTTCCACCGTCTCTAGGGAGTCGCCTCCGCCAAGGATATCGTCCACGTATGTATTGCGGAAGATAAGCTCCGCTGCGAAGGGGAATCGAGCGCGCTCATCGTCGGCGAGTTGTCGGAGCGTTCGTAGAGCGAGATACGGCGCACATGCGGTGCCATACGTCACGGTCGTGAGTCGGAAGACACAGACAGGCGACGATTCGTGCGGCCGCCAATATATTTGCTGGAGCGCTTGATCCTCGGGATGCACGCGGATTTGCCGAAACATTTTCTCAATGTCGGCCGAGAATACGATTCGGTGCATCCTCCAGCGCAGAAGTACTGTCGATAAGTCTACCTGCAGGCGTGGTCCCACGTGTAGGACGTCATTCAACGAAACTCCAGTAGAGGTTCGCTGGGATGCGTTGAAGACCACGCGCAGCCTCAAGTCGGGTCGTATCCCCTTGACTACCGGATGGTGCGGCAAATAGTATTGCGCTACCCCGTGTGGCTGCTCCGGGACGCGTACCATGTGTCCTAACGACTCGTACTCCTGTAGAAAATCCTGATATAAGTTAGCGAGTATAGCATCCCTCGCCAAACGTCTCTCCAGCCGAGAGTAACAGGCGAGAGCGGCGGTCTCGGAATCTCCAAGTTCCGCCTTGGATGGTGAAGACCGGAGCGGGAGCCGGACGGTGAAGCGACCGTCGGGCCCGCGGGAGTGGGTCGACGCGAAGTGGTCGTCGCACTCCGCCTCCTCCTTGTTCCATGCTGCGACCTTGACAGGTACTTCTTCCAGCTCCCAGAAGCGCCGAAGCTCCTCCGAGATCGTTGCGTTGATGCAGTGGAAGGAGTAGTTCTCTCTCGATCGATTGGCGGCTGTTCCCGTTACAGATCCGAAGAGGATCCAGCCAAGTCGAGTGGCTTGAGCCACCGGAGTACCTGGAAGGCCGCGCCGGACATCACCGAGAACGATGTCGGCGTAGACGTCAGCCCCAAACACGGCGTCTATACCCGGCGACGCGCCAGTATCCGGATCTGCAAGATTCAATCCCCGCAGATGAGTCCAGCGGTTGGTCGACGCCTCCACTTTGGGTCGATGCGCCGTAAGTCGCGGCAAGACCAGGGCATAGAGCTGTCGTTGGTAGGCAGCTGAGGTAACCGACTCCAGTTGCAGGGTGACGGCTGCCTTAGCCACTACGATATCGGACTCCCCGACTCCCGAGATCGTGACATTCGTCGGATGACGCGCAGCTCGTAGGTCTTGAGCGACCTTCTCCGAGACAAAACTCACTTCGGAGCCTAAGTCGAGTAATGCTCGGATAACCACTGTGCGTCCGCCTTGAGAGCGCAATCGGACTCGTGCGGTAGCGAGACACACGCGATTCTCGGGTTGCGACGGACTCGTTAGATGCACCGACGCCTGACTGGACGTGGAAGTGGTCGTCCCTAGTGCTGGAACTGGCGAGTGCGGATGGGCCGGCCTCTCATGGAGCAGCGTGTGATGGCTTCCAGAGCAGGTCTGACATCGCTTGGTCGATGGGCAATCCGAGTACCGGTGTCCATCGGATAGGCAATTGCCGCACAATCGTAGCTCGGCGACAGCCTGCTTGCGCTGAGGAATGGACTTACCTCGGAACGCCGGGCAGAACATAATGAAATGGTGGCCCTTGCACTGGGCGCACTGCTTCCGAGGACGCTGACTGACCACGTGGTGGGACCTCGACCTGGTTGCGCTGGCCTTCGCAGGCGCGGTGGCAGATACGGAAGGATCCTTCGGGGCGATGGCCTCAAGCTCCCGAACGCGGCCCTCCAGGAAGGCCCGCAGCTGACTCCAAGTCAACACCTCGACCTCCGTGTTCGTCTGCCGCTCCCATTCACGACGCGAAAGTGGATCGAGCTTGGACGCGGTGATGAAGACGAGCCAGGCGTCCCAGTGGTCCACCGGCAGTTCGAGATTCTTCAAAGCTGTCACGGCTTCCATCGTGTCGTCCAGTAGACGAAGCAAGTTGGATGCGGATTCCTTGGTTAACGCCGGGATGCTCGTCAGAGCTTGCAGATGCGCGTTGACGATCATGCGTTTGTTCTCGTAACGCGCACGCAGCAAATCCCAAGCGGTGGCATAGTTCGCCGCCGTAACACGGATGTTCCGCAGGAGCTGCTCGGCTCCGCCGGTAAGTCTGAGCTTCAAGAAGTTTAGCTTCTGAACGTCGCTGAGATTCCGATCATCGTGGATCAGCGTGCGGAACTGGTCCGCGAAGCTTTGCCACTCGGTGTAGGCTCCACCGAAGCTTGGCACGTCTATGCGCGGTAGCCTTGCACAAAGGTAATTACCAATTCGCGGGTTCATGTCTGGAACCGGTGCAGCGACATGCGTTGGAGTAGTCGCGCCCTCAAACTCGGACAGCATCTCTTTCATCCAGGTTTTGTTGTCCGCGTAGTGTTCCTCCGCCGACGCGTACACGTCTTCGGTGAAATAAAGAAGTTCCGTGCGTTGCACTGGTGACGCGGAGGACATCTCTCGGTGTCCATCCAGGAACTTCTCCCAATAGCCATCAAGAAGAGAGAGACGTACGCGGACAGCCTCCGCGGTAATGTTGTTGCGTCCGATTTTCAACAAATTCTCGTACGCACGAGAGATGCGGCCTAGTAGCTCCTCTTGCCTGGCAGCGGCTTGCTCGACCGACATGTCGAAATTACGCGCACTTGCAGGCACTCACTTGCACGATATTACACTCACTCACTGCCCGATCCGGCTCGCGAAGGACCAAATGTTCCGGCGGAAAGTTGACTAGATCGCTGGATCGTAATTGGATCGGACGGTGGTGAGGGAATTCAAAGGCGGGTCGCAGTTTCCGTGTGAAATATTATTGTCGTTAACAAGTGAGATTTACAAGAGGTCAAGAGAACGCGCCGGAATACGCTCTCTAGTATACAAATAACGCGAACTTACAATATACGCGCGAGGACGCGGAGAGATTCGGCGCACACGGCGATCACGACGAGTCGCAGGTACGCGACGAGCAATCGGCGCACGTGGCGAATATGAAGAAAATGCGAACGCGTGGTGTATGCCGGCTATTCCGGAGCACGCTTTGACGGAATCGGCGGATACGAATAGATCGCGCAAGCACGCGATGCTCTACGATTGCTTCGGAGCGGTCTGCGAACGGAAATGGCGTGTACGGTGGATCGCGAAGTTACGCGATGCGCGGCGAGTGCACTGGATCGCGAACGTAGGCGATAAGCGGCGACTCTCCCGTAGCACGATTCCGACGCGAGGACGCGCACTAGTGACGCGATGTTACGCGTTCCCTGGAACACGAATCGACGCAGGATCGGGAACGATTGCACGCGAATGTTACGCGACGAACCGCGATTAGGTCGTGCACGTGTCGGGCACTCGGGACGAGCACTACTGTAACGCGCGACTGTCCAGTAGGACGGTTCGGAGACAAGAAGGGTTACGCGAGCACGCGTAACGAGAATTCGGAAGGATTTCCTCCGCTGGAGGGGGTAATTTACGTGACGCGAGACGCGCGGAAAAGCCACGTAGGCCGCCGGCCCACGCTACCGTGAATCTAGCGATTACTGAGCCGTTCGCGCAACAGCGGCGCGAACACATGTGATTATGGGACTCAGTAGTACTTTTGCTACCGGAGAGGGGATAGCCAGTGGCACGGCACGGTAGAGCCCACTACAGCATGGCGCGGCAGCCTCCACTACGGCGCGTAGTGGCAGGCACGTAGCGGTATCCACAGTCGTGGTCTTCCGAGGGCCTTAATCATCACTTTTACCAAGATTTATCCCAAAAAATTACGTATTAAAAAGTTGAAATATGTCTAAAGGATATTAAAGAGTGTAATAAAAAATCTAATAAACTTTAGTCAAAATTTTGTCGTCCTTGCACCAAAATTTGAATTCCTATAATGGATACGCTCTTGAAACGCGCGGTCACATGCCGATGCGGAGAGCGCTGCACAGCCCGCCCAGCTGGGCGACCGCGGAGTGGGGGAAACGCCTATTCACATGAGAGGGTTAAATAGACAATTGTTTGGATAAAAGAGAAGGATATAATGGATATCGATTATTTGAATTTTATATTAAGAAAAAAAACAGAATCGACAATCCAGTGCATTTGTAGTTGATACTGGTTTCGTAACAACAACAAAATAGCGCGAAAGAATTATGCGTGACAAAGAAATATGCCGCGAAATAAGTGCCTTGTGACGATGCTTTCACACTTGTTACAATTCTTTATTACGTAAATGCTTTTATACTTCTCAATAACATTGGATTATATACATAAAATTATGGCTAAAGAAGATTTGATTGTAAGCAAGAAAATGATTGCGTTAAAAAAGAACTACAAGCATACGTATTCGTAAATATACTTCAATTGAAAATGCTTGGTTTTCGTTCTTGTTTCGATAACTTCTTTGTTATTCAATTCTGCTCAGGTTTAAAGAATGTAGTATCATTAATAATCGATGAAACAACTCTTACCTTCGTGTTCCGCAGAGGTCGTCAATATGTATTTTGTATGCCCTTCACTACACCAATAACACGCCGCGCGTCTGAACGAGACTACACTATTAGATTCCGAGGTTATAAAACAATGCGCGGTGACGAATTTATCTCGAGTTATATTCTCACACACATTCGATTAGCACAAGCCGTTTGTGAGATCTAGACACTGCACTCACTATGAAACAGGTATAAATATATTCAAGTTAAGGTGATACAAGACACGTTGATGACTGATGATAACAAGACGAAAACTAAGCCAAAACTAGCCGACCGAAGCCTCCTTTAACGGAGGGGATAGCGTGGGGGACGCTATCCATCATGATTGGCTAATTAGAGGAGCGTCGGTGGAACAGCCGATGACGCTGTGGCTGTCCGGGTCTATATCCAAAGGCGAAAGTACCGTTGCTAACGGTCGACCCTCGGTGCCTCAACAGTGTCGTATCAATGGACTGATTGTGAGTGACCAAGTTTTTCCAAGTGTCCTACATATTCACCACTTTTCTTCTTTGCGATAATGTCTTTTTTAAATTTGTAAGTCAGATTTCTTTTTCTTCCCGACATCGTGTTCATACCTTCAAAGTTTCAACGAAAACTGACTAAAATTTTCATCCGTCTGCTAGTCAGTAAGGATACCTACGGCACTGCTATGGAAAAGTGTGAATTACGGGACTCGACGGTCTACCTTGGAAGGTCGGGAACGTGCCTTTCGACCGTCACGCTTCATTACAGTCCCGAAAATGAAATTTCCTACTACTGTATTTTCAGATTTCTTAGATCTGTAATATTGTATTACGAAGAAAAAAAGTGCAATTATAGTGTGGAAGCATATAAATTTTCACATTGAAAATGACGGTTACTATTTAAAACTGTACCGCATTTACGTCACGGAGCGCATGCGCTGTCAGATAAATCGCATCACGTTGAATCAAGAGATCTATATATATGTATCCATGTGATTCCTCAACATTACAGATGTGGCAAGTAAAAAAAACGCAGGTGCTTAAAAAATGTGCTGTGGAATCAATCGACCGAAAAACAATGATTTTAGATTTAAGTGCCGAGGGATCGCAAAAAATATATGCTGCTTCATTAATTCATTCCTAATAATTATAACAACAACGTACAATGTAATAACGATTATTATATAACAATTGTATAAAATATATTTAATACAATTAGTTATTAATACTGATTGATATGCCTTACCATTACCTGATTCGACCCTCGTGTTAATTACTCCAGGCTAGCAAGGTTAATCTGATCAGGCGCATCGGATTCTTACCTTATCAGACCGTGATGGCAAAAACTTCAGGTTAACCTGATTATAAAGATTGTGACATAGCTTTTCGTGGAGGGCCCTCGGTGCCCTCCGCTACTCACTCTAAGACGCGGCGCTCCCACGCGCGGGACAGCGAACGAGACGATAGGCGCCAGGTGGGTCGCGAACCCACCAATCGGGGAAACGGACACGGTCCCCGAAACGAACGTTAAACGGAAGATCAGCGACGATTCGATCTCCGTCGGGCTCGACTACCTCAGTATATGGTGGAGGGGCGGTTCGGAAGACGCGGCTGGGACTCGGGAGGACCGGAATTAACGGACTCGACAGAAGAACTCTTAACCCGTTATCGATTTATTGACGCGAGAGACAAGAAACGCCTGACGAGGACGAATCGACGGTTGGGGCGCCGCGTGCACCCCACGGTTCAAATTCGCGGCGACGAACGTGGACACCCGAGCGCAGTCGGATGCCCTACGCTAGGGCGGCGCGGAGGCGAATCGGAGGACTAGCTAAAAAGGAGAGGAGAGCCTACCGGGCGATGCTGGTGATCCTCGGTCGGGGCTTCCCTCCTTCTCCTCGGGGCTGCGGGTCCTCGGAAAGCGACGGTTGCCGACGGGCGGCGTCCTTCCGGTCCGGGTGGCGGTGGCCCTTCAGCGGCGGCTGGATGCTCCTGCCGTGGCCCTTCCTCTCGTCTGAGCGGGTGGCGGTGCAGCGGCTCTCTCTCTTCCTCAGTCTCGCGGTCACCCTGGCTCGATTCGCCTACTCGACTCTCTCTCTCTCTCTCTCTCTCTCTCTCTCTCTCTCTCTCTCTCTCTCTCTCTCTCTCTCTCTCTCTCTCTCTCTCTCTCTCTCTCTCTCTCTCTCTCTCTCTCTCTCTCTCTCTCTCTCTCTCTCTCTCTCTCTCTCTCTCTCTCCCTCCCTCCCTCCCTCCCTCCCTCCCTCCCTCCCTCCCTCCCTCCCTCCCTCCCTCCCTCCCTCCCTCCCTCCCTCCCTCCCTCCCTCTCTCTCTCTCTCTCTCTCTCTCTCTCTCTCTCTCTCTCTCTCTCTCTCTCTCTCGCCCCTGAAATTATGTCAGGCGGCCGGAACAAATTTTTACCCGGGATATTGCCGATAACCGTTTATCGGTAGTATGCCAATTGTATTTTTTGTAGGAAATTTTTCCTGGAGATCTTGTTACACGCAGACGCAATTGTTTTGCTCTCTATGAAAGGACACTCCTTCCCCGATTCCAAAAATATTCCCAGAAAACGATATACACGCACCTGAGAATATTTACATCCGCTTTGCAATACGCGATGATCTTTTTAAAATCGAAGGCGTATCCCGACACGATGCTATCGTTGTTCTACTCAAGAAAAATCTCCCGTTATTTTGCGTTCATCGTATTGGGTGCGTAAAAACTTAACGCCAGGAGTGGTCTGACGTAATTTTGATTTACCGGAATGTTGAAGAGATGCGGGAATATACCTTTACTCGTCTCATCGTTCAAGCCAAAAGCCTTGGGCAGAGTGGCAAATGGCATTTGGAAGTAATTGAGACTATCGATAAACACGGTTCTTCCTGTTCGCATCAAAATGATCTTTGATCCATTCAAAATCAAGCTCGGCGGTCTACCTCCTTTCTTCTCGACCAGATATCGCAATACGAATTGGGCATTAAAACCTTTTAAATTGTGTGGAATGCATATAACTTTCTGGAATGTCTGTACATGCATAGTCGCGAGTTCGACGAATTGTGCAAACGGATCTCGGGTGAACACGTGCTCGCGAACTTCGCAGTGAGAGCAGAGATTTGCCATGTTGTTATCGTTTAAAAATCCCGAACAACTTAACTGCACGACGCATAAATTTAGCACATGGAGATGCACATTTTCGGTACCTACCTTGCATGACCGTGTTCTGCTGCATTTCAAAATCATGGAATATGAAGAGCACGGCGTGATTTGTCAAGTAACTTTCTAACGGAGTATGAAACAGAAGTGATTTAGTCGTCATCTGCATCTACAAATAGTGCACAATGTGATACCACATTCGTATGGTTGTTTCGACGCCAATTCTCTGTCTTTTCGCACGACCTGCATACACTTTCCGCATATATGCACAGCCTAACAAGCCGTCATATTGCGCTTTCGAAATGATCTTGTATGGACCATATCGTTCACGATTGTCGAAACAGTTGCGATTGGAAAACGTTCGCCGTCAATCATCGTATCTGATAGCCTCGTCAGTTTCGCAAGGCGGCACGATAAAACATCGCTAAAGCGGCCCCTAGACGATCAATATTTACGTCAATATATTGCACAATATTTTGTACAATAATATTACTTGGCAAACCCACACGATGCAATATTATTACACAATAAGTTAGTTCACGGCTGATACTTGTGCAGTCAACATGTGGAATAGTAAGACGACAGCAAGTTCTGTGGCCATTGCATTAGTTATAGCTTCAAAAAAGAAGGAGAAAAAGAAGCGCAGGTGGATGAAGGAATCTTTTAAAAACGAAATAACTTCACTCATGAAAATCTGTTAAGTGAACTAAGAATTAGTGAACCAAGTCATTTTCAAAACTTTTACGACTAGATAGTACATTATTTGATGAACTCTTGAGAATGGTTACACCTGAAATTCAAAAAAGGGATACTATAATGCGAGATGCTATCCCTCCAAGTCAGCGAAGCTATCCCTCCAAGTCAGCTCCTTTATCGCTCCGAAATCGGTCGCAACGGTGAGGCGGCAGGTATGGAACAGGTCAGAATGAATCATTTTCTGCAGTGCCCACGGTAATAAATACCGCTATATTTCGACGCTCCTTTGATGCGGCTCAAATTTACCGACAGAAGCCCAAACGTGGCATGTAGCCAACGTTCCTCACCGTTGGACACATGCAATTCGCCAGCGTCCACCCACATGACGTGGCAAATGCCGATGTGTCCAACGTGATCTACAGACGTTCAATATTATTGTACAATATCACTTATTGTGTAATATATTGACGTAAATATTGATCGTCTAGGGGCCGCTTTACATCAGTTCGAGCACCTATGCTCGTTCTCCCTCCGATACGCTTTGTTATAGGACGTGCAAAATGGGATCGGATTCATTCCACGCGGGATCGGGTTGATTCACGCGCATTACCGTCTCTCTTCCGCGTATCTGAAAACGTCTGTAGTAGCCCCTTCCTTCGCATCGCACCGTGAATCATCGTCCTGGCGGTTGTATGTCCTTGGTTCGTCCTTAACCAACTTGAGCAATTACGGACGGCCATTCTGTAAGACAGATAACTGTTAATGTTACTTCGGATACAGGTTTCTATCACATAAGTATATTCGACAGAGACAAACAAGCACGTGTAATATTGCATACTCACCATAGATATCACGAAATTCGTGCATAAGCATAAAATACGCACGGCGTCAGCAATATTTCACTCCCTCAGAACACTCGCAGCCACTGCGAGTAACGATGTCTCCGATGAAAACACACCGTAATTATATGCACGTCCTATGATCCGAGGACCACAATGCATTAACACGTACTTAAGCTTCTTACGTAGAACTGCCACCGAAAAATATTTCAAAGAGCGGCGCCATTATACACGCGTAGTAAATGATTACACAGGCACACAAAAAAAAAGTTCCTATTCCCGGAACCAGACCAGTATATCTTTGTTTTTGAGGTCGCTAAATCCGAATCCGGTATCCATTTGTCTCCGTCACGTCACGTTCAAGGTCATTTCAAGGTCAAATCCTGGAAAAATAGTCAAATCGATTCAAATTATTATTCCTATATATTTTTGGAGTCGCTGAATCCAAATCCGATGTCCGTTTGATCCGACAAGGTCAAATTCAAGGTCATTTCAAGGTCAAATGTATTTATTCTCCCAAAAATGAATTTTTTTACTGCAGATTCTGAAAGAACGGGAAATTTTACGTCTAGATATGTATATAATTTTTTTGATAACATAACCCCTAAGGTCATTTCAAGGTCACTTTATATTATTGTATGGAAGGTTCATATGACAATTGCAAAAATAAGAAAATGTGTCTTCACGAGAATAAACTACCACGTCAATATGTTTTCGAGGTCACTGAGTTAGAATCCGAGGTTCGTTTGCCACCAGTATGTCAGGGTCAAGTTCATTTCAAGGTCAAATCCAGCAAAAATTTTCAAATCTTTTCGCATCATCGCATCGTTATATTTTTGGAGTCGCTGGAACGTGTATTTTGTATTTCACTCTGCTACTTCTTCATCGTTTCGCCTTATTTTATAACGTACTCATTTATTCTCAAAAGATCTGTGTATCGGATTTCTCTTGCATTTTTTTCCTTTTTCCGCGCTTTCTCTCTGCAACATCCAACAGAAATCTGCCATCATGTTTTCATCCCATCTACCCTGAAATCTTCGTTCTACATCTTTAAAATCTTGGTGGAAACGTTCTCCTTGTTCTTCACTGAAATTGCCAACGTTATCTGGAAATTCGTCCACATGACTGTCCATCATATGTGTAGTGCCTTTAGCTACTATGTCGCCATCTATCGGAGTACGCGTTACGCGAGCACAGCGCCGCCTGCGCGATACGTGTCCGACGAGTCATCGTCGAGACTCTCTCTTCTCTCCCGACCGTTAAGCTATACGCATGGTCCCGGCATCGTTCTAAGTTCTCTTGTTCATTTTGTAACTTCTGTTAATAAACTCTTTGTTAATCGAAACTAGTGCGTGCATTAATATCGTAAGAACATTACAGTGGCGACGAGGGTAAAAATAAACACGTGCGATAAAGGATCGCCAAGATATTCATCGATTTCGTGAAACCGCGTGTCGTGAATAAAATTAACACGTGCGATAAAGGATCGCATAAATAATCGTCGAGAGTGAACGTGTCGGGAAAAGTGATCGCGGGCGATAAAAGATCGCAGAAAAAGGAATACATCAAGAGTGAACGTGTTGATAAAATGATGGAAGACGTAAGGAGACGGCAAGAGGAGCTCGAAAAAGGAAAAGCGGACTTGGCGGAGGAAATGAAGCAAATCACGGAGCAACGGAAACAATTGGCTCTGGAACAGCAACATTTTTTGGCACAAAAGGCGGAATGGAAAATTAACCTAGAAAGCGGAGCATCGCAAAGCACAGTGCAACAAATCGTTACATCGAGGATTGGAGAATTAAAGGAATTCGACATCCACGAAGACTGGACAATGTGGCGTGAAAGGTTGGAACAGTACTTTCTTGCCAACGATATCCCCGATACAAAAAGGGTATCGTTGTTAATCACATTGCTTGGTAGTGAGGGTTACGCTCTACTCCGTAACCTATGCACACCGGTCGCACCGGCGTCGCAAACGTTTAACGATTTGATCACCACCATGTCGAATCATTTAAAACCCAAGCCTAGCATAATTACGGAGAGGTTTAAACTTAAACAATATATGTCGCCAAGCTGAGTCCGAAAACACGCAAGAATTTATGAAAAATTTTAAGAAGCTCTCAACGTATTGTGAATTTGGTGAAAATCTGGGAAATCACTTAAGAGACCAGTTTGTATGGGGACTACGAGAACTCCATTCAAAAGAAGCTACTGGGAGAAAAGGACTTAACCTGCAACCGAGCAGCCGAGTTGGCTCATCTACTGGAAACAGCGGATAAGGATGCTGCGGAGATTGGATCGACGCAGAGGAAGCAACAGGAATCAACTTCGATCAACTTCGTGGGATCTAAGAAGACGTTGCAGCAGTCAAAAGGCAAGCGGATCGACGACAGGAATATCCGTTGCTACTGTTGTGGCAAAAGAAACCATCGAGCAGCCGTATGTAAATATAAACAGTATTCGTGCAACGTTTGTAAGAAACGGGGTCATCTCGCTAGCGTGTGTAGGTTAAATAAAAAAGGGAATAATCCGAGGCAAAATTATATTGGGAACTCGGAGGATTGTAATAATCAGTTCGATGATTATGCCGTAGATTTTGAAAATATGTTTCAGCTAGAAGAGAGGGACAGATAGAGCTCGACAAAGGGTCGAACAGTGGAATATATAATATAGCGCCGATTAAAGTTATTGTACAGATACAGGGAATAGATACGGAATGCCAAGTCGACACAGGGTCGGACGTAGCAGTTATTTCAGAGAAACATTGGTCGAATCGTGTTGAATTGAAAAGGTTAAACCTCCAGGAAGCGAGTCGTCGTTTCAAATCACATCCAGGACATACGATTGTACCGTTGGGTGTTATCAAGGCTGAGGTTAAATTTGGAATTGTATCTACTGCATTAGACTTGTTCGTACTACCGGGTAATGGTCCAACACATATCGGGCGAACTTGGATTCGTGCACTTTCAGTGCCCGTATCGGAATTACTAGAGGAAACTAGGGAATCGAACACTGATTGGCTAGATAATGCGGGTCATAGGGACATTAATGCTATTATCAACGAATTTAGTACAGTTTTTTCTAGCGAACTCGGGAAATATTCGAAAAGAAAATTTCAAATTCATGTCAAGGAGAATGATAATCCAATTTTTTGTAAACCTAGACCTATACCTTACGCTCTGCGAAGCAAAGTGGAAGCCGAGATTGATCGTTTAGTCGAAATCGGGGTTTTGGAACCTGTTGAAAGTAGTGATTGGGCAATACCAATTGTGCCAGTTTTGAAAAGCAATGGTCAAATCCGTATATGTGGAGATTATAAAGTAACGGTAAACCCACATATCAAAGTAGATCGGTATCCGATACCGCGTGTTCAAGACCTATTAGCCACTCTAAATGGAGGCACAGTTTTTACGAAAATCGATCTTTCTCATACTTACTTGCAAGTTGAACTGAAAGAAGAGTCGAAATCATTAGTGACTATTTCCACACACAAGGGGCTATTTGCCTATAATCGTTTATGTTTTGGTATCGCGTCAGCACCCGGTCTTTTTCAGCGGGAAATGGAGACTATTTTGAGTAACTTAGAGGGTGTAGTTTGTTTTTTTGACGATATTCTGATTTCCGGTCTAACTCGCACTGTCCATAACGAGCGACTTCGTACCGTATTACGTAGATTAAAGGACTGCGGACTTACCGTTAAGAAAGAGAAATGTAAGTTCGGCAGGGAGAAAGTTAAATTCCTAGGTTATGAATTGAGTCGAGAAGGAACTCAAGTTTCTAAAGAAAGAGCGAAAGCAATAATTGACGCGCCAGCACCGACTGAAGTCACTCAATTAAGAGCATTCCTGGGATTGATGAACTATTATTCGAAGTTTATTAGAAATTACTCGAAGGTTCTTAACCCCCTTTATAGATTACTGCAAAAGAATGTATCCCGGCAGTGGGATAATTCATGTAACGAGGCTTTTCAAGCAGCAAAACAGAGTCTTATCAATTCTGAGATTTTAGCTCACTATGATTTGAAGCTACCTGTAAAAATTAGTTCTGATGCATCTCCATTTGGCATTGGAGCAGTAGTATCTCATGTATATTCTAATGGATCCGAGAAGCCGAGAAGAGAAGGTTATACGAGACACGAGGCTCTCTGCAAATATTTGTTTCATTGTCGAGCGACGCCGCACTGCACTACGAATTGTAGCCCGGCAAAGTTGCAAATCGGTCGGAAATTCCGTACGAAATTAGACCTTTTGCACCCTTCACTGCGTCAATCAGTGGAGCATAAACAAGAGGCGCAGAAACGGTTCTTCCGTGGAAACCGTGCGATCAACTTTGAGATTAACGAGACGGTTATGACAAAAGATTACAGTTCGGATTCATGGCTCAAATCTAGCGTGCTCGAACAACTTTCGCCTGTTACGTATAAGTTAGCCACTCATGATGGTCGAATGTGGAAGCGCCATGTAAACCAGATACGCCATTGTAACTTGAAAACGAATGAGAGCGTGCGTAAGAACTCTATTAAGAGAGATACCGTTCCTGCGGAAATACCATTACGGCGTTCGTCTAGGATAGCTAAGCTTAAGGAAATCTAGATTGTAAGGGACTTGTCAAAATTAGTTCTGTATAGCGTTCGAAGATAGCGGAATGTAATAAATGAGCGCTATATGTTCTAAATTAAGTGTGGGGGAATGTAGTGCCATTAGCTACTATGTCGCCATCTATCGGAGTACGCGTTACGCGAGCACAGCGCCGCCTGCGCGATACGTGTCCGACGAGTCATCGTCGAGACTCTCTCTTCTCTCCCGACCGTTGAGCTATACGCATGGTCCCGGCATCGTTCTAAGTTCTCTTGTTCATTTTGTAACTTCTGTTAATAAACTCTTTGTTAATCGAAACTAGTGCGTGCATTAATATCGTAAGAATATTACAATATGTAATTTTAAACTCATGTTACATTCCAATCTCCTGAAATTCTCAACCATGTCAGATATTATTTTGTTGTAGTCCGAGCTCTTATGATTGCCTAGAAAATTACTACATACTTTCTTGAAGCTGACCCACGCATTCTTCTCAATAGAGATCATTTGAGTTACGAAGTGATTGTCTCTAAACATTTTTCTGATCTGAGGTTCATCGAATACTCCCACGCCTACTTTAGCATCAGATAGACCTGGAAATTGATCTCGTAAGTATTTGTAACAATCGCTTTCTTTATTCAACGCTTTGACGAATTGTTTCATGAGTCCTAACTTTATATGTAATGGAGGTATCAATACCTTCTTTGAATCTATCAACGGCTGCTGTAAGATATTGTCGGATTCTACAACGAAGGATGTTCTAGGTTCCCAAACCTTTTTCACGTAATGATTTTGTTTATCCATTTACAAAGATAACACGGTTTTTTTTGTATAGCCAGATTGCTGTCCCAGAATCATTGTGAGGATTTTAAAATCTCCGCAAACTTGCCATTTGTGGTCATCATATTTTATTGCTGCTAATAGAGTTTTCAAATATTCATACGATTCATTCATAACAGTCGAATGCGTAACTGGTATTGGTGCGTATACATTAGTATTGTGGAGTAAGACTGCTTTGAGACTACGTTTACTAGAATCGATAAAAAGTCTCCATTGATCAGCACTATAAGTATCGGGCTTTAATTCGTCGATTAATCCTTTGACATTATTACAATAAACGAGAGACTTATTTGAATTACGAGAGAAAAAGCTCCTAAATTTTTTTCTCTTGTCCTGTAAAACGTTACCTTCGTTTTCTTCTCTCTTCAGCAGATTTCTCTTTTTCAACGTAGAAGCACAGTACTCGGCAACATCTTTCGGCAATCCCATGTTACGAATGAAATCGTTCAATTCTTCCTGTGAGAACAATTGAGGCTTTTTATTCTTACAATCCGTTGGAACGTATTCATGAGAATCATCTTCAGTTTCACTTTCTTCATCATTCGTTTGGTCATCTTCGCTGCCACTTTCATTTCCGCTCATATATCTCTCATCGTCATTATCAGTTTCATTTTCACTCGTGTAACTTTCATCTTCGCTATCAGTTCCACTCATATAGCTCTTATCTCTATTATTATCATCGTACTGTTCATCCTCATTCACACAATCTCTACGCTGATCTATATTTTCTCTTTCAACGTTTGCTTTAATCTCGTCTATTTCCATTGCATCTGAACTAAAATTCCGTTTGTTTATATTGTCCTCGTTGGAAATAACATTTTATGGAACATGGAATTTATTTTTCATATTGTACCCAGTTAGATATGTTTTGCAGAAATAACAATCTTTTCTAGATTGCGCTTTGGTCCAATGTATTGGTATAAGAAAATTGAGATATTTCTTGTCTCGAGATTTATCATAACGATAAAACATTGTGTTATAAGAAGCACAAATGATGTCTGGTACCCAATCATTACCTTCATCTATCATGTTCAAATGAAAACAATCCTTATACATATCAAGAGACACGGCAGTGTCTCGCGGCATGTTCGTTCAAGTAGTTTCGCACTCAGACACGACAGCGCTGATGTCGCGAGCACCCGTATCTCTTTACACCACAAATGTCTGCCTCCTGCACCCCTCAATTTTTACATCGAATTTTCTCAATAAATATACGGTTATAACCAAAACTATGCTTAGTTACGCCATATAAATTAACTATTCTCTATTGATAGAGACCAGAATAAATGTTATAAGTTACATATTAACAGAGATTTTTCCTTAGCAACGCGAAGCCACGCCCCTTGTGCCTAAAAGTCGAGAATCCGATTTCTCGGGCGATATATATATGTCAAAATCTCACAAAAATTCCGCCTACCTTCGGCGATAGTCGGCCATGATCGGAAATATGTACACAGATACGGCCACACGCACACGCCATCAAATGTATGTGAGAGTGTGTGAGAGAATATATTCCTTAAATGTTTGCGTATTTTCAAAGTTAATAAAATATTTCCACATTCGCGAAACGATTAACCTCGCGTTTATTTCGATCCTCGGACGCGCTTGTTAATAAAATGTAAAAATTCAGTGTAATCGGAGTTATGAATCTCAATAGTGGTGAATGTGACAGACGCTCCGTATAGTTTAATAATCGTTTGTTTTTTTTTCGATAATCGAGATAGTGAACGGATGCAGTGCTGTGTTTCTCTGGTTGCCTGTGCATAAAGAGCAGGAAAGAAGACGGCAGTATCTCAGAAGAATTACCATCAGATAAGTTTAATTGCCATCTGACAGCTTTAACCTCACTTTCGATGGAAGGACAAATATCTTTGTGATAATTCTATTTTTTGTTTCAGCGTCATGCGAGCACGAGACGAATCGATGGCTTCTCTTCTCTGTCACAATCAAAGCCGTGGAAGAAAAATAGGAGATGCAATGGAATTGGATCACAACAATCAAGTAATTACTTTATCATTATTTTTTCTCTATCGATATATTTCCTCTTTCGTACTATTACAAGTTCCAATTTACACACCGACCTGTCAAACCTGAAGTGTACATGTACCTCACTTCTATTTCATCTGTTCTTTGTCTCCGTTGTAACGACAGTCAATGAGGAATCACTGATACCGATTAGGGTTCGAGGGTTATTCCTTATTCTTTGTAGCACAGCATCGATATTTTACTGCACCTGCTTTCTTCTGGGACTTCCTAAAATAATTATAAAAACCCCATATGATTGTTATTTACAATTTGTTACAGATCGTATGCGAACCCGAGGGGGTTTCTTTCGAACGAAGGATCATCCGCTTGTTGTTCCAAGAACCAGTTGCATTAGTTCATTTGGCGAGCTGGATCTGCTGTCTCGAGTGCATGGACGTGTACCACTTTAAATGGATATTTTGTAATTTCCTTCGTTACATCAGAGGCGAAGAAGAGATGAAATAGAAGTGAGGTAAATGTACATTTCACGTTTGATAGGTTGGTATATAAATTGGAACTTCTCTGATAGTATAATACGAAAGAGGAAATATATCGATAAAGGAAAAATAATAATAAAGTAGTTACTACATTATTGTAATCTAATTCCATTGTATCCCTTACTTTTCTGCCACGACTTTAATCGTTGATAGTGAAGAAAAATCAAATTTATTAGTTGATCCATCTACTATCAACAATCAAAGTTGTGGCAGAAAAATAAAGGATACAATAGAATTGGATTACAATAATGTAGTAACTACTTTATTATTATTTTTTCTTTATCGATATATTTCCTCTTTCGTATTATACTATCAGAAGTTTCAATTTATATACCAACCTATCAAACGTGAAGTGTACATGTACCTCACTTCTATTTCATCTCTTCTTCGCGTCTGATGTAACAATGGAAATTACAAAATATCCATTTAAAGTGGCACACGTCCATGCACTCTAGAGAGCAGATCCAGCTCGCCGAATGAACTAATGCAACTGGTTCTTGAAACAACAAGTGGATGATCCCTTGTTCGAAAGAAATCCCCTCGGGTTCGCATACGATCTGTAACAAATTGTAAATAACATAATCATTTGCAGTTTCACTATTTAAAATATACCGAACTTACTCAACGTAGAAATTAAGAAACTATATTAATCTTAGTTAACCAATTCTAATGACAGAATTATTAAAAATGATATATTTCATCTTTCCTATTATACTATCACAAGTTCCAATTTATATACCGACCTGTCAAACGTGAAGTGTACATGTACCTCACTTCTATTTCATCTCTTCTTCGCCTCTAGTGTAACGATAGAAATTACAAAATATCATAAATTTTCTGTAACATTTCTGCAATATTTTACAATATTCGTGAACTCTACCGTATATGTTAGAAATATATATTTCTCGATAAATTCGAGAATGTTGCGAAACATCATAGAAACATTTCGGTCTCATTACGTCGAAAGATCTCCTCGATGAGGTACTGCTCGATAAGATTGTACTTGTCATGGCTGAATTATGTAGGGTTTTTATAATTATTTTAGGAAGTCCCAGAAGAATACAGGTGCAGCAAAATATCGATGCTCTGTCCTAGAAAGAATGAGGAATAACCCTCGAACCCTAATCGATATCAGTGATTCCTCATTGACGTTCGTTACGCCAGAGTTGAAGAAGAGATGAAATAGAAATGAGGTACATGTACACTTCACTTTTAACAGGTCGGTATATAAATTTGAACTTGTGATCAAGAGACACGGTAGTGTCTCGCGGCATGTTCATTCAAGTCGTCAGAACGACGCCGCCAGCGCTGTCGCCGCGAGCACCCGTATATCTTTACAGGAAAAATGTCTGCCCCCCCTTCACCCCTCAATTTTAACATCGAATTTTCTCAATAAATATACGGTTATAACCAAAACTATGCTTAGTTACGCCATATAAATCGACTATTCTCTATCGATAGAGACCAGAGTAAATGTTGTAAGTTACACATTAACAGAGATTTTTCCTTAGCAACGCGAAGCCACGCCCCTCGCGCCTCAAAAGTCGAGAATCCGATTTCTCGGGCGATATATATATGTCAAAATCTCACAAAAATTCCGCTTGTCTTCGGCGATATTCGGCCATGGTCGGAAATGTGTACACAGATGCGGCTACACGCATACGCCATCAAAAATATATGTGAGAGTGTGTGAAAGAATATATTCCTTGAATGTTTAGTTATTTTTCAAAATTAATAAAATATTTCCATTCGCGAAACGATTTCCCTCGCATTTTTTCGATCCTCGGACGCGCTTGTTAATAAAAAGTAAAAATTCAGTGTAATCGGAGTAGTGAATCTCAATAGTGGTGAATGTGACAAACGCTCCGTATAGTTTAATAATCGTTTGTATTTTTTTCGAATATCGAGATAGTGAACGGATGCAGTGGTATTCTTCTCTCCAATGCCTGTGCATCAAGAAAGGAGCAGGAAAGGAGACGGTCTCAGAAGAATTGCCATCAGATAAGTTTAATTGTCATTTGACAGATTTAACCTCACTTTCACAATGGAAGGACAATATCTTTGTGTTCGTTCTATTTTTTGTTTTCAGGGTCATGTGAGCACGGGAAAAATCGAAGAAAATCAATCATCAATACAAGCCGTGGCAGAATAGGAGATGAAATTGAATTGGATCACAATAATCAAGTAATTACTTTATCACTATTTTTCTCTATCGATATATTTTCTCTTTCGTACTATTACAAGTTCTAATTTACACACCGACCTGTCAAACCTGAAGTGTACACGTACCGCACTTCTATTTCATCTCTTCTTCGTCTCCGGTGTAACGACGGTCAATGAGGAATTACTGATACCGATTAGGCAGATAAGTGCTGAATAACGTAGTATCCCTTGGCAAAGTTTTCCATTGAGTGTTTAATGGTAATGAATGGGACTTAAAGGTAATCAATGGGATCGCAATGGAAATTCAGAGGGAAAAATGAAATGGCACTTTCTACCATTCAATATAAATGGGAATCCACTGGCAAATCAGTGGGAAATATTGAAGGGTATGTATTCCCATTCGTTACCAATGGAGGACCAATGGCAAGTTACTGGGAACATTTAAGTGGTATTTTGTTCCAATGGTAACTAATGGGAGTCCAATGGCAAATAACGGAGTTCCATGCGGAAGCCGGTTACGACTAGACGCGTCGCGGATCGATCGCAGGAAACAGTGCCGATACAGCGATATTACAGGATAATCGCAGCGATTTTTCAGATCAGGGGAGAGCAGAGCGTGCCGCCAGCAAGAACACGCAGGAGGAAGAGAGGGGACTGCTCTAGATTTCAAAGGAGGGTTTCAAAAAAGTTAAAAGAAAAGGTGAGGTTAGGGGAAGATGGGCAGTGGAAGAGGAGGTGGAGCACGCGGGGGGATGATTCGGGCGCCGTCGGATCAGGAAAGTCGGAAAAAGCCGAGGGGACAGTGGGAAGACCGACCGAGGCGCCAGAAGGAAAGCGGAGGAAAGGCAGACCAAGAAGCGCGAACAGAGATGACGCGGCTGCGGCTGCGGCCACGGGCGGTCTTGGACACAAATAGCTAAGTAAAGTATCACTCAACAAATGGGAAATAGATGATTATAATTGAATGGGAATTAATTCCATTTCACGAATGGTAATGTCAACGGTATGAAAACACCATTAAACGAATGGGAAAATAAATGGGATGTCGAATGGTAGTATAAGTGGGAAAGATACCATTGGCAAAACCCCATTGATTTACCTTTGACAGACTGTCAGTGGTATCCAATGGGATTTTTTAAATGGTATTTAATGGGAGACTTAGCCAAGGGATAATACGCGAGAGAGGAAATATATCATTTTTAATAATTCTGTCATTATTAGAATAGAATTGATTAACTCAGATATAGTTTTTTAATTTCTACGCTCGAGTAAGTTTGGTATATTTTAAATAGTGAAATGCTGCATATGATTATGTAATTTACAATTTGTTACAGCTCGTATGCAAACCCGAAGAGGTTTCTTTCGAACGAGGGATCATCTACTTGTTGTTCCAACAAGAACCAGTTGCTTAGTTGCATTCATTGCATTTGACAGGTCGGTATATAAATTGGTTCTTAATTTTTACGCTGAGTAAGTTCGGTATATTTTAAAAGTGAAATGCTGCATATAATTGTGTAATTTACAATTTGTTACAGATCGTTTGCGAACCCGAGGAGGTTTCTTTCCAACGAGGGATCATCCACTTGTTGTTCCAACAAGAACCAGTTGCATTCATTGCATTTGACAGCTCGGTATATAAATTGGTAGTATAATACGAAAGAGGAAATATATCATTTTTCTCTTAATTCTGTCATTATTAGAATTGGTTAACTTAGATTAATATAATCTTAGTTTCTACGTTTAGTTAGTTCAGTATATTTTAAATTGTTTGTGTTATTTACAATCTGTTACAGATCGTATGCGAACTCGAGGGGGTTTCTTTCGAACGAGGGATCATCGTCTTGTTGTTCCAAGAACCTGCTGCTTTGGTTCATTCGGCGACCTGGATCTGCTGTCTCGAGTGCATGGACGTACGTCACTTTAAATGGATGAATATCGTTTAATATCATCCGAACCGTAGACTTGCTAACCTCTGATTCTAACCTTTCTTGCCATAGCCTGAATATTCTTTCGAGGGTTATTCCTTACTCTTTCTAGCAGAGCACCGATATTTTGCTGCATCTATATTCTTCTGAAACTTCCTAAAATAATTATAAAAACCCTATATAATTCAGCCCGAACAAGTACAATCTTATCGGACTATACCTTATCGGGGAGATTTTTCGACATAATGATTCCGAAATGTTTTTATCGAGAAGTATATATTTCTAACATACGGTAGTGTTCACGAATATTGTAAAATATCGCAGGAATGTTACAGAAAAGTTACTTGCAAGAACGTGCGTTGTGGGGTGCAAATGGTGTGATATTTGTAATCCATCGTTACACTAGAGGCGAAGAAGAGATGAAAGAGAAGTGAGGTACATGTACACTTCACGTTTGACAGGTCGGTATATAAATTTAAACTTGTGATTGTATAATACGAAAGAGGAAAATCTTATATCGATAAAGAAAAAAAAATAATAAAGTAGTTACTCTATTATTGTAATCCAATTCCATTATATCCCTTATTTTTCTGCCACGACTTTGATTGTTGATAGTGGATGGATCAACCAATAAATTTGATTTTTCTTCGCTATCAGCAATTAAAGTCGTGGCAGAAAAATAAGTGATACAATGTTATTGGATTACAATAATGGAGTAACTACTTTATTATTATTTTTTCTTTATCGATATAAGTTTTTCCTCTTTCATATTATACTATCACAAGTTTCAATTTATATACCGACCTGTCAAACGTGAAGTGTACATGTATGTACCTCACTTCTATTTCATCTCTTCTTTGCCTTTGGTGTAACGATGGAAATTACAAAATATCATCATTTACGCCCCGCAAAGCACGTTTTTGCAAACAACTTTTCTGTAACATTCCTGCGATATTTTACAATATTCGTGAACATTACCGTATGTTAGAAATATTCCTTTACTCATAATATATATTTCTCGATAAATTCGCGAATGTTACAAAACAGTATAGAAGCATTTCGGAATCATTACGTTGAAAGATCTCATCGATAAGGTACAGCTCGATAAGATTGTACTTGTTATAGGGCTGAATTATATAGGGTTTTTATATCCCAGAAGAATATAGGTGCAGCAAAATATCGATGCTGTGCTGGAAATTTATTTACGAGTAAGGGCAAAATTTCAGCGGTGCATGCAAAAGGATTTCTTAAAACTATTCCAACGTCTCGAGTTAATATGTAACAACATATATACTGTCATAAGTAGTATCTTTACATGTGATGAAACAATTCGTCACGGTTATTGGAAGAGTATACTTATTGCTAGAGTTAAAGGTAAAAGGTCTACATGGATTTCTGAAGACGACCAAGATATAAGAAAAATCCGATGGCCTGTAAATTCGCGAAAGCGGTATGTTTTATTTCTCCAAAATACTAAAGCAAAGTGAAAAATATAAGGGCACTCTAGTTTATAAATCCCTTTCAAAATATCACAAGAATAAATCAAAAGTAACGTGGTTATAATTAATTAGCTCGTATCGGTATAAAATGTGAGATTTTAATTTGGTGGTAATAAAAAGCTATTCTCCTACCCAGATAGCAAAATGCAGTCACAATGTGCGCGCACTGTGACTGCACGCATGCGACCATGTCGCACGCGTGCGACGCATTTGGCCTTACATATGTGCGCGCATATGCGTCGCATTTGAGGCGCACGAGTGCTACTTGACGCATGCGCGGAAATGTCGCTGGAAATTCAACACCGTTAGAAAATTAATATGGATTCTCTCTACGTAAATGTTTACAATAAATGACACAATTTTTATGAGTAAATCCGTTATTCATTTATTATTATAATATAATACATAGTGTTATACATGACAAATAGTTATACATGACAATACATTTTGAGAAGTACATTTTGAGAGTTACGTTGTTATCAGTCTGTTAAGTAAGAGCGCGTACGGTGTTATTCATAAAAGACTTATTCGACAATGTTTTTTCCACATACATACGTTTGACATGTTCCAAGGCAATACGCTATTATATTAATAATGAGTCCAATCACCACCGTCGATAATCGCTTGGCATCTCCGAGGCATACTATCCATCAAATTTTCGATGGTGGTGATTGGACTCATTATCAACTGTAATTGCGCAATGCGTTGGAATATGTAAATCGTATATATGTGAAAAAAACATTGTTGTGTGAAATTATACATAAGTAATATTAATATATATACATAGTTATACATGACAAATAGTTATACGTGACATAGTTATACATGACAATACATTTTGAGAAGTACATTTTGAGAGTTACGTTGTTATCAGTCTGTTAAGTAAGAGTGCGTACGGAGTTATTCATAAAAAACTTATTCGACAGTGTTTTTTCCACATACATACGTTTGACATGTTCCAAGGCAATACGCAATAATATTAATAATGAGTCCCATCACCACCGTCGATAATCGCTTGGCATCTCCAAGGCATACTATCCATCAAATTTTCGATGGTGGTGATTGGACTCATTATCAACTGTAAATGCAGAATGCGTTGGAATATGTAAAACGTATGTATGTGGAAAAAACATTGTTGAATACATTTTTTATGAATAACGCCGTACACGCTCTTACTTAACCCTTACTTGTCACACTTCTATAGAATCACGTACTTGCCACACTGGGGTTGATTTACACCCCAGCGAGAAAAATTGTTATAACAAACAAATTATTGCATATTTTGACTTGAAAATTTTATCAGCTCTTCTTAAGAGCGTGCTTTAAAAGGCAGTGGAACTTGTATAGCCAGAACTTAAAATTAAGTATGCGAAAAAAATCAAATATTAATGTTACACGGTCTTTTAAAGTACGCTCTTAAGATGAGCTGGTAAAATTTTCAAGTACAAATATGCTATAATTTATTTATTATAACAATTCTTCTCGCTGAGGTGTAAATCAACCCCAGTGTAGCAAGTACGAATTTTACCATGGGGTGGTTTCAAACCCCAGTGTGGCAAGTAAGGGTTAACAGACCTATCTTGTGAGATACACTGTCAAATTAAGGGTTACACAATTGAAGGGTTCCTTTCAAAAACAACACTTATCAAAAACGACAATCCCTGTAGTATTGGTAATAATGCCTACTCTTTCGTTGTATCTAGTCGTGTTGTGGTGCCTACTCTTTCATTATAATATAATGACATGAAAGAAATTTTAAGGGCGACAAAACAGAGGCACACAAATTTTGGGAGAAAAAATTCCGACAAGAAACGGAATAAGGCTTTGCCGGGATTGGAAACGGAGGACGAAACCGCTGCAAAAATTGAGGAACTAAAAGAAACACTTGGCATCACCGAAGAAAATGTCGATGAACTTTCGGTCGTTCGGAGCGATGGTTAAATATTGTGTATTTAACCCTTACGCGTGTGCACGCTTAAATTCTTTTCCCGTCAGTACACGCTAGCGGTGCGGTACGGAGTGCCGCTTAGCGTGCACATAAGGGTTAATATTACATATCGTCGGCTTACTTGTTAAACCTTCCAAGTCCGATTTTCGGACATAGGACTTAGTAGGTTTTACAAGTAAGCTGACGATATTAAAACGCGTGTACGGCGTTATTCATAAAAAATGTAAAATGAACATCCTCTCATTGGATTGATCCTACCATTGGATCGCGATTCATCGAATGCACCATCCATCCTTCCTTCAGGATCTTGGAGCCGCGTCGTTTTGTGTGCTTGACGCTTTGAACTATTCGCATCTGCAACTGCATTATCGCGTATGAGGTACCAAGTGTGACGGAGGGTGTGATGGAGAAGAAAAAAAGATAAAGTATTGCAAGTGTCGAGATACGACATTGATTGAATAATTACCTCAATGGTCTGGACCTTTGAAATGCGTCGGAAGATGCGTCGTCGTGGCATGGAAAGGGGTCCTACGGAAATATCAAATGCGTAAAATGATTCGTAGTGCACTTTCCTCGTGTTTCCTTGTGTTTATGCGATGAGAGGGGGGAGGATGACAGGTTGGCTTATTGAATTAGTTAAGTTAGGTTAATTACTTGATTAGTGTGGTATTTGGATCAGCCCATCCGCGCACAGTACCTGTAACTGGAAATATTACGCCAACGTTGGAGAAATAGTAGATCATGCGGCGAGAGAGCCCTCGGTTAATCCGGAGCCTCGGTTAACCGAGAGTCTACTGCACAGTCGCGGGCGCGACTTGGCGACGGCGTCATGCCGGCCGCCATTAGGTGCCCATACACACAGAGGTCGAACTGTCGGTTTGGAACGGCGCGGTTCGAACCGGCAGTTTTACCTTTCAGTTAGTGGGCGCGCGACGCGCCAGATCGAACCGTCAGGCTGACCCGTCAGTCCAGACCGACGGGAAAAACTGCCGCCGTCCACTAACATACGTTTTAGCACGACAGACGGAACGTCGGTTCGTACCGCTTAATATCATCCTAATCTAACCGAAAGCGCTATTTAGGCCCTATTTATAAAGCCTTAATTCTTTAAAAAATAGTAAAATAAATTATTAAATCTTCCAACATTTTTTTTTTCATCTGTCACGTTTTGTGTCCAACTTGAACGTAATTTTTCTGTTGATTAGTATTATAACTAAAATTAGTAAAAGTTATAAAAAACCGAGGTTTAATTGCTATTTTCAACGATTTCATTCTATACGAGATTGAGATTATCTCTCTGACGCATGAACTCACGTCGCGTTATCCTTGTCGCACCTGCGGGAAACGCTAAACTCGAGCTTCTCGACTCCGAAACGAAGCAATACTCAATTATTTTGGTAAACTAATAATTTTGAAAATTATGTTTATATCAAGTGAGTATTTAAAAAAGGAGTACATTGAATTTTCTACGAAAAAAACCTTTTTCGCTATTAAAACGTGTAAATGCACTTTTGATGCTCTGGCGTAAAACCGAAAAAATTGACAAATTTTTGTTTCTGATGATTGCAATATTTCATTACTTTTAAAACAAAACAAAAATCATCGAAAAATACCAATTTTTAGTGAAGTTAGAGGCATTCGTTTACAAGAGCGCGCGGGCGCTACGGCGCGTATTTATATATAAAATTCAATATCTCGAGAACTATTCATCGTAACAAAATGAGATAAAAACCAATCGTTTCGTCTTGAAATTCTCTAAATTTTTTCCGGAGCATGTCTCGATAACTTGTCAATAGTTTTCGAGATATTTAAAGAAAAAGCCGTACAAAAAATACATTTTTATTAAAAATTAAAAAGCAAACTTTGGCTTTATGTCACATTTGTTCTATATATTTTTCCGAGTATTTTAAAAAAAGAAGAATTAAAATCGTACACTTATAAAGTACAAGCGCAACAAAATCGATTTTCTCAGCCCGTCTACTGTCGGTCGACACTACGGGTCGATCTGCAGTTTTGCGGCCGGCCGGCCGGCCGGCAGGCCGGCCTGTCAGTTTTACCCGCGGGTTTCTATTCTGCGTTAGTGGACGACGACGGTTAAAACCGACGGATCGACCCGACGGTTCGAACTGCCGTTCCAAACCGACAGTTCGACCTCTGTGTGTATGGGCACCTATTCGCACGCGTCGTAACTTGTTGCGCGCCGTTGTCACTTCACTGTAGATTCCCAGCATAGCTCGGTCGTTCGCAAGGGCCTCTTCGGTGTCCCGGAGCTCCCCCCCGAGGCGGCTTCTCGCGAGGGTCGCTCGTCCGGTGTCTCTCTTCTGGCCTTTGCGGTCTTTCGTTAACCGACGATGGCGTCCGTGCCACGAAGGAACTCGGCACGGCAGACTTCGTATAATCATCGAATAACTCCTAAACGCCGGCCTCGCCGCACTTCCACTTCACTCAGTGAGCTTCGCACTGCTCCGCGAACACCACCATGAATTCTTTATCGCACTCACTCGCGAAAAACCCGACCAAAGTTCCGAATTTCGCAGGAGCGATCCGCTACACGTCCACACTACTCGACCACCGAACCTTTAAATTTAACTACGAACACGTTCCCTGCGTATCAAAATGATTGAATTAACCCCCGTGCTAAAATCTTGAAATTTACGTAAAACTATGTTGGCATGCCGTGTAAATCCACGCTTTGCTATCGGGGTTGGTGCTACTTGGTTACAAAAAGCACTCAAGTCTCATCGCGTGCGCTCAAAACTCACGCGTGACTTCATTTTGACTGCGTAGTAGAGCGCACGCGTGAGACCGCACGTCGTGCGTCCTACGTGCGATGCACGATTGCTATCTGGGTACATGTAGGTACGTATTCTCCTCATGAATAAATTCCAAAAAGTAATGAAATCCCCCCACAAAAACAGATTCTCTGTAAAAAAAGGCGGCATGTTCATTCAGTGCCAACAAAAATTGATACGTAAAATACTCTCCAAAAAAGATTTGAAATCAATTAAGATCGCCATGTTAAAGATTTATGTATAAAAAGTAAAAGGCATCATTTGAAAGGAAAATTATTGTAACTCGTTACTAAAAAATTCGACTAAAAAATTTAGGTATAAACAAATTTTCATAAAAAAGAACTTGCCGCGTTTTTTCCTTCAAAATAAAAAATTTACAGAGAATTACATTCAATGTTTATGCACTTATGAGAGATTTTAAATAAATTCATACACTTATATGATACCACCAGTATACCGAACGTCGCACGAGAAACCGATCAGGCGGGGGCCTTCTGAATTTCTCTGAATTTGACTTCGGCAGTGCAATTTATGAATCACTCTAGCACCGTCCAAGCACTGCAAATTATTTGGTATAGTGGACAAAATATGAAAACTTAAACGCGGCAAGTTCTTTTTTATGAAAATTTGTTTATACCTAAATTTTTTTAGTCGAATTTTTTAGTAACGAGTTACAATAATTTTCCTTTCAAATGATGCCTTTTACTTTTTATACATAAATCTTGAACCTGGCGATCTTAATTGATTTCAAATCTTTTTTGGAGAGTATTTTACGTATCAATTTTTGTTGGCACTGAATGAACATGCCGCCTTTTTTTTACAGAGAATCTGTTTTTGTGGGGGGTTCCTTAAACGCTCGGAAATACGTTTGCGATGCTTTGATGCTTCATACTTACCACAAACATAGCAAAATGAATCTGGATCCTTATTGCATATGTGATCCGAACTTGCAGTGATAGACTCTACAGTAGCCAAGTTTTCCACCAATGCAGAGCTGCGGTCGCTTGATGACGACGATTGCGGGCCCGCTTGCTTACCCAGACCAACCGCCGATACTGGGGTTCCTTGTGAGAACCCCTGTATCGTAACATATTTCCGTGTGCCTGCCATGACGGCTTGGACGCCTTCATCCAGGGATTTTGCCGGAAAAATAAACAATGAAAAAAACCGTTGCCCGCCGTCACCGCGTGGAGGTACCCTGGGTGCAGGCACACCACACATATTCGCTGTATCAAATTTACAATGATGAGCTCCAATTCACTTGAATTGAGAGATCACGTGACTGAATTTCAAATTTTATTTTGCTGTACGAGAACAGATTTATTCTCGCTCGGAACTGAGTGAGTTGATGCATGGAAAAAAAACTTGGCAGATCTCCAAACAGACCTCCGCGTCTTTTAAACGTCAAAGACGTATACCGCTCAACGGATCATTCGGTCATGGACGCCGATCCGCGGTAATGCATTGAAGACACGAGAGAGCTAGGAAACCGCCATAGGCGACAGCCTTCCGACTGACCGCTCCGTCACGGCCTCTCTTACTACAGACCCGAGCCGGCGTGATCGAAGCTCCGCTATCCACTCCACGCGCGACCCGGCGCCCTATGAGTGGAAACACGTCGGCACTCCCATGGAGGGGGTCAGCTTGGATTTTATATTAGAACATTTTTGCTAGAGTTGACCTTGAAATGACCTTGGGGTTTATGTTATCAACAAAATTGAATACATATCTAGACGTAAAATTTCCCGTTTTTCAGAATCTGCAGTCAAAAATTCATGTTTGGCAGAATAAATACATTTAACCTTGAAATGACCTTGAATTTGACCTTGTCGGATCAAACGGACATCGGATTTGGATTCAGTGACCTCAAAAATATATAGGAATAATAATTTGAATCGATTTGACTATTTTTCCAGGATTTGACCTTGAAATGACCTTGAACGTGATGTGATGGAGACAAACGGACACCGGATTCGGATTCAGCAACCTCAAAAACATAAAAATATACTGGTCTGGTTCCGGGAACAGGAGCTTTTTTTTGTGTGCCTGTGTTATTTGTGGATACTGCTAGGTTTAATGACGCTATGATACATTTTAAGAATGCACTTTTCATTTTCAGCATTTTAAAACGTATACCTCTTTCAACAGCATGGTGATCAAGACTGATGTAGGTACCTCGCTAGTATTGTGTTACATTTTTATATTGAATACCCTGCTAAGCGTCTTCTTCCTCCTGTTTGCAATATTGTATCAAAAATCGTCATCAGGAATAGGAAACTGGCATAAAATTGTATTATGTATGAAACACACAGTACCAATAGTAAAAACTTGATAAAAAAACTTCTAAAACTATTGAGAAGTTATCGAGACATACTGTGGAAAAAATTTAGAGAATTTCAAGACGAAACAATTGGTTTTTATTTCATTTTGTTACGATGAATAGTTCTCGAGATATCGCATTTTGTACATAAATTTGAGAAGTTATCGAGACATACTGCGGAACAAATTTAGAGAATTTTTTTTCTCTAAATTTTTTCCGCGGTATGTCTCGATAACTTCTCAATAGTTTTAGAGATATTTAACCCTAGATATATATCTAGCGCAGGCGAACCGATACCGGCTGTTTCAAGTGGGCGGAGTTTATCGTAAACTTTATTAATCTTTTATACGGCTTAATTTCGCGTCAGAAAAAAGAATTAAAAAACACGTCCCAAATTTGTTTACGTGCTCAATCCATTTATGATATTAAAAAAATATGTGCAAGTTCCCTATTGCCACGTGTGTCATACGAGTACAGTACGATCGCTACGGTATACACACCATTACATTTGTATATTCTTTCTTTCAGTTCCCTCTTTTCTCATCAGAAATTGTCGTGTACATTATGTTATACGTCATTCCAACCGTTGGCGTATACATACCAATGTATTCATGCTATTCAATATAAAAGTATAACACAATATCAGCGTCAGGGGTTCGACTCTTATCAGTCCGCGAAAATGTACGAATACGATATACTCAGTGCCGCTTCTAGATGATGAGACGCCTTCGTGCGAGAGCAATTTTAGCGCCCTTTTTTATAGAAGGTATGAGGCCTTTTGGCGTCCCATAGCTAGTGCGCTTTCGTGCGTGGCACGAAATGGCCCCCCTGTTAAGCGGCCCCTAGACGATCAATATTTACGTCAATATATTGCACAATAAGTGATATTGTACAATAATATTGAACGTCTGTAGATCACATTGAAAGACTGCGCAATATATTGAGTCAATCAAAAAGAGTTTGATTTTTATTGTGCAATCTAGTAAATAATGCTTCGTCTGTGGGCATTATTGCGCAATACTGGTTCAGTTCTGTGTTAACAGTGATAGTACAGTAGATCTAGATCCAATTTGCATGTGCATCTCCAGATTAATTTGCTTTTGATGATTTATGGACCAATCAAAAGGGAAAAATCTCGCAAACAATATTCAGATGATGTGGCGAATGCCTTCCAGCGTTGGGCACATCGGCATTTGCCACATCATGTGGGTGGACGCTGCCGAATTGCATGTGTCCAACGGTGACGAACGTTGGCTACATGCCACGTTTGAGCTTCTGTCGGTTAATTTGAGCCGCGTCAAAGGAGCTTCGAAATATAGCGGTATTTATTACCGTGGGCACTGCAGAAAATGATTCATTATGACCTGTCCCATATCTCCCGACTCACCGTTACGACCGATTTCGGAGCGACAAAGGAGCTGGCTTGGAGGGATAGCTTCGCTGACTTGGAGGGATAGCATCTCGCATTATAGTATCCCTTTTTTGAATTTCAGGTGTAACCATTCTCAAGAGTCCATCAAATAATGTACTATCTAGTCGCAAAAAGTTTTGAAAATGACTCGGTTCACTAACACAGCTTCACAAAAAAAATCGAAAAAATGCTTCCTCTGACCAGACCAGTATATCTTTATGTTTTTGGGGTCGCTGAATCCGAATTCGGTGTCCGCTTGTCTCCATCACCATCAAAAAACCATCAATAGATCATGATTTTCAAAAAGTTAATAGACTTAAACCAAATTTACTATAGGGGGTTTTTTTGGTCGCTGATCACGAATATGGAGTCAGATTAAAAAAATTCATGATGGCGGATCTAATATGGAGGACGAGATTTTCGAAAATCGACGGATTCATGCCAAATTTGGTACAGGGGTTTTTTTTCGATCGCTGATGACGAATATGAAGTTATATTTACAAAAATCCAACATTTTCGAAAATCTCGTCCTCCATATTGGATCCGCCATCTTGAAGTTTTTAAAATCTGACTTCAGATTCATGATCAGCGATCCAAAAAAAACCCCTTATACCAAATTCGGCATGAATCCGTCGATTTTCAAAAATCTCGTCCGCCATATTCGATCCGCCATCTTGAATTTTTGAAATCCGATTTCAGATTCGTGATCAGCGACCCAAAAAACCCCCTATAGCGAATTTGGTTTACGTCCATTAACTTTTTGAAAATCATGATCTATTGATGGTTTTTTGAGATTAAAAAAAATGTGACGTGATGGAGACAAACGGACACCGGATTCGGATTCAGCGACCCCAAAAACATAAAGATATACTAGTCTGGTCAGAGGAACATTTTTTCGATTTTTTTTTGTGGAGCTGTGTAATTCTTAGTTCCCTTAACAGATTTTCATGAGTGAAGTTATTTCTTTTTTAAACCATTCCTTCATCCACCTGCGCTTCTTTTTCTCCTTCTTTTTTAAGGCTATAACTAATGCAATGGCCACAGAACTTGCTGTCGTCTTACTATTCCACATGTTGACTGCACAAGTATCAGCCGTGAACTAACTTATTGTATAATAATATTGCATCGTGTTGGTTGGCCAAGTAATATTATTGTACAAAATATTGTGGATAAATTTTTTCCAATATTTCAACTATATCGATACTTCTATAAAATCGTTATCGGAAATTTGAATTTTCATTGATAAATGAGGAAATACTTAAATCTAGGTTGTTGAATGATCATGGTAAACAGCTTCAATATCTTTATATTTGCAAAAATGAAAACTTTCTTTGGCTCATGAAGGACATAGAAATGTAATTTTTTTTGCTTCATTCGATTATCACATGTTTCACAGATCTCCGCATCTTATAAATTTGTACTGTAAGTATTTTTAAGAAACACATACAAGTACATAATTGCCTTATGTGTTAACGTTATGTTATTTCTTTTTTGCTATATACTGTTTTTAATCATAATAAAATAAGGAGTTTTTACGAAGCACATTTAACAAGATAATAGACTTATAAATATGTTCTACTCTAACTATAGTATTGTAAGTAAGAAAGTATAGTACTATAAAAAGTCAGTTCTACGCATTCTTTTTGTGCGAATATTGCTTTTTACATTACAAACTATAGTTTGTACTTTTTTAAATCACAGTTATCCCACGCTGTAGGGATCTATGTACCTGATCAAGACAATCAGTATTTTCAAATCTCAGACAAATAAATCATTACCTTATGTGTTAATCTTATATCTAATTTGTTTTTTATCATAAGCTTTTTTTAGTCATAAGCCTAAAATAAAGCCCTCTTGCAAAGTACACTGAAAAGTATAATAAATTTATAAATATACACTAGTAACTAGTATCGGAAGAAGAAATGTAAGTAAGAAAGTGAAGAACGATAAAAAGTTTTCCATGTATGCTTTTTGCGGGAATATTTTAAAAACTAGTTTGTACTTTTTTTAAAATTACGAACGGTTTTTCAGACTAGTACGTAAAGCACTAGAACCATTTTCAGTCTTTTCCTATCGGCAGTGATAAGTTGTGATTTAATATTCAAATCGTTGAGTTCGTACCACTTATTATTATCAACCGTTCTAGTGTAGGCGATGTAGTGGCCGGTGGACGACGTCGAATATGCAGCCAATTCATACACGATAACACCTGACAAAATGAAATCGGTATTCCGTAGTCTTAATTAATTCAATAGGAATATATCTCGTAGGTATACACCTTCTTTAACAATGTCCGTTTTTTCGATTGAATCAACATATGCGTATTCCATGTCGATGCAAATGTATGCTCCAAAATCTATAGCATTTAGTACGGTAGACTCGCGGCAAATTGTACATAAAAGTTAGATGATTCTTGAATAGATTTTTCGACGATTTCTTCAATACATGAAAACCTCCTTGCCAGATTGGCTTCAAATTAATATCTATAGAATCGGTTTTTCTTCGTTTTTACCGCGGAACACGCTGCCTGCTGACATTTCGTGCTCTCCATCGGGGGGTGCAGTGTATCTTTCCTTTAATCTTTGAAATAACTGAGACGCATTATCTTCGCAGTCGATTCTATTGTTTTTCGATGAGTACACAATGCATGAAACATATAAGCTTTAACATACATCTATAGCATGCGAAATATGCAATTAGATTGTTTCTCTTCGCTATCAACAAAAATTTGGAATGGTTTGGAGCTCAGATATCTCGTGACAAGAATCTCCAAAACAGAATCGAAAGGGCATGTATTGGTAAAATAGAAATAATTCTTATTTATTAGTTTTCGATTCTGGTGGCATCCGTTTCGCAGTATGCGTTGAGAGGAGCGCGAGCTTCTTTCAGGCTTTTGATGAATAAAATTAATTTCTGGGCAGGGAGTAACTTACTTTCCTCGATTTTTACAGTATATTTTATCTATGATTGGCTCGGGATCAACTCGATTTTCCATTATCAAATTTTCGGAATTAGAGAATTTAACCCTTAACTGATGAGGTGCCTCGGTAAGCCCATTTGCGCACCACGTGCCGCGCGGTCTGTGAGACCGCACCTCACCAGTTAAGGGTTAATAGAGAAGTTATTTTCCGATGTTCGCGCGTTCGAAACCAATGTTCTGGTATGCTTTCCTAGTCGAGTAGAATTTTGGTTGAAAATCGCGTACCGTAAAGTGGGGATACTTTGTGACGGGGGGGGGGGGGACGACATTGTGACAGAGCATAAAATTACAAACTTTCTAATTTGGCGCCCAAATTTTTAACAATGCTTCGCCGGTACCTAATGGGTATGCGATTATACTTACTGTTGTGCGCGACTGTCTTTTGTCGACGCCAACCACGACAGCATTCCAGTGCTACATGAGCTGTTAAAGAGTGTTGACAAACGCATGTTACGCCGTTCAGCGTAAACTTTGTGTTGGCAAGCGTGTTGTGAATTTTATACGTGAAATCAGGTAAGTGCATATTGAAATGTGGTCTCTCTTGGGAAAGCATGGCCTGATTTTTACCTTAATTCCTTATGTTTGAAAAAAATTATGTCAAATTACATAAAGAATCAACAATATGAGGGGTTACTTTGTGACAAGCTAAAACTATATAAACTATACAAAAACACGAATTGCAGCACATAATTTTGTTTCAGTATGCCGCGTGAACATAAACGTAAACTTGGGGTGCGAAGTTACAAGAATTACACACCCGAAACGTTAGATGCTGCACTCACAGAAGTAAAAACTAAGAAACTCAGTTTACGCAAGGCAGCAGAAAAGTATCAAATAGGTACATTTTATAGCACTCTCTGGGTGAAACTGAAAGAGAAACATATCCGACCACATGGAAAACCAAGGGTTTTTACCGATGAAGAAGAAAATGCTTTTACTGTACATGTAATAGCAATGTCGTCTTTTGGATTTCTGGTCACCGCTCGGGATTTGAGATTCGTCGTAAAATCATATCTTGACCGTCAAGGGAGGACTGTACGAGTTTTCCAAGCCAATCTTCCTGGTATAAGGACTGGTTAATATCTTTCCTGAGACGTCATCAGGAACTGACTCAGCGAATTGCTCAAAACATCAGCTACGCGAGGGCCGCCACCGATAAAGAAACTGTCGATAACTTCCTTAATAACGTGGAAGAAGAGCTCCAGGATATTTCACCCTTAAATATCTGGAACTATGACGAAACCAATTTGGTGGACGACCCAGGGAAGTTAAAAATCATAACCAAACGAGGTACAAAATATACGGAAAGAATCAGAAACGCATCTGAAGCGTGTACATCTATCATGGTGTATGGAAACGCTGAGGGAAGACTGGCTCCTCTTTATGTGAATTACAAATCTCAAACTCTGACAACATGGACAGAAGGCGGTCCCCCAGATGCAAGATACAATCGGACATCTTCAGGATGGTTCGATTACCAAATTTTCGAAGATTGGTTTGTAAATTTGTTGATACCCATACTAAAACGTCAGAACTGACCTAAAGTAGTTATTGGTGATAACTTGAGTTCGCACTTAAATGTACACGTCATCCAAGAATGCCAAAGAAACAACGTTAAATTTATTGCACTGCCCCCGAATAGTACACACCTGCTTCAACCCCTCGATATAGCATACTTTCGGTCGATGAAGGGGAACTTGAGGAAAACTCTAAGTGTCTGGAAATCAACGAGTCATGGAAGTAGACTGGCTGCCATCCCGAAGGACGAATTTCCAAAATTACTGAAGCAACTTATGGAAAAGCTCGAAGTGAGTGGTCTAGAAAACTTAAAGTCGGGATTTCGAAAAGCTGGAATATATTCCCTTAACCGAGATGTTGTTTTGGCTCGCTTATGCACACGGTCACTTGAAGGAAATGCTATTAAAGATGCTCTAGGTGACAGTTTCATACAACACCTGAATAAGACCCGAACAGAAACTGTTTCCACCAGAACAATCAGAAGAAGAAAACGAGTTAGTGTGCCACCAGGCAGAAGTATCACCGCTGCTGACGTGCAGAATCCTGGAAATGACGCTCCTGATCCAGCGGTACCGAGATGTTCAACTAACGGCGGAACAACAAGGAGAATGCTGACAGTAGCTCAGATGAGGACAGCGTTGCATACCAGGAAAACGGAGATAGTGCAGAAGAATTTTCCGATGATGTAGTGGACCAAGACCAAGAACATAAAGAGGTAGCAGCTTCTCTGAGAAGGATAAAAGTGTCGGAAATTTCGTTTTGGTCAAATACGAAGGAAAAATGTATCCTGGTGAAATTATAAGCACGACAAAGGAAGGGGCAATCATTAATGCCATGACACCCCTCGGAAAACAATGGAAATGGCCATTGAATAGAGACGAAATTTTCTACCAAAACGAGAAAATCGTTATGAAAATTGAACCCCACGAAAGCGAGGAAGAAGAGAAATTTTTGATGTTCCAGAAATCAGCTGTACTTAAGGAGTATGGCCACGGTAGAATTGTCAAAAAATCGATTTTTCTTTTTTTTGCTTAAACGATGCTTTATCATCATAAAAATAAGATAATATTCGAGTTATAGTGATAATAATTTTTTTTCACCAACTTTGAGTGCATAGCGTGAGCCTACCTGCGACGCAGTCGTAGAGTACCAGAGCGCGCAGCACAACGCGCCCGGATTTTCGGAGTTATGTTATTAGAGATGACTAACAATGTAGTGGTAAATTTAGAATATATACACATTGTAACGTTGCACATCGTGCACGTTACAATGGGCATGTTCACAACTTTTTGTACAACTGTTTAAAGTGCATGAATCGGAAGATTAGGGTATTAAAGTAATTTAGGTAAAAAATGGGTCATTAAAAAAATGTTTTACCAGTATTTTTGAGATGTTAAAAAAGGCATTCGTTTTAAAGTGTCGCACTTTCACCGCCATTTTAACTGACCAATCAGAGTCGGGCAACAGATTCTCCACCATTCACAAACCCGGGTTTGGGCTCTTGCCAGTGGCTTTAGTGACGTCACTAAGGATTTCGTTTGAATCGAAGTCAAACTTTAAACATTAAAAAAAAAGAAATTAGTGCTCAGAAAAAAAACAAACACATCTTATTAATAAGCACAAAAAGTATTAACGAATGAGCAAAAAAAAAATCGTGAACATGCCCATTTGGCCGATTCCCTAACGTCGCTTCGCTGGTCCCGCCATCCCCAGGATAGCATTTAGAATAAGAATATTTTAGCGCGTTAGAAACGTTGGTAATAGTAGGGACGACATAGCGGAATACCGTAGCGAGATCAGTAATTCGAACTAAAAGACGCTGGAGCTGGAGGACCAAGGGGCTGCAATGAGCGCCAGATGCCGTGCGGCGAAATGCACACGACTTCCCTGCCAGGCGCAGGACTGGGACTTGCAACCGAGCAGCGTACCCGGCGAGGAACATACCCTGTTTAGAGAGGCACCCCGCTTCTTCGGCACGGATGGACCGCTTGGAGGCTAGGCTTCACCTCGAGATTCTCCGCGTGATCCCACAGGGGAATGTTCCGGAGGAATCTCCAGAAGCTAGCCTCGTATCGGGATCATCCGCGTGATCCCGCAGGGGAATGTTCCGGAGGGATTCATAAGCCATCATCCGTGAGGGGACAGTTCCGGAGCCACGATTGAATCCAGCGAGCTGCGCGCGCATCCGCGCCAACCAGGAAGGAACTAGTTTCCTTCGATTGACGATCGACGGAGCGGGCGCGCAGCGGAAACCAGAGCGTCGCGCATGCAAATCGATGGGGGACATCGATCACCAATTAAAATCGCGGAAAGCGTCTACTAGGAGAGTCAAGCCATGTCAAGTCGGACTCGAAATTTCCACTAAATCGCGGATTTCCGAAATAATAACTCTATTGCGAAGGGAATATGGCACTTACGTTACCGTATTAATATTTCGTGAAAATTCTGTTATTTGTTAATGTTATTAACAATCAAACTTTGAAGCGCAATTAAAATGAAAAATCGTTTTCTCTTAAACTACTTTAGACAATTACTTGAAATTTTGCACACTGATAAAGCAATGTTTACACTATCGAATAAATATTTGCTTGAGGTGAAATTGTTTTAAAAAATGTATTTTGCATTAATTTTTTTAAAACAATTGCAATTTTTCTTGCGGTCTTCACGCTATAAAAAAATGAAACTTACATCAACTCATGCGGCAAACGTTGGCCTTTTATAATCTGCAAAGAGAACTTTGTACTTTTTCTCCATTCCGGAGATACGAAATTGTTTGTTACGCGGTGCGCTCGTAGATCGCGCGGCGCGCTCCGCTACTGGCGTCCGCGGCAACTTGATGGCCGCGCAAACTTGAGCAAAAACCGTTTGAACTTGCATGAACATGATTTTCCGAGTTTGGCAAACATAGACAGTTTTTTTGTCAGTTTGCTGATGGTGCTCGTGCGGTATACTTGCTTAAAAACTATTCGGTGTTTCAATATCATTAAGTGAAAATGGTTCGACCGAAGGAATGTTGTAATCCTTTGAAAAGGAAAGGTCATAATTGTGTTTGTCATAAGTTGTTCCTCGCGCGTTACTGCCAAGTGGAATAAAAAATTCGAAGAATACGTTGATCGATATATTTGTCAAATATGTCGTAAGGACATGTATAATGATGTTAAAATTGCTTCAAATGTAGAAAATGAAGACCCAAGCACCCAAGACCCAAGATAGTTAATGCCGATAATTAATTGCTATACTGTAATAGGTACCTTCCAGGGAACGAATTGAATTTTTAGCTGAATGTAAATATTGGATTTGAACAGTGAACAGTTATAATTACTTGGAAGTTTATTCGTGGTTCACTATTAAAGAAGGTGTTACAGTATAGCAATTAATTATACAATAAAATATAAAAATAACACAGGTTTACAACAAAAAAAAAGTTCGGACTATTTGACCGGACCATGGTATTTCGAGGTATTTTTGCGTCCTGAATCCGATCCCGAGGTCATCTGAGCCCCATCACGTCAGAAAAACGAGATTTCGAAATAAATAAATAAGGAAATGGGACTGCCCTGAGCAGCACCCAGAGCATGACTCCACGGTTCTAAGGCCATTACGGTCAGTGCTGGGTCCACTGTCACAGTGAACGGATCGCCGGAATTGGATGCCTTGACAGGGAGATCGTAATCCGCGAGATACAACGATCATGGCAACATTTTATCCACTGGGGTGGTTCTGTGATAATCCCGGTCGAGATTTAGGACTCCATTCCAATGTTTGGAAGGTATTCAAGACCTAAACAGCTACCCTCCAACTCAACAGGTCGCTTGAGAAATTGTCCCGGATCCAGTTCCAAAAAATGGTCATTTTAACCTCTAAATGACCTTGAAATCTCATTTTTCTGACGTGATGGGGCTCAGATTACCTCGGGATCGGATTCAGGACGCAAAAATACCTCGGAATACCATGGTCCGGTCAAATAGTCCGGACTTTTTTTTTTGTAAACCTGTGTAATTAGTAAACTCACTTCGTGCTTGGGTCTTCATTTTCTACATTTGAAGCAATTTTAACATCATTATACATGTCTTTACGACATATCTGACAAATATATCGATCAATGTATTCTTCGAATTTTTTATTCCACTTGGCGGTAACGCGCGAGGAACAACTTATGACGAACACAATTATGACCTTTCTTTTTCAAAGGATTACAACATTCCTTCGGTCGAACCATTTTCACTTAATGATATTGAAACACCGAATAGTTTTTACGCAAGTATACCGCACGAGCACCATCAGCAAACTGACAAGAAAACTGTGTATGTTTGCCAAACTCGGAAAATCATGTTCATGCAAGTTCAAACGGTTTTTGCTCAAGTTTGCGCGGCCATCAAGATGCCGCGGACGTCAGTAGCGGAGCGCGCCGCGCGATCTACGAGCGCACCGCGTAACAAACAATTTCGTATCTCCGGAATGGAGAAAAAGTACAAAGTTCTCTTTGCAGATTATAAAAGGCCAACGTTTGCCGCATGAGTTGATGTAAGTTTCATTTTTTTATAGCGTGAAGACCGCAAGAAAAATTGCAATTGTTTTAAAAAAATTAATGCAAAATACATTTTTTAAAACAATTTCACCTCAAGCAAATATTTATTCGATAGTGTAAACATTGCTTTATCAGTGTGCAAAATTTCAAGTAATTGTCTAAAGTAGTTTAAGAGAAAACGATTTTTCATTTTAATTGCGCTTCAAAGTTTGATTGTTAATAACATTAACAAATAACAGAATTTTCACGAATTATTAATACGGTAACGTAAGTGCCATACTCCCTTCGTAATAGAGTTATTATTTTCGAAATCCGCGATTTAGTGGAAATTTCGAGTCCGACTTGACATGGCTTGACTCAGGAGTGGGGACAGGCCCTCGCCGCCTAGCGAGCCGCAGCGATCACTGGACTCTTCCTATCTCGTGCGGACCAGCGAAGTGACTCCACGTGCTTCATCGCCGCAGCGGCAGCAGATCCTCCGTTCCGGTAAGCCGGCTCCTTTGTTCGCGACACGTGGCCGAGACTGTAATAGAGATTTAGATTTCCCTTGCTCTCGACGGGCTTATCGTTTCGTTCCGTGAGTGCGGGTGACGGACCCGTGGCGTTCTTAGAGTTTTCTTTTCGTAGTATCTTGTGTCGCGCGTTAATAGCGATCACATTTATCGTTTAGCGATTTAGTTCGCGGTTGTAGTACCTGGGGATGCTCGGGAAATTCGGTAGCACGAGGCGACCGAATTTCCTGAGACGAGTTTGGCCCGAATTATCGTCGGCAAGATAGTGCGCGTCTGTAGTGCGGTAATACCGTTTTCGTTTCGTTCCGTGCGCTATCGAGCGCGTTATTGATTAATAGAGAAGGGTGCCCTTAGTGCGGCAATATCGCATAAAATAGCTCGTGCGCTCAACTCTCTGTTCTCCGCTCAGGGCGGTTGATTATCGATTACCGTTAGTGATAGTGAATCCCTTTGTTTCGCGGGCGCCCGGTCAAACCTCGCGTCCCGTGCGACCTTCCGTTGTCAGTTAGGCATAGGGGTAGTCCGTGCGTCGTAACGTCCCCGTGTAACGATTACACAGGTTTACAAAAAAAAAGTCCGGACTATTTGACCGGACCATGGTATTCCGAGGTATTTTTGCGTCCTGAATCCGATCCCGAGGTCATCTGAGCCACATCACGTCAGAAAAACGAGATTTCGAAATAAATAAATAAGGAAATGGGACTGCCCTGAGCAGCATCCAGAGCATGACTCCAAGGTTCTAAGGCCATTAGGGTCAGTGCTTGGTCCACTGTCAATATGTCACAGTGAACGGATCGCCGGAATTGGATGCCTTGACAGGGAGATCGTAATCCGCGAGATACGACGATCATGGCAACATTTTATCCACTGGGGTGGTTCTGTGATAGTCCCGGTCGAGATTTAGGACTCCATTCCAATGTTTGGAAGGTATTCAAGACCTAAACAGCTACCCTCTCTCCAACTCAACAGGTCGCTTGAGAAATTGTCCCGGGTCCAGTTCCAAAAAATGGTCATTTTAACCTCTAAATGACCTTGAAATCTCGTTCTCCTGACGCGATGAAGCTCAGATGATCTCGGGATCAGATTCAGGACGCAAAAATACCTCGGAATACCATGGTCCGGTCAAATAGTCCGGACTTTTTTTTTGTAAACCTGTGTTATCGAGTTCAGACTCGAACCTCCGGCTATCGTTTCTACCCCTCTCGCGAATTTCTCCGGCTAACGTTCCTATTCCCTAGCGAATTTTTCGCGGCTATCGTTCCTATCCCTCTCGCGAATTTCTCCAGCTAACGTTCCTATTCCCTAGCGAATTTTTGGCGGCTATCGTTCCTATCCCTCTCACGAATCTCTCCGGCTAACGTTCCTATTCTCTCGCGAATTTTCGCGACTATCGTTCCGATTCCCTCTCGCGAATTTTTCGCGGTTAACGTTCCTCTCTCCTTCGCGAATTATTGTCGGTTATCCTGCTTGTTAGTTTCGCGTGTATTTTCAATACCGACCGTTCGCCCTTCAGGACTCTCGTCGGCCGAGTCGTGTTGACGGCTCCGATAGTTTCGCGATAAGAACTGTTATTGAAACCCGACCTTGCCGTAGCCGTTAGGCTCTTAGAATAGCCAGTAGTGTATAAGAAGATTTCCAATAAAGCTAAGTGTTATTTTCTTGTTATGAATCGCCTCAAATTCGTTTCTTTGTCTTAAGCCCCCGCCCATCTCCTTTGCCGATACGGGGCTGAGCTAGCGGAGTTCCGCGTTGCCGGTTCACGCAATCTGACCACTACCGTTTAACTTCCTCTGGTGTCTCGGGACACCTGGCGCCCAACCTATTCCCCTTTCTATCTTGCCCGAGCTGGGCCGGTCAGAGAGAGCGTGCCGAAGTGTGCGACTACCCGGGTAGTGCCGAGAAGCGTCGTTACAACATATAGAGGATATTAGTTGCATACCTGTAGAGCAACATTTAATCAGTCAGCAAAATCTAAGCCAGTGTAACCGTTGAAAGGACGTCGTTCAGTTGCTTCTCGGCTTTTCGAGTGGTACATATCTAGTAGGTATTGCGCGAATTACAGAATTTTGTTTGTAAACAACTGAAATGAGCAACGATCAAAAAGTTTATCGATTACAGAAAGGATCAAAAAGGAATACTTGGAGTTTAAATAAGAGTAATATTTCAAAGCGTAGACCATTAAATCGATATGCAGCGGATCAAGATAAAGGAGGCGTGAGCGCGTCGGCCAAAAAACTGCGAAAACCATAAATTTTATAACTGTTATGAATGTAATTGCTCAATAATAACGAGAGTTTCAATTCTATTGTGTGGAGTTTGGCACCCAAGAGTACTTCAACCGGCAAGTTGGTTTTGGATGTAGCTTCCAATATTGCAGTCTGTACGTTCAACGATGGCCTTAGCAGCGTCATGAGCATGATGAACATTTTGGGCATGACTATAGGGCCCCAAAGCTACAACTTTTGTTTCGAAGTCGATGCACTGCGCGTCGACTACGCAGAGCGGTCACTATCGGTTGCGGCGAAGAACGCGCGTTTGTATGCAAGATCTTCAAGAAAAGCGAAAGAGGAGGAAAATCTTGCCTTGGAAGGTCAACTTTATGGAGCTAGTATCGCAGACTAATGGTAAACAATTTTGTTATTTGCATTTTTATGGTTTAATTACAAGAAAGTTATATGTAAAACTTTAAACGCGTTTATCTCAAAACAGCTTTTTTCGAATTGGCGAGACAAATAATTTCGACAATTTTTATCCGACTGTCTTCAAATTTTATAATCGCCTTTCTAATTGCATTTCGCACAAAAGTACGTAGGGAATTTTTGATTAATTAAAAACTTTCCATTTTATGAGCCGTTTCATACGAAATGTTTCACTGAAAATTCACCACTTAAATTCAAATGCTTGCCATTTTCCGAAAAATCAATATTTTAAAAAACCCTTACGTACTTTTGTAGATATACTTATGAAGATTAAGGAAAAAAATTGTTTTTGGTTCTAGGTTAAAAATTACGGACACCATTTGTCTCACCGCGGAGCACCTCAAAAAAAAAGCACCAGCGGAAAATATGAATGGCCGCCATATTGAATTAAAAAAAATGTATATTTGTTTTTAATACTGTAATACTTGGTATTAATAGATATGAAATTACTTTTGTACATAAATCACTCTTTTATAAAAAAAAAAGGTAAAATATGTACCTAATTTTGTAACCGCTACCGTGGCCATACCCCTTAATGAACCTTAACTTTGGCCTTATTTTGCAAGTTCTTTACGTTTTGTGATATGTAAGAATTTGTTTATGTTCGTTAAGAGTTACTAATTTAGTAGATAATATGTTTTTGTATTGATGAAATAAAGACTTTATTTTGCATTGTCAAAAAGTGCGTAATTTTATCCCCTGATGACTTTTTACAACTTTACAACTCTATATGCTATTTCTAAACATCAGCCACAGAGGATAATTCGTGATAACGCTACTTTAAATACAACAGAATACATAATTTTACAATGTTACAAAGTAACCCCAGTCCCGGGGTTAAATTGTGATGCCTACTTTAATTTTTTTTTTCAAAACTGACTATCTGACTTTAAACTTTTTAGGGTTATATGAAAGAGAAAGATTTAAACTTATGGGGATGGGGAACATCTCAATGCTAGGAAAGGAAAGGAAAAGGAAGAACAAAGGCTCCTAGCGAATAAACTTTTATTCGCGCAAAACGACTGCACCGCGTGAGCGCCCAGAACAGAATGACGAAAGACTAAAGGCCATCACACGTGAAAAAACGTAAGCAGTAACAGTAAGAATTGACCAATCAGAAAGCCTGTTTAAGCATAATTCCGTAAGAATGATATATCTGATTGGTCAATCCTTACTGTTACTGCTTACGTTTTTTCACGTGTGATGGCCTTAAGGCTTTAAAGCTACGCTCGCGGTGTGGCCGACGCTCTGACGTCACGCCACGCTCGGCGGACCAATCACGCAACGGGCGCGCGCATCGCGCGGGAGGCTTCACGGCAAGGAGGGAAAGCGGCATTAGGCGAATAGTCCAGTAAAAATAGCTCTGAACCTAACATTTTGAGTCTCATGGCTAAATTTGAGATTGAAGTTACAGGAAGGTGTTAAAAAACTACCCGCAAAATCCCAAGATTCACAACCCCTCGGAAGCCGAGAAAAACAATAAAAAGCACCCCCGGACACCATTGTTTTAAAATATTTCGCGAAGACTAAAGAAAATGAAAAAATTGTTTAAATAAAAGTTGTAGAGTAGGTGAAAATATATAAAAAAGGTTATATGACTTTTTCATTTTTATGCAATATCCTAATCGCTATGAGGGGAGATGTTGGAATAATTCGAAGACTAAAAAATCGTAAGAAATTGAAAAATGCATATTTGTTACTTTCTTTTTTATCAATTCACGTAGAAAGGTTGAATCTACATTCTCAGAGAATTTTTTTTATTTTAAGCATTTTGTATTAACAGTATCGTTCTTCAAAATTTTTACATTTAAAAATTTGTACGAGAACATTATTTTACAAAATTTTAAAAAACACCATTCGATTCCTCGTAAAATCACCTTCAGAAAAGTTCTCGGTGACTTTTTCGAACAGGCTATATTTTTCGAGATACGTTTAATTAAAGTTTCGGGGAGAGAGAGAGAGAGTTCTTATTTGACAACCACGGGCCGAAGGACAGAAATATATGTCCGCTCCGTTCCCACCGGTCCGGTGGAGCGCGCATGCGTCAGGGGGGCCTTTCTCGAGTCACTCGCAAAGTTACGTATACGCATCTTAGCCAATAGACCTATCAGGATCAAGTATTCCGTTGTAGTGGGGGTCCTGATTGGTCTACTCGCTAAGAAACGTATACGTTTCTCTTGCGAGTGACTCGAGAAAGGTGGCCCAGCACCTAAGCTGAATGAATGGCGCGCTACGTACTATAAGGTCATACAGGCATTTTTACGATTTTTTTCTGTCAGTAGGGATTGACGCCCTTAACAAAAACCCCAAAGTATTTTTTTCCGAAAACGCCTTAGAAATAAAAAAATCACATCAAAGAATTCCATGATTGGTATGTATAAGTTCCAAAAATCCGATCTCAGGAACCGTCGCGTGGCTCATCGGGTAGCGTCCGTGATTCGCACGCGGCGGGGCACGCGTTCGAGTGTCTCGGTGTACTTTTCTTTTTAACAAAATTATTTTTAATGCAATGTCCTTTGACAGTATGCAATAAATTTTCATAATTAAATAGATTGAATTAAAAACGAAATGAAAAGCAATGCAATTGCACATTTAAAAAAATATTCAATTTTCAATCATTGCTTGTCATTTCCCTCTGCTACAAGTAATAATTGAAAATTGAATATTTTTTTTAATGTGCAATATCATTGCTTTTCATTTCGTTCTTAATTCAATCCATTTAATTATGAAAATTTATTGCATACTGTCAAAGAACGTTGCACTAAAAATAATTTTGTTAAAAAAAAAGGGCACTTAGGACTCGAACGCATGCCCGCTGCATGCGAGTCTCGCACGCTACCCAATGAGCCACGCGAGGGCTCCTGAGACCAGATTTTCGGAACTTATACATACCAATCATGTGGAATTCTTTGATGTGATTTTTTTTATTTCTAAGGCGTTATCGGAAAAAAATATTTTGAGGTTTTGTTAAGGGAAAAAAAACCGTAAAAATGCCTGTTCCGAAACTCGCAGCCTCTCCTTGTTAGATCACTTAGCTCGACTACTTGTCCGAGCGAACAGAAAAGCGGCGCCGACCCGTCCAGTGCGAGTAGCTCTCCGACAAACGCTCGAAATACAGTGTTGTCACAACGCACTTACAATGTGTAAGGTAATGTAGCAACAGCGTGCTCCGTTTAGCACGGCGACTCAGCGTTCGTCATACGACCACCTTAAGGGGCCCATACACTGTCCAGCAAGTTTGCGCAACGCAGCGTTTGCGCAAACTTGCTGGACAGTGTATGGCGGTGTTTGATGCGTTGCGCAAATGTTTGACAAACTTTAAACGTGTATGGCGATTGTTGATGCGTTGCGCAAATGTTTGACCCAATTCAAAAGTGTTTGAAATCTTTTGCGCAACGGGCTCCCCGGCGCCCCGGGCGGAGCGGGGGACGGGGTCCTCGACCTTTTCCTCATTTTCAATAGACTCGCGGGAATACGCTTTGCCTTCCCTACGAGCACCCTTTGTTTACCATCCAGGGTCGACCTATCATAAATTAAGCTAACGAGAAGTGTGTCGACCTATCATAAATGAAGCCATCAGGAAGCGCATCACCCTATCGAGACGCGCATCCGTCCTATCATAAATTAGTATATCGAGACGCGCGTACGTTCGTCTCTTGACCGCACCACGGAACTTCGACGCATATGCGTGTCTTCCCGAAGTCTTTCGCACGCCTCTGTTCCCTTCCTACGTCTTACCAGCGATCTATCTCTACGAGTATCCGGTTCACCCTCTATCCTTTTTCCTCTATAGCCTCCTATCCAGATTCACTTGTGATAATGACGACTATTCAGAATAGGGAATTTTGGAGGGATGATGCAGCAACGCTGCGTTGCGCAAACTTGTTTGACAGTGTATGGATGATGCAGTTGTGCAACGCAGCGTTCCGCAAACTTGTTTGACAGTGTATGGATGATGCAGTTGCGCAACGAAGCGTTGCGCAAACATGCGTTGCGCAAACATGTTTGACAGTGTATGGGCCCCTTTAGGTCGTAGGTTTCTAGGGAGTAACGGAGGGTTAAGTATAAAAATGAGAGAATAAATTTTTTTTTAATGTTACTCAGGAAAATTTTTGCTTTTTATATTGACTAAGAGAAATTGCAGATTTTCTTTTTTTTTATAATTTATCAATTATCTATATAATAGTGATTCAAGGAAATAGAAGGAATGTTTAAATCAAATCGAATAATTCACCTTACAATAGCAAGAAATGTCGGAGTTTTATTGGACATACTATTGCAAAAAATCAATTAATATTTACTTAGAAAAGAAGTACAAGAGAAAGTAAAAAACATAATACTATGATTGAAATACATATTAATAGTCTTCAAATTCTATTTTTTTACATCCATCTCAACGCACGAAAGTGTTGTTGGGTTCCGCCAATAATTTCACATGGAAGAATCATCGCGATTTAGTGAAAATACACTGCGTTGGAAGATACGATTGAGGATACTCCAGAGCATTCAGAAGACGTGTTTAATTACGATGAAGATGAACCAATGGAAATAGAATTTGAAGATTATTAATAGCCCAGTAACTTAAGGTAGAAATAAGGCGTTACTTCGAAAAAATTCGCAGTAAGCTGGATTTTTGCATACACCTTCATTGAAGCATTATATTGTAAATAACGTGTAAAAAGTCCCAATCGATATCGTGTACGCTTCAAAAGTTATACGGGAGTCAAAGATAAAAAAATTGGCTTCTCGTTATTATTTCGCTTGGTATTGGTTGGACGATAATTTTTATGGTTACATAAAAAAAGCGTAATTCAGGATTTTTGCCAATATCGGACGAATTTATGCGCTGATTGTACTGGGTATGAGTAGGCGGTGAAATCATCTCTGATCGTCCGGTTTGCTCTGATCGTCCGGTAATTGCCGGGGAGGTGCGAGACCGCGAGTGCATTCGCGGCCCACTTTTTGACGAAACGTATCGATTCGTTGATGGTGAGGTACATATTTATGATTGCGAAACTTAAGCGGTACGAAACGGCCTTCCAAGTTCCGTCTACCGTGCGACGAAACATAATAGTTATTTTCGTTATTAGGGCGTGAAGCGCTGTTTCTAACGAGTGTGAAGTTTGCCGCACGAGCAAAGCGAGTACGCCAATCACACTCGTTAGAACGGCGCGAAACAACCGAATAACGAATTCTATTTTTTGTCACTAAGTGTCAAATACGAGGTTGACGATTTCACGCACTGCGAAGGTTATTTCACGCACTGCGCAACTTTTCACGAATTGGTGTGTGAAAGATGATTTCACATGCGTCGAGGACGCCCATGAAACCGAGTATTTGACACTGACAATGACAAAAATGATGTTTTCGTCACTCAGTGCGTAAAACTCTGTTTCACAGGCGTCCTCGACCCCGTCAATCTCGTATTTCACACTTAGTAACAAAAAATAGAATTCGTTATAAGGGCGTTTCGTTAAAAACGGCGCGTCACGCCCTTATAACGAAAATATCTATTAGATGATGGTTGATAGTACATTGACGAAGGCGCGGCTGGCTTCGTCTTACATACCTGAAAGCCGGATTCTTATATTAGTCAAATTCTTTCATCAATAACTTTGAATGCGCTGGAAAGACGCTAATGGAAATAAGATAATGCATAGGTACTGCCTTAGTCCAGTAAAAATAGCTCTGAACCTAACATTTTGAGTCTCCTGGCTGAATTTGAGATTGAAGTTATATGAAGGTGTTACAAAACTAGCCCCAAAATTCCAAGATTCACAACCCCTCGGAAGCCGAGAAAAACAATAAAAACCACCCTCGGACACCATTGTTTTAAAATATTTTGCGAAGACTAAAGAAAATGAAGAAATTGTTTAAATAAAAGTTGTAGAGTAGGTAAAAATACGTAAAAAAGGTTATATGACTTTTTCATTTTTATGCAATATCCTAAGCGCTATGAGGGGATGAAGATGTTGGAATAATTCGAAGACTTTAAAAAATCGGAAGAAATTGAAAAATGCATATTTGTTACTTTCTTTTATATCAATTCACGTAGAAAGGTTGAATCTACATTCTCAGAGAATTTTTTTGATGTGTAAACATCTTTAGGCTCGCTAGGGAGTGATTTCATGGAAGTGGTGAGGGAACTGTTAACGACATTATTGTATGTCCGTGTGAGCTCAGTGCAGGATCTTGACATTTACCTTCGACCGGGCTTGGTCGGTATTCATACCGGTACAAGTCAAGTCGGTAGTTACATTCGGTGTCAATTCGAGAGATCGGAGTGTCTAACCTCGAAATCGTGAATTTCATAATAACGGTGAGTACTTTCCATTCTTCACAAAATCACAATTCCGAGGTCAGATGCTTCTATCTCCAGAACGTAAAACTCTACTGTTTTCAATATATAACAACGCTTTCACTACAATTTCTAATATAACTAGATTACCCCGATAGCCAAGCGTGACTTTCACCCGAGCGTCACGCGGTGGCAGCACGTCGTGTTGGCACGGGAGCTTCACTGTGCCGCCACCGCGTGATTGTCACCGAGTGACGTTACTCATACGTTACTGGGATGCCACGGAGTGATTGTTACTGGGTGACTTTACTGTGACGCCACTGTGACTTAATTTTTGAAAAAATCCAAATTGTTCAATAAAAATTAAAAATTATATTAGGCGTTGGAATTAATTCGTAGCGTTTTTGTAATGAAAAAATATTATCATGCCCAAACATTTTAAGACGTTTTCCTACTGGTGATAAGTCAACTCCCAACTTGGTTGGTACATAACCTTTTCTCAAATCATAAATAACATTTTATAATTTATTGAATATATCAAAATTTGTGTCGAATAAAGCGTTCTTGCGGGGAGTTTTGCTTCATTATTTTAATATGAACAAAAGTGCAGCTAAAGCTCGTCGTATTTAGTGGAAGTGTACATGCTCTAGCTGCAAGCAAACGCGTCGGAAGTGGTTTGCACGTTTTAAAGCTGGTGATTTCGACTTGGATGACAAGGAGCCGAATAAATTTGAAGATAATGATTTGGAGGCATAAGTCCATCAAGACTCATGTCAAACACTTATGTATATAAAGAATTCTTACAATTAATTGTGATGTTTACGATATTACATTACTGCCGGTAACAACGAAATACTGTACTACCTGCGTGCCATTTATTGTTAAGATCGACGCTACAAATTAATTCCAACACCTAATAATACAAAAATTCCATCGTGAACTTAACCCATTATAGCCCAAATTAATTTCTGGTGGATTTTCTTTACGAAAATTGCATGATTTGTTACTCAGAGGTTATGAGAAAAAAAATTCCAAATGGCCGTTCTATACATAAGACGCTGGGCGCTAATGGTTAACTTTAACATGATTCTTGACAAATATTCTACTATAAATAGTGAATGAATAATTATCATAATCGCTAATCGTTAATTACATACTGTTTTGAAAAAGAACATATCAAATTATTTTAAAAAATTTAACGAGAACCTTCGAGAGCAGTCACTGTCATGTCCGGTTTCTATATATGACTGGAGTCGACCAACATCTCTCGAAGAGTCGGTGGCGTAATGCGAAAACGTTTCCCAATCTCGAGGCATCTGGCATAGGATGGTATCCCAAAGATCGCAGGTTCAAATCCCGGTGGGGCACGGAAAAAAAAGAAGCGACACCTCTAGGCGGGTAAAGTCACTGTGTGCGTTCCCTTTTTGCAAAATCTACATACCGACAATTATTTTGAAAGCGCACCGCGTGACTGCACAGTGCTGTTGTAGTGACGATCGCTGTGCAGTCACAGTAACCTCACTCGCCGTTGCCACTCTGTGTCGCCACTGTAACGTCCGCGGGGGCACGCACGATAAGGTCACTGTGATGTTTCCTAACTCCACCGCGTGACGACACAGTGCGCTCGTAGTAACGAAACTTGGCTATTGGGGAACAATTTGTGACTTCCATAACCTAATATACCTACAATGGAATCACATGCCGCTGGTAAGTGTACCGTATGTCCGTCTCTGTACTGGCCAGTTTGAAAGTTACCTTCGGATAGGCTTGGTCGGTAATCGAGACATTTATACCGTAATTATAATTATTTTCGTAATTTCCATTATTCATAAATTCACAATTTCGAGGTTAGACGCTTCGATCTCCCGAATTGACATCAACTCTAACTGCCGACTCGACTTCGACCGTATTAAATGACTCGAGTAACAACCAAGCCTATCCGAAGGTAACTTTCAAACTGGCCACCCCGATAGCCAAGTTTTGTCACTACGAGCGCACTGTGCCGTCACGCGGTGGAGTTAGGAAATATCACAGTGACCTTATCGTGCGTGCCCCCGCGGACGTCACAGTGGCGACACGGAGTGGCAACGGCGAGTGAGGTTACTGTGACTGCACAGCGATCGTCACTACAACAGCACTGTGCAGTCACGCGGTGCGCTTTCAAAATAATTGTCGGTATGTAGATTTTGCAAAAAGGGAACGCACCCAGTGACTTTACCCGCCTAGAGGTGTTGCTTCTTTTTTTTTTCCGTGCCCCACAGGGATTTGAACCTGCGATCTTTGGGATATCCTATGCCAGATGCCTCGAGACTGGGAAACGTTTTCGTATTACGCCACCGACTCTTCGAGAGATGTTGGTCAACTCCAGTCATATATAGAAACCGGACATGACAGTGACTGCTCTCGAAGGTTCTCGTTAAATTTTTTAAAATAATTTGATGTTCTTTTTCAAAACAGTAGCGATTATGATAATTATTCATTCACTATTTATAGTAGAATATTCGTCAAGAATCATGTTAAAGTTAACCATTAGCGTCCAGCGTCTTATGTATAGGACGGCCATTTGGAATTTTTTTCTCATAACCTCTGAGTAACAAATCATGCAATTTTCGTAAAGAAAATCCACCAGAAATTAATTTGGGCTTTAATGGGTTAAGTTCACGATGGAATTTTTGTATTATTAGGTGTTGGAATTAATTTGTAGCGTCGATCTTAACAATAAATGGCACGCAGGTAGTACAGTATTTCGTTGTTACCGGCAGTAATGTAATATCGTAAACATCACAATTAATTGTAAGAATTCTTTATATACATAAGTGTTTGACATGAGTCTTGATGGACTTATGCCTCCAAATCATTATCTTCAAATTTATTCGGCTCCTTGTCATCCAAGTCGAAATCACCAGCTTTAAAACGTGCAAACCACTTCCGACGCGTTTGCTCGCAGCTAGAGCATGTACACTTCCACTAAATACGACGAGCTTTAGCTGCACTTTTGTTCATATTAAAATAATGAAGCAAAACTCCCCGCAAGAACACTTTATTCGGCACAAATTTTGATATATTCAATAAATTATAAAATGTTATTTATGATTTGAGAAAAGGTTATGTACCAACCAAGTTGGGAGTTGACTTATCACTAGTAGGAAAACGTCTTAAAATGTTTGGGCATGATAATATTTTTTCATTACAAAAACGCTACGAATTAATTCCAACGCCTAATATAATTTTTAATTTTTATTGAACAATTTGGATTTTTTCAAAGATAAGTCACAGTGGCGTCACAGTAACGTCACCCAGTGACAATCACTCCGTGGCATCCCAGTAACGTATGAGTAACGTCACTCGGTGACAATCACGCGGTGGCGGCACAGTAAAGCTCCCGTGCCAACACGACGTGCTGCCACCGCGTGACGCTCGGGTGAAAGTCACGCTTGGCTATCGGGGTTGGCTATTGGGGACGCTAGAAATGAATGCGGTACCTGGCGGCAAAGCGTGTACTAAAAAACATGGCCGATATTGGCGTTTTGGATTGGTTCGTAATTGAAAAGCGTTAATTTGCTCCAACATTTTTTAAAAAATGAGCATTTAGAACGAGATATAGACATTTATTTTCACAAACAATGAAACGAATTCATTCGGATCAACTGTATACTACTGGTCGCCGGAATTTGAAATACGCGGTGTGCTGAACGCCTAATATCCGCCATGTTTCCGCAGCGCCGCGAGCGCCGCCATCGGTAAATAGCGGTCCCAATCGGGGTTCTTTTTTCTGTACCGACAAGTAGAAGACTCGAGCACCGTCGGCAAATATTGCCGGAGGTACCTAACCGTCGCTTGTTGCGTTTCTTACGGGCCATGCAGTATAGGTAATCACTAATTAATTGAAACCGTTGAAAAGTAGGAATTAAATGATTGTCGTGTACAGCGCAGTTTGTGATTGGTTGGAAATTTTTTTCTGCGCATGTGCGGTTGAAAACCGATTTCCAACTGAATTCTGATTTTGAGCTCTGCGAACGGCGATTTTCAGCGATTTATCTGCCACCTGGCGTGAACTTGTTGACTTTATACTTTACATATCGTGACATAACCTCCATCGACACCACGGAAGAAGGCGAGCGTCTGCGAGCTGTCAGTTCGATTCGCGTGTGATTCGTTCGTCAGCGTTTAACGCTAACGCGTGTTATTAATTAAAACATTCAGGGCAAGATCTTTGGAATAAGGACCTACAAGCGGGAAATAAGGATTATCCAGCTTCATGCATAGAATGGTAAGTGTTAACAGCTAATTTGTGGAGCTGATCTGCAAACCGCAGTTTTTGTAAGATATAAAAACTGCGGTTTGCAGATCAGCTCCACATTTAATGAAATTATTTGCAGGAGGCAGATAGATGAATGAGTTTCTTTATTGTCTCATGTGCTCGTCTTTCATAAAGTTGCACATCCAGCGTTATCGATGCAGCCAGAATGAAAGAATAGCTTGGAGGAGGTACGCGAGCTTCTGGAAGGCCAGATATTCCATCGCCTCGGAGGCGAAGTAACATAGAAAGGAGACTGGAGGCATTGGTCAGCACGACAGCTCGGTTATCGAGTAAGTAACGTCCCTGAGTTAAACGGTAGTCAGCGAAAAAAATTATATTTTATAAGGAGTATTATATCGAATTTGTATTTCAGAGCAGAGGAAGGAGCATTAGATCTAGTGCTCCACAGGCTATGTTGCAGGATCATGCAGAGCAATCCAGTCGTCATTGAAGATTTGGCTCCACATCTCCCGAAGACTCTTCGACAACGATATCCACAATTTGAAAGTAATGTGCATGTTTCCTCCAGTGGCCATGCAATTTCTACGATAACGTTCTGCACGATATTGTTCCTTTTATATTCTTTTACATATCACGTTTTTCTGTCATCTATATTCTGGCGATATTTATACATACTTTAATGTTTGTCTACTTATATTTTTACTTACGATGTTCCTTTTAGCCTATAAGATTATGTTTGTTCTTTTCTGCATCTCTATGTGTTTATTACCTTTTTTTATAATCAAACAATTTTCTTTTTTTAATGTTAATTTTTGCAATAAATCTGAAAACCATATTTCCAAAGCAGTTAAAGATAGGTATAGGACATTGTACATGAAATATGTCTAGAATTTTCTGAAGAATCCAAAAATTGAATAATATACAGGGCATTGCATTTCAAATAAGAAAGTTGGTATTAGCCACTGTTATATGACACACTGTATACAAAGTTTTTGTTGAAAAAAATTCGCAACTAAAAATACCAATCGACTTGTCCGAGCGTTTTTTCGAACACCCCCCCCCCCCTCCCCTCATTTATTTATTATCGAATTTATTCCATTTGACTGATACACACTATATACAAAATGCTCGAGATTGCCGCTCAATGGGGTGCAGGATGACGTGGTAAATAAAGCTATCTTGTACGGAGAATCCACAATACGAGAGTTGAAAGGTAGCGCAATAAACCTAGCTAGTGCAAGCGGTGAGTCTTCCCCTCAACCCTAACGGGAATCTGGGAATACCCAACCATCTCTAGCAGGGCTCTAAGAGGTAGGTAACGGGTTTTCCGCCGATCTGGAAACTGTCAGCGAGGTCGAAGTGAGGGAATAGAGGCTAAGGCCGGGGAACCCTGGGAGTAGTCGAAGTAAGGACGTGAAGATGACAAGACGTGAAGAGGACGAGACGTGAAGACGAAGAGACGTGAAGAGGACGAGACGTGAAGACGAAGAGACGTGAAGAGGACGAGACGTGAAGACGAAGAAACGTGAAAAGGACGAGAGGTGAAGACGACGATACGTGAAGACGAAGTAAACATGGAAGAGAAAAAACCAAAAAAATCGGCAAATTTCAGTTCTTCAGAACGAAATCTTTTAATTAAAATTGCAGTTAAATACAAATCTGTGATAGAAAACAAAAAAACGGATGCTATAACCTGACGACAAAAAGAAGAAATGTGGAACAAAATTGAAAGAGAATTTAATTCGTATTCACAAATGGTGAGGTAAGTAAATAAGCAACAAAATTTTTTAGTCATTATAATTAAAATCTTTTAAAAAACATGATGTTGAGCACTAACATATCCATAGTACAATAGATTGAACGAAAAAAATTTAATTTTTAGCCACGAACTGCCAAACAGCTTAAAAACAAATATGAAGCTGTAAAGAAAGAAATGAAAAAGAAACATTCTTCAAGTTTGAAGTACCTTAGAGGAACAGGAGGAGGACAATATAAACCCCCTTCACCGCCTAAAACCGAGGAAGAGATTGAGTTATAAAAATTAATATCTCTCTCTGTAGAAGGTCTTCAAAGCCAATATGATAACGATGGATTTGCTGGTAAGTGAGTTGATTGTGGGAAAAGGATTAGAATGTAACTAAAGAAGTTTACAGAAAAAATATTGATAGTTTCATAAACTTTGGGCAAGAGCGAAGCACCGCGTAAATGCCATATTTGCTACGTGTTTATACTACATATATGTTGATACTTTAATGTGACGAAACGTTAGAGCTGTTAAAGCGCGTTACCACGAGTCGACTCAAGTCTAACAACTTGGTAGTTCGACCGTATAGCCGACTTAAAATTTCTTTGATATTAGTCGAATCGCACGAAGTCGCAAGACGAGCTACTTCGTGCGATTCGACTAATAACAAAGAAATTTTAAGTCGACTATACGGTCGAATTACCAAGTCGTTCGACTTGAGTCGACTCGTGGCAACGCGCTTTTAGGGAACAAATACTGCTAAAATAAACATTTTTAAAAATTTTAACTATAAGTTTCCCAGTATATTTTGAACACAGCCTACACAGGAACTTGTCAGTGTAATTTTTGTTATAAAAAAGATTTACAGTTGACATCATAAAAGTAAAAAGGGTGTAAAAGATTCTGAATAAAATAAATATTTTATTTTAGGTATACCTGGGCAGCCAGTGGAAGTAATTGGTGAAAACCAAAAAGAAGTTTCGGTAGTAGATGATTGGGCCAGTTCATCTGCTGCTCTGTGGCAAACACCAAAACAAAAGGTTTTGAAAAATGTTCAGAACCATAATATGGACAACTTATTATCTGACGATCAAAATGAAGACGAGGAATGCCACGAAACTATAGAAATAATGATGGTGGATGATGTCGCACCCGAAGCAAATCAGGATGTGGAAGGATGTTCTTCTAAGGGCCGGTTTTACCAACACGGTATGAACGCGGTATAGCGCTATACTGAGAATAACCAGCAATAAGCCTTATGGTTATTCTCAGTATAGCGCTATACCGCGTTTATACCTGTTGGTAAAACCGGCCCTAAGAGTAACTATATACTTGTTATCAAAACTTTAGTCAAAAAATCAAAAATATTTTAGTGACAATAATTGAATGAATTGGAATAACAAATATAGAAAGAACATTTAAGTGTGCTTAATCGTCCCCTGTATTTTTTTGCCTATATAGTAAAAGTATCCATTTTTTAGATCTAGAAAATGATGGTACTCGTGATGTTACCAATATTACAAATTCCTGTAATAACGAACGTGATAGATACACCACAACTGGAAGATACACCTCATTGGAAATCAATAAACCTGGGACAAGTAGAGACACTGGAAATGTCAAAAAAAGTAAATACATATACTTTTCATGTTACATATTAAAACTGAATACAAAAAAAAGAACTGTAATAATTATATTAACATGTTTTCAGAATCGTGGAGTTGTAGAAGAAGACCTGTTCTACCAAAAAGGCAATCGATGAGTTCAGTCTCTTCAAAATTTGAAGTTGTGGCAGAAAAGAAAATGGAACTAATTGCCCTTCAACGGGATCATATTCTGGCAAAAATGAAGCAAGACCAAGAAGACCATGACATGAACATGGAAATCTTAAGAGTAAGATTAATAGTTGAAAAACAAAAGGCGGGCCTAGATTCTTAAGATTGTATATAAACATGTTAACCCTTACCCAAGTAGCAAAAGAAATCTGTCAGTCATCTACAAGATGTCTATATGTCTAGAAAATGACATCTATATTTGGTATAAACATGGTTGAAATCTAGATATAGAGAGCCCATAGATGTCTGACAGATATCCTAAGTTGACAAGAATCGATATTTTATGGTAAATATAATAATTTCATAAAATATAAAATTAATAATATTAAAAAAAAGGAATTACAAGGCTCTAGAGGCTTTTCTCGTTCTCTAATCAAATGCTAGCTACTAATTCGTTTTAAAGTTTTTTTTATTAAAGACCAAGAACATCCCATACAGCACTGAAATATTGCAGCAATATTGTAGAAACATTGCGTCGTAAGATAGCAATATTGCAGCGAGATTATGAAATATTGCTGCAATATTGCTACAATGATGCAGCAATATTGAAATGTCCGATCTTCGCAATATTGCGTTGCAATATTCCAACAATATTGCGCTAAAATATTTTAGCAATATTGGTTCGAAAATGTAAATTTAATTTTTATTAAGCCTTGTGTCCACGATGTTAGAACTCGATCAGAATTTTAATTACTCACACAGTGATTGAAAACTCGGACCGAGTTCTACCACCGTGGATATAAGGCTTTATAGGAATTCCTTTCAAATAAAAAGAACTGCAGTTCCAAAATATCACACGTATATTTTTTATATTGTTTTATAACTATGTTAATATATAATAACTGTAGTATCTGGCTATATACATATAATATACATATACAGCTACATTTGTACTTGAGAATTCATAAATCTATTCCTTATCTTGTTCTTCTACCATAGCTTTCCCTAGTGCATGCTCCTGATTCGCCTTCCGTACCCTTCTTATTTTAGCTTGCGCTAACCAGTTGCCAATTTGTTTTAATATTTCATTACTGGTGCCATTTGAAAAACGACTAAGAACTGCTTCTGCAATGAAAATATAAATTATTTCTTAATATCGAACATGATCATGATTTTACGACGTATAGAACTTACTTGTTATTACTTCAAGTATGAGTGATTCTTTAAAGGATCGTTTTCCTTTGCGACCATACACACTAAACAACTCCGCCAGTTCATCAGACATTATTTTCTTCATAATGCCGCTTATAACTGCATTAAAGTCGTCTCCTCCAATGGTTTTTACCATTTTAACCTATCATATATTCCATATTATGTATTGTTACCTATTATGTCCGATAAATCGTTTGAGCACAAGTTATCATTTTGCTAACTCTACAATCTTATCTCAAACACGTCTTTCACATTTTGTACTTACAGAATATTTTCATATTTTTAACTTTTATACGTTTTTACAATTTGATAAGTATCGATTCATGTAAATTTATGGTGATGAATGTTGAAAAAGGTTTCAATCAGACAGAGCCTCAATAAATTAAATAAAATCAAAAGAAATTGTAAAACAACTAACGATGCGATTTTAAAAATCTTGATTGGCCAGCTCTATTTCAAATTGCTGAAGTTGCGTTATATCGCGTAGTGGCAAATTTACGTCTTCAACGGTATTTTGATCGCCAATAGGAATAAGCCGCTCTTCTAATATTGCGAGCTTTGCATTTGTGCTGCGTACTTGGTAAAGTAAAAGGTTTTGTTTCCTCAATATTTCTTTCAGAAAACCTGCAAACGAAATAAAATATTATATATAATTAATAAATACGATAAACATCGTTATTTTCAAAATACCTTTTATTTCCTCTATATTGTTATTTGTTTGAGCACGAGTAAATGATGAGCAGTGTTCATTTTCCGAGAAAAATGACCCCTCGCGAATATTTCCTAACATGGATGAGTGATGGGCAATTGGTTCTGTTGTACAAGTATATCAGAAAAAAATTAATAAATTATATTTATTGCAAGAAACACACATAGATGTATTTTCTGTAGAAATACCTTTCTGTGATAAATGCACGTCCGGGGTATTAGAGTCACTTTTCGCGTCAAAGCTAGCATTTCTCTCCTTTACAACAGGCATATTTGAAATTTTCGGGCCGGATGATCTTTTACGGTCATCATTCTTTGGCCTCAGAGTAGAAGCTGGGAACGTTGACAAAATAGTTTCTTCGAAATCCATGTTTTCTTCATCCGAAGAAGACAATTTGCGCTTTGCCTGTTCACGTCTTTTAAATTTCAACTTGATTTTATGCCTCTCTTTTTCATTATCTGATAATGCGGAATCGTTTATATTGGATGTATCCTCGGCCAAAACCAGTTTTTCCATGCCTTTTTCGTAGGTAGCTGCGTTATGTATCAAATTGAAGAAAGGCAAACATTCGAAGTGTTAGTTAATACTTTCAAAAAATTACTTCACTAGCAATTTTCCTGACAGTAATAAACTGTGTACCTGCTGTCCCAAATATTTTCTTAACCTCAACAACTGACCAATCCTCATTGTCTTTTGGCATAAGTTCTTTAATAATTGCTTTATTTAAAAATAATTGAGTTTTCAAATGATCCGGCCAAATGCATGATATATTTTTGTTTAAAATCCTTAACCAAGCTGTAGGTACCAGCTGCAATCCATCATCGAACTCTACAATGGAATATTTGCTCATCTTGAGATCTAAAAATAAACGATAAGTTTATTTTAGTAGTTTGTTTGCATCTAATTGTATTATGTAACATATATAAATAGAACGTTTCGTACGTCAGATATTATGTCGATGGTTGCTTAATATTGAATAAGTAAGTAAAAGAAATTATTTTCATTTTGTTGCTGTACGTAATCGGTAGTGCAATATCTTCAACATTAGTTTGTATGTATAAGAGGAAATATGACATAGTCTAGCCCATAAGGCATTCTCCATGCTTTACACTTAATTAAAGTTGCAGGCCAAATATCCGTCTTTATGTTATGTGTTGATACTATTTGGATATTCAGATCTCTCGATTCACAGGGTAATAAGTACAAATTTCCCATAAAATTAAATTTTTTCCCGATAATATACATGGAAGTATCACTTCCTTGAACAATATTTTCTACCATAATGCAATCTCGGTTTTTCAAAATACAAAAGCAGTCTTTTTCATTATTACAGTGTATGGTATATAAGTCGTTACTCATAGTTTTATACTGAACACGAATATTAATGGAATGATCTATCGGTCCATCGTTATGTACTTTGGCGAACCGTAGCTCTTTGTTATTTGAACAACTCTTTGCTTGATTATCTGAATTTGTTTCTATTTCGGAATACCTTTTCCATAACATCTCCAATGGTTTCTCGTTTTTTCTCAGAAGCTTTTTTATAGAAGACATAAAATTCTCAAATCGGAAAGCACTGAATGAGTCCAGAGAGCCATAATTCCTTACGTCATTGCATAAATGCAATAAACCGTGTACGTTATGTGATACAAATTGCTTGCCGTACAATTTCTCAAAAGACGTCACAAAATGAACCAGCAAAAGCTCAGCATATGATACATATTCATCGTCTTTGTACATAATTGGGTTTACTAAGATCGTTATAGCTACATGCAATGTCAGGAAATGTTTATATACATCACTTTTGACGATATTCTTTAATGCCAATGGTCCAGTGTACAATAGAAAAGTTCTCAATTCTGTAGCTTTCCAATGTCGAAAATCAGAGAGAGCTCGTGGTCTTCGATTTAAATCATTTGGCACCGTATTCTGTAGTTGAAGAAGTGATGTTGAAATAATATTGATTTTTCTAACGGGTAATCGAATTGAGAGGGGTCCTGATTGTACCCAAAGTAGAATCAACTTTTTTACTACACCTAAACATACTAAGTGCATGTAATCGAGGGGAACGTTTGTTACTAATCCGAAGTGTGGTACTTCATTCAGAATAGAATTTTCTAATTGATAATCTTCATGGTAACAATTATTTTTGAATTCGTCGTCCGTTCTTAAACTGACATTATTATTCTGATTTTGTGGAAAGCAAAGTCTGTTGTTCACACGTTCTCCTTCTATTGTGCATTTAGTGCAACTATAAAATCCAGCATGACCTATGACACGTAAGACAAAAGATTTCGCTGGAGTATCGCATATCAACGCCCGCAACCTTATTTGTACGCTTTCTCCATTTTTAACGTATTCGTTAGTAATTAGGTTTTTTAAATCATCTATTAATTGCCGTAGAAATGTATTACAATCGCTCGGTTTGGTATTTCCGAAATATGCTCCTGCGATATATACTTTTTGGGACACATCGTTCGAGAGTAGTATGGGCCACAGGGAAGCATTAGAAGATTTTGATATTGGCAACCCATCAATATTTAGGAGTAAATTAATGTAGGAAACATTATCACTAATGTTTGCTAACATTTTTTCAATTACTCTAGAGACACCAAAGTAGCAAAATTTTCCATCTCCTAAAGAAATTACGTCACAATTCTTTGGCGTTTGTAACAACGTTCTGGTATCTTTTGGAAAATCACAGTCTGTGAATTTGTTAAGAATACCAAGCAACGAGTTACATGCATTGTGAGTAATATTATATGATACAGCCCATGATGCTATGGATTGTATAAAATTAGTAGTTTTATCATTATGTTCTTCTTCTTCCACATTCTTATCTTCATCATAAACATTGGTGCGCAAGTGATCGCTCATAAAATCATGATTTACATTTAATTCTGCATAAGCGTCAGTGTCAACGTGATTAATGCAACTATCCTGAGAATTTTTATCATTTTCTGGATAATCTAGACTTGTGCTTGAATTGCTATGTAATGTACTTTTTTCTTTTGTTCCGAAATACTTTTTTGCGTATTGAAAACGCGAACGTATTTTTATTTCTTCAATCTCCTCTTTAGTTTGTGCTTGAACCAATCGCCGTATTTGCCTGTCTGATATTTTTCCTTTAATTTTTCTCTGATTAGCCATGTCCAATTTTTTAGCATTTACATAAAATTTAAAATCTCTAGTTTTAATTTTAAGTTATCCATACCATACGAAAGGTAACCCTGTTATAGAAAATTGATAGAAATAAATGAAAAAAATTATTCGGCAAGTAACAGAGAATTATTTTTCATAAACTGGAAGACGTTAAACTGATAGAAGCTATGTGTATCTTATTATCTCATCAGACTTACCGTGAAAGTATAATTAGGTTATGTTAATCCATTTTATTCGTACCAATATAAATTATAGTAACGCACTATTAGTAACTTTTTACATGAAGAATTGCAATAGATAAAAATGTATTAATTAGCGAGTTTAATTCTCATCTATGTATAGTAAAGCAAGATCGTTCTTATTCACTTTTATTGCAAATTCCGCACGTAACACCTCATGTAACCATTCGTAGACAGGGTTATAAAACAGCGAGAACCAAAGCTTGCCTATTGCGATGATTTGCACGCCACTCGTTGGATATATGCAGTACTAAAGCATAATATTGCAGGAAGTTTGCAGCAATATTGCAGCGCAATATTGTACGGACATTGTACTGCAACATTGCAGCAATATTTCGCTACAAGATGAAAGATTGCAAGATTCCTGCAATATTGCAGCAATATTTCATGCCGTGTGGGTACTGTTCTGTAACATTACAAAACTCCAAAAAGGAAAATCAAGATTGTAAAACAATCAATGAGGATACTCTCAAGGATGTCGTCAGCAAATCGACGACATTTTGAAAGCTTTATTTATGCTGTCGCCAAAAATCGTGTTCTATGGGATAGTTCATTATCGTATGCAAAACGAAGCACAGCTAGTGTAAAACTCGCATGGCAGGAAATAGATACAATATTCAGTAAGTTACTGGCAATACATGTTAGTTTTTTAATTGTTGTATTTGAATAATGCATACTTAAAGTTGTATGGTCAATTCTAAATGTTATGAGATCTTGTACCTGGAACATCTCAAACGAAGTGGAGGAACTTAAGAGGCAGACACACCCCGTCTGGAAATGTAAAGCTATATTTTCAACATGGTGCATAAGAACTTTTTGCATTTTCGCCACCACACTTAAAAAACATAAATCTAGAGCCTTATAGAAAAACAAATAAATAAATAATAAATTTCTGATTTTGCCGATTGATTACAACAAAAAAATTTATTTTTTTTTTCTATAGGGCCCTAGATTTATGTTTTTTAACTGTGGTGGCGAAAATACGAAAGGTTCTTATGCACCATATTGGAAATATTACTTTACAGCCGCGACAAAAATGCCCGAAAATTGTCGCGGCTGTAAAGTAATATTTCCAAGATGGTGCATAAGAACCTTTCGTATTTTCGCCACCACACTTAAAAAACATAAATCTAGGGCCCTATAGAAAAAAAAAATACATTTTTTTGTTGAAATCAATCGGCAAAATCAGAAATTTATTATTATAATATTTTTTTTTCTAAAGGGCTCTAGATTTATGTTTTTTAAGTGTGGTGGCAAAAATGCAAAAGGTTCTTATGCACCATATTGAAAATATAGCTTTACATTTCCAGACGGGGTGTGTCGGCCTCTTAAGGGATACATATGTCCGTAAATATACTGAGCAAACGAAGTATATGAAGAGTGGGAGTGGCGCGTTTGCTAAACCAAAGGAAGGAACATGGCCATATTACCAAATGATGGAATTTCTGCGACCCGTAGTAGGGTTCAAACGGTAAGGAGCATGTTACTTTAATTGTAAAATGTGACATATCTGAACTTGTTAGGATAACATTTGTGAACTCGCGCTGAAAGACGTTAATTGGAACAAATTCCACGCGCTACTGTATTGGTTATTTCATT
>OY783199.1:12928708-13162806 GCA_963678675.1 Xiphydria camelus | reverse complement strand
AGTACTATTACAGAGTCTAACACACATCAGGAACAGTATCCTTTGATGCCGAGTCCTACTACGTCAGTAAATACTACTAGAAGTAGTCATACTGATTCGTCAGAAAAATCTACAGGTATAAATATACTAACCTGTGAACAACTGCCATGCCTTTTTCCCAGACGTGACCCTTCTTTAATTAACCTCTCCGTTTCCATGTATAACTACTGTTCTAATTTTCTTTCTAATTAATATTTTTTTTAGGTAAACGGCCACGCACGTCAAAAAGTAATGAAACTTCTACGGTACTGGAAAATAATTTACTACGCCAACTTCAAACGACTGATGTAGCTATCAGTTCTATATCCAACACTGATTTAATGGATCCAGTTGTGGCATTTACCAATTACTTAGGATCTCGCATGAAGAAGATGACAAAAGAAAAATTCGACATTTTCTACAAGAAAGTCCTACTGGAGTTATTGAAAATAGAAGATGAATGATGATAAAAGTAATGTAAGAAGTAATGATAGATAAGTAATATAAGTTTATTTTTCAGTTTTATAGAAATATGATTTTTATTGCCTTATATACAAGAAACATAATTCTTCTTAAACATATTTGATAATGAATGTGATTAATGGTTTAATTAAATGAATAAAGAACTGCAAGACTGATCACACGTACGTCATTTTTATTGTTTTACAATTTCAAAGCACAACTGTTTACATCTGTACTCTATACATATTTTAATTTGAAATTGATTATACATAATGTACAAATTTTCTTCTATTGAAAAATTCGTAATGTTTTTCTTACAAAAAAAATTCTCTAGTGGAGAAGAATTAATTGCTTAAAGCAACTAATGGATGATTAATGATGAACAAATTAATACGCATTACAATTATGCTGTATGATTGTTTTGCCAATGTGTAGCGCTCTCATTTTGAAAATATAATGCAAACGCATCTCGAACATGTGATGCATATCGAGAATGAGTATTTCCTCCTGCCATTCTCATATTATGAATACCTGCAGCTGATTCTTCATGTCTCCATTTGCCTTGCACTATATTTCCATCTCTGTTAACATAATCTCTATATCCTGCTGGACTATATCCGGTTTTATGCATTAAAAAATTATGGAGACATACTGAAGCTTTCACAATTGAAATTGTAGTTTCAAGTGAGGTGTTCATAGGTCTTCGAAAAATTCTCCATCGTGCAGTCATAATATCAAAAGTATTTTCAATAACGCCTCTCTCGCTCTACTGAGCCGATAATTAAATATTTTTTTACTTTGAGTTAACCGGTTACCTGGATATGGACGCAATGTAAATTCATTTAGTTGGAGTGCGGAATCTGCTACGAGAACATACGGTAATGATTCTGTCATGTCAGGATGAAGTGGAGACGGATTTGGTGGATTCATATCATTATTGACAAAACGTTGTCCCATAATGGAATTCCGGAACGTACCACCATCACTATGTCGACCTTGTGCGCCTATATCAACTATAAGGAAACGATAAGAAGCGGATGCCACTGCCATCAGAACAATACTGTGCTGGCCTTTATAATTGTAATATGTGGACCCTGAATGTTGTGGGGCCTGTAAATATTTAAATATTGATAAAGATTTTGATCTTACATACATAATAAAAGTGGAAAACAGATTAATTTACCATGTATAACTTAACGTATTAGAAATTATTTCTTTATTAGAATATTACCTGTACAACAACATGCTTTCCATCTATTGCCCCTAAACAATGGGGAAAATTCCATCTCTTTGCAAACTCTTCAGCTATCTCTAACCACCCTTGTACAGTTGGTTGGTATAACACTATTGGGTTTAATATAATCCAAATAGCTTCACAGGTTTCACGGACGATATTTGTTACTGTGCTTCTGCCTATTCTATAAGACATTGCCATGGATGACATGAGGTCTCCAGAAGCTAAATATCTGCAAAAAAAATTGAAATATATAATATTTCTTCTAATATACTTCTATTGGATACTCCAATGATGGCAATTAATACAAATGGTTGTAAGTAATAATAATTATAACTATGATTAGATTGCATCAAGTTTTATATATTAACTAGCAGCCCGTCCCGGCTTCGCACGGGTAGATTGTGGATTGATTTTGTCCGTCCACCATTGTTTAAATACATTTTTAATACAAAACTTTTAGTATTCTTCCCGGGCTACGCAATGGTCATATTGGATTTGACCTTGACCATGACCTTCAAGGTTATATCGAGGTCAAATTAATTTTTGTTCACGTTAAAATGTGTCCTTGACCATTTTTTTCATGTTACCTTTATTGTCAGCGGAGGTCAAATTTAGGTCAAGTATAGTTCGACTTTTTGAACACCCTATATAAGATTTACTAACTCAGAAACCTTCGCGGATATGCGTCCAACTGTTCCCCAAATTTTCATCGCAATTGGATGAACGGTTTAGGAAGGCATAATAATCATCCTTACCGGTACTTTTTGAACAACCTGTATAAGATTTACTAACTCAAAAACCTTTGCGGGCATGCGTCCAACCATTCCCCAACTTTTCATCGCAATCGGATGAACGGTTTAGGAAGGCATAATAATCATCAGTACCAGTACTTTTTGAACACCTTTTATAAGATTTACTAACTCAGAAACCTTCGCGGACATGCGTCCAACTATTCCCCAACTTTTCATCGCAATCGGATGGACGGTTTAGGAAGGCATAATAATCATTAGTACCGGTACTTTTTGAACACCTTTTATAAGATTTACTAACAATAAGAAACCTTCGCGGGCATGCGTCCAACCATTCCCCAAAGTTTCATCGCAATCAGATGGACGGTTTAGGAAGGCATTTGATATTACCTTAAAGGCCACGGTCAAGGTCAAATCCAATACGACCACTGGGTAGCCAAGGGAAAATCCTTAAAGTTTTGTATTAAACATTTTTCTCTAATATGTTTTCCCGCTGAGATAATCGGCCGTACCGGGACTTTTTGAACACCCTGTATAAGATTTACTAACTCAGAAACCATCGCAGGCATGCGTCCAACCATTTCCCAAAATTTCATCGCAATCGGATGAACGGTTTAGGAAGGCATACGAGACATACAGACAGACAGACAGACAGACAAACATTCATTTTTATATATATAGATTCACATCTTACCTGAGTGTCAAGCTTAACCTCAAATGAGGTGGAAGTGGTTTTCTACAGTTGGTTATCTGTAAGTAATGGTGACACCAATTCTAATAATTCATGGAATGTCTCTGATGACATACGCATATAGTTAAAATACCAATCTTCATCATACAGAGACATTTCAATTACAAGATTCGTCCCTGCTCCTTACTCATGTCGTCTGTTAATTGTGAGACGAACCCAAAAACGCCGCTTTCGATTTCTTTTTTGAATTCGTTTGTAACGACAATGGTTTAGCATATCTATATATATAAAAATGAATGTTTATCTGTCTGTCTGTCTGTCTGTCTGTCTGTCTGTCTGTCTGTATGTCTCGTATGCCTTCCTAAACCGTTCATCCGATTGCGATGAAATTTTGGGAAATGGTTGGACGCATGCCTGCGATGGTTTCTGAGTTAGTAAATCTTATACAGGGTGTTCAAAAAGTCCCGGTACGGCCGATTATCTCAGCGGGAAAACATTTTAGAGAAAAATGTTTAATACAAAACTTTAAGGATTTTCCCTTGGCTACCCAGTGGTCGTATTGGATTTGACCTTGACCGTGACCTTTAAGGTAATATCAAATGCCTTCCTAAACCGTTCATCCGATTGCGATGAAACTTTGGGGAATGGTTGGACGCATGCCCACGAAGGTTTCTTATTGTTAGTAAATCTTATAAAAGGTGTTCAAAAAGTACCGGTACTGATGATTATTATGCCTTCCTAAACCGTTCATCCGATTGCGATGAAAATTTGGGGAACAGTTGGACGCATGTCCGCGAAGGTTTCTGAGTTAGTAAATCTTATAAAAGGTGTTCAAAAAGTACTGGTACTGATGATTATTATGCCTTCCTAAACCGTTCATCCGATTGCGATGAAAAGTTGGGGAATGGTTGGACGCATGCCCGCGAAGGTTTCTGGGTTAGTAAATCTTATACAGGGTGTTTAAAAAGTCCAGGCACAACTGATTATCTCAGCGGGAAATCATTTTAGAGAAAAATGTTTCATACAAAACTTTAAGGATTTTCCCTTGGCTACCCAGTGGTCATATTGGATTTGACCTTGACCGTGACCTTTAAGGTAATATCAAATGCCTTCCTAAACCGTTCATCCGATTGCGATGAAACTTTGGGGAATGGTTGGACGCATGCCCGCGAAGGTTTCTTATTGTTAGTAAATCTTATAAAAGGTGTTCAAAAAGTACCGGTACTGATGATTATTATGCCTTCCTAAACCGTTCATCCGATTGCGATGAAAATTTGGGGAACAGTTGGACGCATGTCCGCGAAGGTTTCTGAGTTAGTAAATCTTATAAAAGGTGTTCAAAAAGTACTGGTACTGATGATTATTATGCCTTCCTAAACCGTTCATCCGATTGCGATGAAAAGTTGGGGAATGGTTGGACGCATGCCCGCGAAGGTTTCTGGGTTAGTAAATCTTATACAGGGTGTTTAAAAAGTCCAGGCACAACTGATTATCTCAGCGGGAAATCATTTTAGAGAAAAATGTTTCATACAAAACTTTAAGGATTTTCCCTTGGCTACCCAGTGGTCATATTGGATTTGACCTTGACCGTGACCTTTAAGGTAATATCAAATGCCTTCCTAAACCGTTCATCCGATTGCGATGAAACTTTGGGGAATGGTTGGACGCATGCCCGCGAAGGTTTCTTATTGTTAGTAAATCTTATAAAAGGTGTTCAAAAAGTACCGGTACGGATAATTATTATGCCTTCCTAAACCGTTCATCCGATTGCGATGAAAATTTGGGGAACAGTTGGACGCATATCCGCGAAGGTTTCTGAGTTAGTAAATCTTATACAGGGTGTTCAAAAAGTCGAACTATACTTGACCTAAATTTGACCTCCGCTGACAATAAACGTAACATGAAAAAAATGGTCAAGGACACATTTGAACGTGAAAAAAAATTAATTTGACCTCGATATAACCTTGAAGGTCATGGTCAAGGTCAAATCCAATATGACCATTGCATAGCCCGGGAAAAATACTAAAAGTTTTGTATTAAAAATGTATTTAAACAATGGTGGACGGACAAAATCAATCCACAATCTACCCGTGCGAAGCCGGGACGGGCTGCTAGTAGTTAATAAAATTCGCTTTCTGATTAAAAGTAACCTTCTCATATCCATTTTCAAAAACAAATATGACAGCTAAATCTTCGTATATAAAACTTTCATAGACGCTTGGATGCTATCTTAATATTATAAATATACTTCATCGCCACCTATAATTTCGTAGCCGTACTAGAGTTTAGTGTGAACAGCATTTCATACAGCGTCGTGTCATCGGATAGCGGACGTCGTACGTCGGACCCAGTCTGAATCCAGCATACGACCTTAGGTGGTCGTATGACGAGCGCTGAGTCACCGTGCTAAACGGAGCACGCTGTTGCCACATTACCTTACACATTGTAAGTGCGTTGTGACAACACTGTATCTCGAGCGTTTGTCGGAGAGCTACTCGCACTGGGCGGCTCGGCGCCGCTTTTCTGTTCACTCGGACAAGTAGTCGAGCTAAGTGATCTAACAAGGAAAGGCTGCGAGTTTCGGAACAGGCATTTTTACGGTTTTTTCTCCCTTAACAAAACCCCAAAATATTTTTTTCCGATAACGCCTTAGAAATAAAAAAAATCACATCAAAGAATTCCATGATTGGTATGTATAAGTTCCGAAAATCTGGTCTCAGGAGCCCTCGCGTGACTCATTGGGTAGCGTGCGAGACTCGCATGCGGTGGGCATGCGTTCGAGTCCTAAGTGTCCTTTTTTTTAAACAAAATTATTTTTAATGCAATGTCCTTTGACAGTATGCAATAAATTTTCATAATTAAATGGATTGAATTAAAAACGAAATGAAAAGCAATGCTATTGCACATTTAAAAAAATATTCAATTTTCAATTATTGCTTGTAGCAGAGGGAAATGACAAGCAATGATTGAAAATTGAATATTTTTTTAAAATGTGCAATTGCATTGCTTTTCATTTTGTTTTTAATTCAATCCATTTAATTATGAAAATTTATTGCATACTGTCAAAGGACATTGCATTAAAAATAATTTTGTTATAAAGAAAAGTACACCGAGACTCGAACGCGTGCCCCGCCGCGTGCGAATCACGGACGCTACCCGATGAGCCACGCGACGGTTCCTGAGATCGGATTTTTGGAACTTATACATACCAATCATGGAATTCTTTGATGTGATTTTTTTATTTCTAAGGCGTTTTCGGAAAAAAATACTTTGGGGTTTTGTTAAGGGCGTCAATCCCTACTGACAGAAAAAAATCGTAAAAATGCCTGTATGACCTTATAGTACGTAGTGCGCCATTCATTCAGCTTAGGTGCTGGGCCCCCTTTCTCGAGTCACTCGCAAGAGAAACGTATACGTTTCTTAGCGAGTAGTCCAATCAGGACCCCCACTACAACGGAATACTTGATCCTGATAGGTCTATTGGCTAAGATGCGTATTGGGATCTGACATGGGGGAGGAGCTTAGTTCGAAAAATCCAATATGGCCGAAATGAGTATACTACCGATACAGAGTCTTATGGGAGTGAAGTCATTATTTATTGTTTTGGCACGCGCAGGGCTCCGCGAATCCTTCCCAACTTTCACTAGACTCGCGGGAGGACATGAGCACCCTTTGCCCTCCGTTATCGTCCAGGGTTGACCTCCCATAAATATAAATTCAGCCTTCGAGACGCGCATATGCCTGTCTCTGGACGGGCGCATCACGGAACGTCGACGTATCTGCGCGCAACCCCGAAGTTTTTTCACGTTTTTACTCTTCCACTTTCTTGAAACTTTCTTCTCATATCGTGAAATGGAAAAAACCCGCTCTTATGCCGAAGCATACCCCTTCCTTGCGAGCCGTTTCCCGGCAGTCGTGAAAAATTCGTTATCGTGTCCGTATCTCCTCCTGCTCCTCACTTACGCAAGCATCGCACTCATTCTAAGTGTTCCCGGACATTCCTTGTTAACCCGAAAATAAAATCTACGTATTTACCAAACAACAATCCTCTCTCTCCAGTTTCTTCGCTTCTGTCTACTCCTTCGTCGCAACAGCGTTCTTTCCTGGATTCCGATTCTATTCCCTTTCTCTCCTCAAACTATTTTATGTTTGGTCTTCGCAACATTTACGAATGGCTTTAACTATGAATGCGATTTGCTCTTGGGCAGGTATTTTACACCTTCCATTTTTCTATTAATTCAACATATGAATAAGGTATAATTTTTAATAATATAATAATGTTCTGTTCGCCCCGAGGTTTTTGAACGTACTGGACGCTCTTCGACCAGGAGCTTGTTGTATGACTTTTTTAGTTTTCTCTTACGACCGGGGGTGGGAGTGCTAACTATGCAACGCGAAGAAATTTCCAGGGAAATGCGGAAGGCAGGATTAAGTGTTGTAAATCCCGAGGAAACTCTAGTGCTCGGTTCCTATGTCCCGGCCGACGTACACGTACACGAGACCCTGTGGCATTGAGGAACTTTCCCGGATCTAATTTATGACTCAAAGGGTCCCAAGGAGTGTCGAATTTTTCCCTCGCACCGGTCTAGGGCCAAAATGCGAGAAACATTTGGGCGAGTACGCGATATACATACATTAATCCAATGTCAGTCACTCGCTAACCCACTAAACGGTATACTAGGAATAGTTTTACTTCTCGCCACCAGACTGCGTATCGAGACATGTCAGATCCCAATACGTAACTTTGCGAGTGACTCGAGAAAGGCCCCCCTGACGCATGCGCGCTCCACCGGACCGGTGGGAACGGAGCGGACATATATTTCTGTCCTTCGGCCCGTGGTTGTCAAATAAGAACTCTCTCTCTCTCTCCCCGAAACTTTAATTAAACGTATCTCGAAAAATATAGCCTGTTCGAAAAAGTCACCGAGAACTTTTCTGAAGGTGATTTTACGAGGAATCGAATGGTGTTTTTTAAAATTTTGTAAAATAATGTTCTTGTACAAATTTTTAAATGTAAAAATTTTGAAGAACGATACTGTTAATACAAAATGCTTAAAATAAAAAAAATTCTCTGAGAATGTAGATTCAACCTTTCTACGTGAATTGATATAAAAGAAAGTAACAAATATGCATTTTTCAATTTCTTACGATTTTTTAAAGTCCCTCGAATTATTCCAACATCTTCATCCCCTCATAGCGCTTAGGATATTGCATAAAAATGAAAAAGTCATATAACCTTTTTTACGTATTTTCACCTACTCTACAACTTTTATTTAAACAATTTTTTCATTTTCTTTAGTCTTCGCGTAATATTTTAAAACAATGGTGTCCGGGGGTGGTTTTTATTGTTTTTCTCGGCTTCCGAGGGGTTGTGAATCTTGGGATTTTGGGGGTAGTTTTGTAACACCTTCATGTAACTTCAATCTCAAATTCAGCCAGGAGACTCAAAATGTTAGGTTCAGAGCTATTTTTATTGGACTAGAAGTCGATTCGCGGAACGGGAAGCGGCTTCTCGGAAAGGCACTCTGTCGGCGAGCCGACAAAGGGAGAGCGGCGAGAGGCAAAGTCGGCCTGAGCCCCAACAGAGGGCGAGCGACATGAGACAATTGGGTGTGTGCACTAGTTATGAATGTTGCGTAATTGCAGTATAGAGTGAAGTAAAGAATTTGTATAGCACGTATCATTGTTTAAAAACATACAAAAACAGACAAATTTTTTTCTCTGATTGGCCGTGACGTCACGATCTGTACAAACAACCAGCTGTCAAACGGAGTTGCCTATGTTTACGAAGCGTTTTTCTGAGATTCTAAAACTTTGTTGTTTCTACGTCATTTTGGTGTAGTGTGTAATGAAAGTGGCTGAAAATGTAAGCACCAGAAGCACACAGTAAATCGTGTTTTGTGCCAAAATGCACGAATACTTCTGTGCGAACTCCAGACAAAGTGTTTGCGAATGTGCCGAGAGACTGTGACATGAGACGAAAATGGTTTAAAGCGGCCAGAAGAGACATGCCTAATTCAAAATCGATATTCCATTGCTGCGAAGATCATTTCAATGTAAGTTTTCTTATACTATAGGTTCATAGGTTATGTTCAGTGAATGCTTTTGGTTGACAGCTTGAAGAGGACATGGAAAATTATTTGCGGTACAAGACTATGTGAGGAAATATTTTAATGAAACAAGGAGTTATGCCTCACATCTTCGACTGCCAAAAAGACAAGAAGAGAGCTGCCAGTAAGCCACCGAGACCACTTCACGAGAAACGCAAGAGGGAATGGTTGATTGAGGAAGTCATGTCTGCTACCGAGGTTCAACAACAGGCACTATCTCTTCAAGATGAACCAGACAATAGTACTGGTGCCAGTGGACTGGATCACGAGCAAGAAATTTCTGAAAAAAAACGTTCAGTGTTTAAGCATTTATATGTAGACTCGAAGTGTCGCAGTGCAAACACAAAAAAGATCGTATCACAGCATAGGAATTCAGTGCCATTTTGAGAGTAGTTCAGTCGAAACTGCCTGAACTACTCTCAAAATGGCACTGAATTCCTATGCTGTGATACGATCTTTTTTGTGTTTGCACTGCGACACTTCGAGTCTACATATAAATGCTTAAACACTGAACATTTTTTTTCAGAAATTTCTTGCTCGTGATCCAGTCCACTGGCACCAGTACTATTGTCTGGTTCATCTTGAAGAGATAGTGCCTGTTGTTGAACCTTGGTAGCAGACATGACTTCCTCGATTAACCATTCTCTCTGGCGTTTCTCGTGAAGTGGTCTCGGTGGCTTACTGGCAACTCTCTTCTTGTCTTTTTGGCAGTCGAAGATGTGAGGCATAACTCCTTGTTTCATTAAAATATTTACTCCCATAGACTTGTACCGCAAATAATTTTCCATGTCCTCTTCAAGCTGTCAACCAAAAGCATTCACTGAACATAACCTATGAACCTATAGTATAAGGACTTACATTGAAATAATCTTCACAGCTATGGAATATCCATTTTGACTTAGGCATGTCTCTTCTGGCCACTTTAAACCATTTTCGTCTCATGTCACAGTCTCTCGGCACATTCACAAGCACTTTGTCTGGAGTTCGCACAGAAGTATCCGTGCATTTTGGCACAAAATACGATTTCCTGTGGACTTGTGGTGCATGCATTTTCAGCCACTTTCACAAAAAACGATGCAGAAACAACAAACTTTCCGAATCACAGAAAAACACCGCAAAAACATAGGCAACTCCGTTTGACAGTTATTTGTTTGTACAGATCGTGACGTCACAACCGCCATTACAGGCAAATCGCGTTTTTCGCGGGACATTTCCACATTTGATTTTTAGACTCAATTTTCTCATAAAAACTTGACAGCAAAATTTTTAAATTTACTAATAGCATATATATACACGATAATCTTCATTTTAAGCCAGTTTCTCAAAAATGTGAAAACACCCAACTGTGGGATCTTAGGAGTTCCCACAGATCACGATGGAAACGAACGTAAGGGAGAGAAGACGGTAGTTAATAAACCTAACGAGAGTTTACTTTATTAACTATCGACGCGGTTTAGCTAGTGAGAATCGACAAGAGAGTTGTGTCTGGTGCGTCCGTCCGGGACGCGAGGCGATAGAAGAGCGAAGCGTGTCCAGACGTCCGTCGTAGTCGAGAGTTGGTAGGCGAGAGAGAGCTGTGGTTCCTCCGCGGCACGTCCAGCCTTCGTCACCCGAGGCATGACTACGACTTGGCCACTAGAGGCGTTGTGGTCGCTGCGTCGTCGCCACTGTCCAGAGACTGCGCCTCGCGTGGCGTCGCTGGTGTCGAGTGCCTTCATGCGAACGCGCCTTGTGATGTAGTCCGCTACGGCCGCTACACAATAGACACTTTTAAGGTACGTTTAGACCGGGATACAAAATGTTGGCAACATGTTGGCAACACGTTTATGGCTGTTGGCAACATCGCTGTTGGCAACATCAACATCGCTGTTGGCAACATCAACATTGAGTGTTGTCAACACGATGTCGCTGTTGGCAACATACTGTTGGATACATCGACTTGTATCCGGGTACATGCGATCAGAACCAGTTGAGCGTTCAAACGAAACGGAGTCTTGATGTTAAAAAATGGAACCGTCTATTGCTGCTGGTGTTAGTCCTGCTTTCATCATAATAGCCTCCCAGAAGCGAAAAAGAAGGTGGAGGCAGCGACAGTTTTTACAAAACGGGACAAGCTATGGTGACAATTTAATGGCGGAGTTACTTGTCATTAAGTGTTCCCTAATTGGCCATCAACTGCATCAGTCATGTATTGAATTCATTTCTCCCCTTTACAAAGCTGATTTAATATTCAAAGTATAGCGGTATCTATTACAACGGGTATTTTTTTGTGGTAAGGGGTTCATTACGACTCGTCCGGCAATTAACCCTTCAGGTAGCCTAGATTCGCCGAAACATACCCCCGGCGAGGCGGGCGATATGGGACAGGTCAGAATGAGTCATTTTCTGCAGTGCCCGCAATAATAGATACCGCTATATTTCGAAGCTCCTTTGACGCGGCTCAAATTTACCGACAGAAGCCTAAACGTGGCTTGATATTCGCACGTGCCACTTGGCAACCGTATGCGCGAAATCACGCATCGGGAGAGTGCCTCTGCCGAGAGAAATAATTGAAAAACATACACATGTAGTGAGAGAGTACTGCTTTGTAAAATGAGAAATACGATACGCCGTCCGATCTGCCATGTGAACACTGTGCGGCCCGTATAATGTGGCATTCAATGAAAAATTTAGGCAAGAAATATATGTTATTTATGATCGATACTATTAAAAGGTTTCAATCGACCTTCTGAAATTCTGCCCCTCGTGCGACGGAACATTATCGTATGTAGGTAGATAGGTATAGGTAGGTAGGTAGGTAGGTAGGTAGGTAGGTAGGTAGGTAGCTAGGTATATATAGGTAGGTAGGTAGGTAGATTCTAGTCCAGAGAGAGCGATGTTTCCGATGTTTCCCATTTCAAATGGGAAACTCGGATACAAGCAACAGGCAACAGCTTTCTTTGATGTCATGCCGCCCGCAGTTTACGAGTAGCAATTAAATTGTCGCTAGTCGACGGGATACTCGTATTGCCAACATGTTGCCAACATTTTGTATCCCGGTTTGTACCTACATTCGGATAGTGGCTGTTGCCGAGTATCCGTCGGCGAGTTGCAAGTCGGCGGGATACATGTTGACAACACCGGATTATCGTGTTGCCAACACCGGATTATAGTGTTGCCAACATATTTGTATCCCGGTATAGACTTACCTTTAGCAAACCCTAAAATGTTCTCCGTATCCCTATCCGTATCCGTAAACGCATCGACCTACGCGTTAGCCGCAAAATAACCGTTTAAGCAAGCATCGATCTACCCATACGTATACGAAACCGAAAGCAATAACCTCAACAAAACTGTCAAAGAACTTAGTTATTCTACAGTGTTCTTATTTTTTTATTGATAATATTTATTTAAATAAGAACTAGAAATCTTGTTTTTATTCATTTAAATTAGACTGTCTAATAACTGCAAGGTGTCGAATAGATAGATAGATAGGTAGATAGGTTTATTTCGGCCCACTGGCCTAGAAAAGGACTTGGCAGGTAACAATCATATCGATACCTTACTTTGAAAACCTCGTAAGTGCAATTTTTGACAAAAATGCCATTTATAGCTTACTGTGTTCAGATTTTAAACCTTAACGCAGTAAGCTATAAATGGCATTTTTGTCAAAAATTGCACTTACGAGGTTTTCAAAAAGTAAGGTATCGATATTCCCTACAGTATTCCTCCCATGCCAGCATTCCACAATTCTTTCCATGCATACTTCTCTTTACGTAAACCGTTATCATTCCTCTGTATCATGCATTTTGTGCGCGTTTTCTCTTTCTCCTTCTCCTTCTTCCTCTGGTCTATCGTTCTTAGCCACCATATCTTCTTGCTTGACGCCCCCTCACCTAAGATCTCCTCTCTCGTTAACTCCGTTCTCTCAAGGTGTCCAATAACTGGGTGGTTTACCCTAATTATTGTACATAATTATGGACGATATACTTCACCCCATCCTAATTGATGAGGCTGATGAAGATGACGACAATTTGGACGATCTAGTGATGAGGCATATTTTACACGATGGGGACCTCCTGGGTAACCGGGCAGCTCTCTATGGAAATTTTGATCTTGCCTGTTATAACGATCGCCTCAGCCTTGCCATGTTTAGGTTTAGAAGAAGGGATATACCGAGGCTATAGCCAGGGCTCTACAAATTCCTGACCCGATTGTTGTAAATCGAGTTTCCTTAACAGGTATATACAGTCCTATTGATCCATTTCTTAGGAGAGTTTTAGTAAGGTAGTAGTAGAAGCCTCCACAATTACGTTTAACCCTAAATTGAAGAGCGGCATCGAGGCGCCTTGCACCTGCCTAACATAACGCCTGCCTCGCCGTCGCGACCGATGGCAGAAATTAAGAGAGGATAAACTAATATTTGAATCTTACCGCTATAAAATCTAGTAACTCTCGAAAGTTACCGGGTCTAGTTGCATACGCGACAGGATACGTATTCGGATAGGGATACGACGGTAGGCCCGTAACGATACGGGCAACGTAACGTATCGAGACCACCGTATCTATTCTGCGTATGCGCAGACAGATGCGTATACGGATACGTTTAAAATTTAGGACGTGCTCAAAGTGTCTAATGACTACGTTTACACGAGCTGACTTACGCCGATTTAGTAAAACCGGTTTTCTAACTATTGGTGTTAAGAGTCGTATAAACGCTGTTTTACGCCGGTCTTATTAAGCCGGTTTAGTAATGCTAAACCAGTTGACGAGGTGTAGTAGACTTACTAAACCGGTTTTAAAGAATTATGTAAACGGATGCAGCATAACAACGTTAGGTTAACCAACTCTCGAACGGAGAAATACGAAATGGAATCGAAGAAGAGAGAAAGCTGGGAGATAGGCGAAACAAAATATTTCCTCAGATTAATGAAAGAGCGTCAAGTATTCAAAAATCTAGATGGAAAAAGGTTTCGAGTGGATGACATCTTTAAACATTTAGAGAAACCCATGGAAGAAAAGGGATATAGAAAAACATCAAAACAGATGCAAACAAGATTTAAAACCTTGAAGCGTAAGTAAAATATATTTCAGAAATGTTTAGACATATTTTATTACATTTTTTTCTAGTGACCTTAATATACTAGAAATAAAGTGTACATTTCTTACACATACACCCTGCGACTCGGATTCTGTCGCTGGCGACTTTCTAATATATGATTTTTAAATGTACTAACCAATGATTAATCAATCCTCATGCTTTCATTAATGAGGATAGATGCCACTGTAGCTAATGAGGGCATGAGAATTAATTGTTCATTGGCTAGTATGTTTAAAAATGATACTTTAGAAAGTCACCAGCGACAGACTCTGAGTCGTAAGGTGTACTTAAAATATAATATACCTTTAGTTCACCTTTAGTTCTTTACTTTATTTGTAGTTCAATACAACAAGATTGCAAGGAGCATGACAAAGAGTAGATCCGGAAATAAGATGTCCTTATTTTTATATGCGGATGAAATGGGCGAATTATTGAATTCCCGTCCAATTGCTACCACACAGGTATAGATAGTACACCGTCACAAGATTCACTACAACCAAGTAATAAGTTATTGTGTTATACATCTTTATTACAAGGAAACAGAATATTATCAAAATTAGTCCCTTTTTTGTATTGCCCGTGTCGAAAACCACTACAGAACACTACAGAATATTTTCAACAACTACTGAAAACCTGAGTAGTGGCACAATAGTGGTGAGCAGTGATTCAATGATGGTCAGTAGTGGTTCAATGGTGGTGAGCAGTGATCCAAAAGTGATATTTAGGGCCGGTTTTACCAACACGGTATAAACGCGGTATAGCGCTATACTGGGAATAACCAGTACGCAAGCGTTTTACAAGTATGGTATAAGTCTGGAATAGCATAAACTTTGGAATAAATGCAGACATAACTTATCCGGCAGTTTCATCGTGGGATAAGCTAGTGTGATAATTTGGAAACACTAGTCGCTCTCATGGAAAACCTGCCATAATGTTGTGTTGGCAGCATTGGTTTTTTCCCATCCTAGTTAGTAAGTTCATGCGCAGTACACTTAAAGATGGCTGACGAGCAATGTGCCATCATAAGTTTTCGTTAAAATAAAATCAGTACTTACGTTATTTCTATTCCTGTACCAAAGATAATAATAGAATTTCGGAATAAATAACATTTGGCGACCGTGACAGGACTGATCTTCGGATAAGCAGTGTAATATCTTCGGATAAATAGTGAAATCGGTGGATACACTGAAGCAACAAAGGAAGGCTTGCCGAACGGCATTCACACGTGTGTTCACAACATTGAATAATGAACTACACGGAGAAACACCGAATCACCGAGAGGTAACCGTTCAATTCACTTTACTCAAAGAAAAAGCAACAGAGCTACAGAGAGTTACTACTGCATTCATGAACGCTCTTCAAGAAGCAAAAGCCGATGCCGAGACTCTGGAAAAAGAAATTGAAGGTGCAGACAAGTATCTAGCAGAGTACCGTATGTCCGCGATCATTTGAACCATAGGAAAATTGCGAGTTTTGCATGAGCACCTCTTTGGGTCTCCTCGTCCAATAGAATCACCGGAGAAGCGTGAATGCGCATGCGTAGTCATCCGCGAGTATGGCGTGTCAGCAAGTTCAAATCGGTTATCGAAATAACTCGATCGGTTATCGATCACTCGCGGATGACTACGCATGCGCATTCACGCTTCTCCGGTGATTCTATTAGACGAGGAAACCCAAAGGGGTGCTCATGCAAAACTCGCAATTTTCCTATGGTTCAAATGATCGCGGACATACGGTACATTCAAGCACAATACGAAGTTGAAGAGTTTTCACAACCACGTCAAAACGATACCACACTAGAGAATAATGGAAACGACGCATTTCGACAAATGAATCGAACGCTGGAAAACTTCTCTCTTCGCGAGAAAAAACAGCACAATCTACCAAAAGTGGACCTACCGAAGTTCTCAGGTGACATAAAAGAGTGGTTACAGTTTTGGAGCCTTTTCAAGACAACACTAACATTGCTTTATGACAAGCTGGAGACTCAACTGAGAGCGTTGGATTCGTTGGGTGTCACTTCAGCGATGTACGCAGCAATGCTTTACCCCTTGGTCGAGTCAGCTTTACCGGAGGAACGTTTAAAAGCCTGGCAAAGACACCACGCAGCACTGAAGGTCGAGGACGCCAAAGACAGATTGGATAAACTGATGTCTTTCCTTCAGGCAGAGGTGGAGTCCGAAGAAAGAATTGCCATGGCTGTATATGGGTTTGGTTTGGCTGATGAGACCAAAAAAGACACTAAAGAAGTCAGACAAAGTAACAAGATAAATAAAAAAAGGTGTGAGTGCCGTTGTACTCACGGAGGATGTGTAAACATCTTACAATTATCTGCGGTCCGAGTTTAATTGGGGAATATGACGTCGTAGTTCGACATAAAGAAGTTAAATTTTTTCTATAATAAAATATTTATTATTATTATATTAGATTTATAACTTACTAGCAGCCCGTTCCGGCTTCGCACGGGTAGATTGTGGATTGATTTTGTCCGTCCACCATTGTTTAAATACATTTTTAATACAAAACTTTTAGTATTTTTCCCGGGCTACGCAATGGTCATATTGGATTTGACCTTGACCATGACATTCAAGGTTATATCAAGGTCAAATTAATTTTGTTTCACGTTCAAATGTGTCCTTGACCATTTTTTTCATGTTACCTTTATTGTCAGCGGAGGTCAAATTTAGGTCAAGTATAGTTCGACTTTTTGAACACCCTGTATAAGATTTACTAACTCAGAAACCTTCGCGGGCATGCGTCCAACCATTTCATCACTTTTCATCGCAATCGGATGAACGCTTTAGGAAGGCATAATAATCATCCGTACCGGTACTTTTTGAACACCCTATATAAGATTTACTAACTCAGAAACCTTCGCGGGCATGCGTCCAACCATTCCCCAAATTTTCATCGCAATCGGATGAACGGTTTAGGAAGGCATAATAATCATCCGTACCGGTACTTTTTGAATACCCTGTATAAGATTTACTAACTCAAACCTTCGCGGATATGCGTCCAACTGTTCCCCAAATTTTCGTCGCAATCGGATGAACGGTTTAGGAAGGCATAATAATCATCCGTACCGGTACTTTTTGAACACCCTGTATAAGATTTACTAACTCAGAAACCTTCGCGAGCATGCGTCCAACAATTCCACAACTTTTCATCGCAATCGGATGAACGGTTTAGGAAGGCATAATAATCATCCGTACCGGTACTTTTTGAACACCCTGTATAAGATTTACTAACTCAGAAACCTTCGCGGGCATGCGTCCAACAATTCCACAACTTTTCATCGCAATCGGATGAACGGTTTAGGAAGGCATAATAATCATCAGTACCGGTACTTTTTGAACACCCTGTATAAGATTTAATAACTCAGAAACCTTCGCGGGCATGCGTCCAACCATTTCCCAACTTTTCATCGCAATCGGATGAACGGTTTAGGAAGGCATAATAATCATCCGTACCGGTACTTTTTGAATACCCTGTATAAGATTTACTAACTCAAACCTTCGCGGTGTTGCGTGCCCAAGCCGGTCCTCGTGGATTGCAGAGGGCAGGTCCGCGCCCGTGGAGCGCTAAGGCGCTCTGCTCGAAAAATGCGGGGAAAGCGAAATGAAACTTAGAATGTGCTCGGTAGTTTGACGATCGTCGTATATTTTAGAAATTGCACAACGTGGATCGAATAATTGATCTGCCGCTCGAGCGTCGAAATACTCTTTTTAATTACTTAGGCCCAGCCCCTCGGCAGGAGGAGGGCGCCAATCAAAACGCTAGTCGCGGATCGTTGCAACGGTTTTTCTCCCTCTCAATCTGCACTCACACATGGAACATACGTGACTTCATGGAAGGGCGAATTCGGCGGACTCGTTTACAAATCAAAAGAGCTACGCGATATCGTTTACGACTTCTCGAGTCGCCAAAACTCAGTCCCCGAAACGGAAGAAAGTGTTTATGCCTAGTTGTTGATAGTCTCGCAAACCGAACTCGCGGCGGCAGGAAGTTTATAAATCTCGCGGTTGCCGGTACTCTAATAAACGATACGTATTTCTTCCCGTGGAATTCGCCCGTACATTATTTCTCAGCATTCAGAACCGTTTGATATTTGGGTTTTACCGCCATCAAATCCTAGAACTATCGAAGGTTATATCGATTCCGAATCGAGTCTAGTTGCGTACGCGACACCTTCCCCCTTATAAAAAAAAATGTTTCACAAAACATTTTTGTAAAATTATTCTCGTGAATAATTTTAAAGCCGTAATATAATATCAGATCTTAATGTACTTTCAGGTCTTAATATAATTTCAAGTCTTAATGTAATTTCAAAACCTTAAGATAATTTCAAAACCGTAGTATAATGTCAAATCTTAATGTAGTGTCAAATCTTAATATAATTTCAAATTTTAGTATAATTTCAAAACCTTAGTATAATTTCAGTTTTAATATAATTTCAAAATCTTAAGATAATTTCAAAACCTTAGTATAATTTCAAAATCTTAATATAATTAAACAAATATAAAGGTTAGTCCGTGTATTTTCACCGATGTTATCTAGTCTGATGAGGGCTAATTTAAACTTATTCGCATGAACAATTTTCCTTAGTGCTATTTAATGCAATCTCGACAATCTCACGTGGTCCAATCCAATTATAATCAAACTGTGACGTTTATGTTTGATGAAATGCAGTGGAAGTAAATTTTTGAAATTTAAAAATTTTGCAAACATTAGTGCGAATTTTGAATAACGAAGAATATGCTTCCCTGATTGGTATGATAGCACGAGGACAACCAAAACGGATGATAAATTGCTCGGCTAATGCGTGAGTAACTGCAACTGAGTTAATTTTGAAAGAGAGTTAGCGTCGAAATATTTTGAGGTTATCCTGGATAGTTGGAAGATAGCGATTTCCTTTTTTTTTTCGAGTAGCAGAGTTAGAAGATAACGATTTCCTTTTTCGAGTAGCAGAGTTAGAAGATAACGATTTCCTTTTTCGAGTAGCAGTGTTGCGCATAGGTTACCTGGTATCATAAGGGAAGATTGTTATAAAGTATACACAGAATTGTTGGAGATATTTCTCAGAAGATTTCCTACGTCAACCCATTTGAATAAGTATAACTCAGTCGTTTGCAGCGACACTAGAACTTTTAATACCTTGGTGGTCCATTAATAATCTCAAAGATTGTAAGATCCTTCAAAGATAATTTATAGAGGTGTCGAGAGGTTTCACACGAAGAGTCAAGCAAAATATTAGGTATTCTCTGTCCTCAAGTAGCACTAGGCCAATTTCGGAGGAAATATTCAAATCTAGCGGAATAAAATTGATGAGGTTGTTTTGACACGATAGGTGGTCCGTGGAGTGGAATATAGTAGGAAGTTTTGTGTTGCTCGATGGTCTGTCTGAATTTACATTTGATGAATTTATGTTGTTTCTACTGGAAATACTAGAGTTGATGCTGCTACGTTTTACTGAGGTCATTCCTAGGTTATTTCCCTCGTCGGTGGCAGCTGAAGCACCCATCTGGTCCGGAGGTCTCTACTTGGACCTATAGAACCCGGCTTTCAGGGAGGCATGCTCAGCTGGTGTGCCACATTCTACTCCTAAGCTATTTCCCTCGTCGGCGGCGGCACCCAACAAGGCTGGAGGTTTCTTACGTAAAGAAGTCACAACCGGAGGGTGTCTTCTCTGGTGTGCCGCGTTGTCCCTCGTTGGTGGCAGCTGGAGCGCCCATCTGGGCCGGAGATCGCTTACAGGATCTGTCAGACCGGGTTACCAGGAAAGCAAGCTATCAGTGCCACTCTTCACTCCCCTGGCCGGGACCCGAAGCGATGCACCGGAGTAGCCATCGTTAGCCAACAGGTCGGCGGACCAGGAGGAGCACCCTGATTCTATTGGCGAGTCGTCCTCGTCGGCAGTGAAGTACTTGCTATCGGAGTCTGAGTCAGTCGTGTCAGATTCTATTTTTACTTGTTTGAAAGCAATTGACCTCTTCTACGTCGAGTACCAAGCTCCCGCGCGCGCCAGGAACAAGGCACCTAATAATTCTTCTTTTTGTTAGAAATTCCTGTCTGCATCCAACGCCAGATCCTCGGTGAAACAAGGAAGCGGTAATTCGTCTGCGCAGTCGAATACCTCTTCAAAGTTCCTGGGATAAGCGGCATCTTCATTTACATTTTCCGTCAAAAAGGTGAATGGTTCAGGTAAATGGGAAGCCTCAAGATTTGTCAGATTACAGAATAGAGCGTCAGCAGTAAAATTGATTTTTCTAGGTGCGTATACGATATTATAATCGTACTCGTTAAGATGAACTCGTCAACAAAGTAATGTCGAGGTGGGGTGTTTTGCATTATGCAACTAGACCGAAGGACGATAATCGGTGATAATCGGTAAATTGATAACCATACAAATATGGTCGGAAATATTCAATAGCGAAAAGAATCGCTAAAAGTTCATTTTCAATTGTATTGTAATTTATTTTAGAATCCTTCAGTGTATCGATAATACCCTGACTCAGGAGTGCATACTTCGAAGAATTGGTCGTCCCAATGATAGGTTCGGAGAATTTAAGAAATTAAAGAAGCGGCTCTGAACACAGAGTTTCGCGAAGGATTTCAAAGGCATATTGAGCGGGGAAGGTCCAGATAAAGGGATTCTCCCTCTTTAATAATCTGGTAAGAGACTTGGCTATTTTCGCCATATTCTTGATGAACCGTCTATAATAGTTAACGAGACTAGGGTGGGAACTGATTAATATTTTTCTTCGTTCTGTGGGAACTGGAAAACTTCGAACGGTCTTAATTTTGTTATGATCGGGTTTCACACCCTCATTGGTGATCTCATGACCAAGATAAATCAATTCACGGCGTATAAAATGACATTTTTCAGTTTGGAAAGTTAAACCAATCGTACAAAGAGAGCTTTCAATTTTTGGGCATGTTCCTCGAGAGAACTAGCATAAACAACGATGACGTCCATGTATACGAAAATTCAACACCCTGAAGCCCCGATAGTACCACATCCATCATCCGTTGAGACGAAGCCGGGGCGTTCTTCAAGCCGAAGGGTATTTTATTGAAGTTAAAAATTCAAAAGGAGTAGAAATGAAGCTATACGTTTAGATTTCGAAATTATCCTTTGAGAAATTTATATTTTTCAGATTTCCTTGGCGTTATTGTCGGAGGATCCGGCTCATGCAATCATAATCGCATTCCGCGAGATTTGCACCGACGGGGCGTCCCCTGCGTTTAAATAATTTTATCGCGGTCGCGCTTCAATCGCGATCTCATTTGGAGGGGTATGTATTATCCCGTCGCGGTCGTCGATTTGTATCGGAATTAGGAACATTATTCGTATTATAAACCGTACTTTGAATCGAGTTTGGTTTTGGTGTTCCCTGAAGATGACGCGAACGTTCGATAGTCTCTAATTCAACCCTCACAGAAAGATCAATACCACTTTCTAGGGATATCGGTTTTTCTTTTGATAGTAAAGTACTCATCTCAGAGGATCACGTAATCCGCGCGCGAAGCAAGTGATAGCCGCATCTTTTAGTAGCGTTTTGACTCCGGTGGCTTGTAGTTCGTCATATTTTTCATTAGTTGCCTCTAATCAACGCGTTAAAATTTCAAGAACTCGCGCCCCAAAATACTCAACGCCCTCATTTACATTCTGAGAAGTTTTCCGAAGTTCATCGTGCACCAGATTTACATTAAAAAAAATCGGGAAAAAACGGTCTTGAGCAAGGTAATCAATTCATTCAGGTCGGCAAGAACGCGACAATTTGCCAAAAGTTGGTCGGCGTGACCTTTGATTTTACTGCAAATGATAGCCAAAAGATTTTCGCGATCGGAGGGTTTTACGCGTGTCTCAGCAATTTTGCATTGCTTGATGAATTTTGTCAGTTCGAAAGGTTTCCATCAAAAGAGGGAACCAGTTCGCCTGCTAATTTCAAGGATAAATGAGAAGTGTCGGTTGCGTTTGTTTCAGGTTCGGCAACGCCAACCATTGATACTTCGCTCGGTGGATGTGAAACTATCGGAGGGCTATTTTGAGTCACCGGAGAGACTCGCAAAGAAGCGAATTGGGAAGTTTCTGTTTTCACGATTCGGAAAGGACCACTACCGCTCGCGAGAGATGTCGGATGTAGCATCTTAATAACAATATTTTTGTTAAAGACTTATCGGTATGATGCCTCGCTGGGGATCTGCGTGTGACCGCCTCGCTGGGAGTCTCCAGGTTGTCGCCTCGCTGTGAATCCCCGGGTTGTCGCCTCACTGTGGATCTCCGGGTTGTCGCCTCGCTGTGGATGTCCGGGTTGTCGCCTCACTGTGGATCTCCGGGTTGTCGCCTCGCTGTGGATGTCCGGGTCGCCTCGCTGCGGATGTCCAGGTCGCCTCGCTGTGGATTTCCGGTTCCGTACTTTGATTTGCGGTGGATAGTTTTTTTTTTCAGTGTCTCTTTACGCGGGTGGTCTTAAGTGGAAATTGTAACATGCGTGGTCACTAAAGCCACCTCCTCTGGCATTTGCCCTACGGTTCCCGGGGAAAACCACGCACAAAGAACCCGGGACAGAGGAGTGCGTATTAAAGTTTGCTTTTAATAAAGTCTTCCGCACTTTCGAGCCGGCACTGTCACTTTCCGAAATTGTCAAATTGTCCGTTTTTGAAGTATCCCACCGCTGTCACCAAAATGTTGCGTGCCCAAGCCGGTCCTCGTGGATTGCAGAGGGCAGGTCCGCGCCCGTGGAGCGCTAAGGCGCTCTGCTCGAAAAATGCGGGGAAAGCGAAATGAAACTTAGAATGTGCTCGGTAGTTTGACGATCGTCGTATATTTTAGAAATTGCACAACGTGGATCGAATAATTGATCTGCCGCTCGAGCGTCGAAATACTCTTTTTAATTACTTAGGCCCAGCCCCTCGGCAGGAGGAGGGCGCCAATCAAAACGCTAGTCGCGGATCGTTGCAACGGTTTTTCTCCCTCTCAATCTGCACTCACACATGGAACATACGTGACTTCATGGAAGGGCGAATTCGGCGGACTCGTTTACAAATCAAAAGAGCTACGCGATATCGTTTACGACTTCTCGAGTCGCCAAAACTCAGTCCCCGAAACGGAAGAAAGTGTTTATGCCTAGTTGTTGATAGTCTCGCAAACCGAACTCGCGGCGGCAGGAAGTTTATAAATCTCGCGGTTGCCGGTACTCTAATAAACGATACGTATTTCTTCCCGTGGAATTCGCCCGTACATTATTTCTCAGCATTCAGAACCGTTTGATATTTGGGTTTTACCGCCATCAAATCCTAGAACTATCGAAGGTTATATCGATTCCGAATCGAGTCTAGTTGCGTACGCGACACCTTCCCCCTTATAAAAAAAAATGTTTCACAAAACATTTTTGTAAAATTATTCTCGTGAATAATTTTAAAGCCGTAATATAATATCAGATCTTAATGTACTTTCAGGTCTTAATATAATTTCAAGTCTTAATGTAATTTCAAAACCTTAAGATAATTTCAAAACCGTAGTATAATGTCAAATCTTAATGTAGTGTCAAATCTTAATATAATTTCAAATTTTAGTATAATTTCAAAACCTTAGTATAATTTCAGTTTTAATATAATTTCAAAATCTTAAGATAATTTCAAAACCTTAGTATAATTTCAAAATCTTAATATAATTAAACAAATATAAAGGTTAGTCCGTGTATTTTCACCGATGTTATCTAGTCTGATGAGGGCTAATTTAAACTTATTCGCATGAACAATTTTCCTTAGTGCTATTTAATGCAATCTCGACAATCTCACGTGGTCCAATCCAATTATAATCAAACTGTGACGTTTATGTTTGATGAAATGCAGTGGAAGTAAATTTTTGAAATTTAAAAATTTTGCAAACATTAGTGCGAATTTTGAATAACGAAGAATATGCTTCCCTGATTGGTATGATAGCACGAGGACAACCAAAACGGATGATAAATTGCTCGGCTAATGCGTGAGTAACTGCAACTGAGTTAATTTTGAAAGAGAGTTAGCGTCGAAATATTTTGAGGTTATCCTGGATAGTTGGAAGATAGCGATTTCCTTTTTTTTTTCGAGTAGCAGAGTTAGAAGATAACGATTTCCTTTTTCGAGTAGCAGAGTTAGAAGATAACGATTTCCTTTTTCGAGTAGCAGTGTTGCGCATAGGTTACCTGGTATCATAAGGGAAGATTGTTATAAAGTATACACAGAATTGTTGGAGATATTTCTCAGAAGATTTCCTACGTCAACCCATTTGAATAAGTATAACTCAGTCGTTTGCAGCGACACTAGAACTTTTAATACCTTGGTGGTCCATTAATAATCTCAAAGATTGTAAGATCCTTCAAAGATAATTTATAGAGGTGTCGAGAGGTTTCACACGAAGAGTCAAGCAAAATATTAGGTATTCTCTGTCCTCAAGTAGCACTAGGCCAATTTCGGAGGAAATATTCAAATCTAGCGGAATAAAATTGATGAGGTTGTTTTGACACGATAGGTGGTCCGTGGAGTGGAATATAGTAGGAAGTTTTGTGTTGCTCGATGGTCTGTCTGAATTTACATTTGATGAATTTATGTTGTTTCTACTGGAAATACTAGAGTTGATGCTGCTACGTTTTACTGAGGTCATTCCTAGGTTATTTCCCTCGTCGGTGGCAGCTGAAGCACCCATCTGGTCCGGAGGTCTCTACTTGGACCTATAGAACCCGGCTTTCAGGGAGGCATGCTCAGCTGGTGTGCCACATTCTACTCCTAAGCTATTTCCCTCGTCGGCGGCGGCACCCAACAAGGCTGGAGGTTTCTTACGTAAAGAAGTCACAACCGGAGGGTGTCTTCTCTGGTGTGCCGCGTTGTCCCTCGTTGGTGGCAGCTGGAGCGCCCATCTGGGCCGGAGATCGCTTACAGGATCTGTCAGACCGGGTTACCAGGAAAGCAAGCTATCAGTGCCACTCTTCACTCCCCTGGCCGGGACCCGAAGCGATGCACCGGAGTAGCCATCGTTAGCCAACAGGTCGGCGGACCAGGAGGAGCACCCTGATTCTATTGGCGAGTCGTCCTCGTCGGCAGTGAAGTACTTGCTATCGGAGTCTGAGTCAGTCGTGTCAGATTCTATTTTTACTTGTTTGAAAGCAATTGACCTCTTCTACGTCGAGTACCAAGCTCCCGCGCGCGCCAGGAACAAGGCACCTAATAATTCTTCTTTTTGTTAGAAATTCCTGTCTGCATCCAACGCCAGATCCTCGGTGAAACAAGGAAGCGGTAATTCGTCTGCGCAGTCGAATACCTCTTCAAAGTTCCTGGGATAAGCGGCATCTTCATTTACATTTTCCGTCAAAAAGGTGAATGGTTCAGGTAAATGGGAAGCCTCAAGATTTGTCAGATTACAGAATAGAGCGTCAGCAGTAAAATTGATTTTTCTAGGTGCGTATACGATATTATAATCGTACTCGTTAAGATGAACTCGTCAACAAAGTAATGTCGAGGTGGGGTGTTTTGCATTATGCAACTAGACCGAAGGACGATAATCGGTGATAATCGGTAAATTGATAACCATACAAATATGGTCGGAAATATTCAATAGCGAAAAGAATCGCTAAAAGTTCATTTTCAATTGTATTGTAATTTATTTTAGAATCCTTCAGTGTATCGATAATACCCTGACTCAGGAGTGCATACTTCGAAGAATTGGTCGTCCCAATGATAGGTTCGGAGAATTTAAGAAATTAAAGAAGCGGCTCTGAACACAGAGTTTCGCGAAGGATTTCAAAGGCATATTGAGCGGGGAAGGTCCAGATAAAGGGATTCTCCCTCTTTAATAATCTGGTAAGAGACTTGGCTATTTTCGCCATATTCTTGATGAACCGTCTATAATAGTTAACGAGACTAGGGTGGGAACTGATTAATATTTTTCTTCGTTCTGTGGGAACTGGAAAACTTCGAACGGTCTTAATTTTGTTATGATCGGGTTTCACACCCTCATTGGTGATCTCATGACCAAGATAAATCAATTCACGGCGTATAAAATGACATTTTTCAGTTTGGAAAGTTAAACCAATCGTACAAAGAGAGCTTTCAATTTTTGGGCATGTTCCTCGAGAGAACTAGCATAAACAACGATGACGTCCATGTATACGAAAATTCAACACCCTGAAGCCCCGATAGTACCACATCCATCATCCGTTGAGACGAAGCCGGGGCGTTCTTCAAGCCGAAGGGTATTTTATTGAAGTTAAAAATTCAAAAGGAGTAGAAATGAAGCTATACGTTTAGATTTCGAAATTATCCTTTGAGAAATTTATATTTTTCAGATTTCCTTGGCGTTATTGTCGGAGGATCCGGCTCATGCAATCATAATCGCATTCCGCGAGATTTGCACCGACGGGGCGTCCCCTGCGTTTAAATAATTTTATCGCGGTCGCGCTTCAATCGCGATCTCATTTGGAGGGGTATGTATTATCCCGTCGCGGTCGTCGATTTGTATCGGAATTAGGAACATTATTCGTATTATAAACCGTACTTTGAATCGAGTTTGGTTTTGGTGTTCCCTGAAGATGACGCGAACGTTCGATAGTCTCTAATTCAACCCTCACAGAAAGATCAATACCACTTTCTAGGGATATCGGTTTTTCTTTTGATAGTAAAGTACTCATCTCAGAGGATCACGTAATCCGCGCGCGAAGCAAGTGATAGCCGCATCTTTTAGTAGCGTTTTGACTCCGGTGGCTTGTAGTTCGTCATATTTTTCATTAGTTGCCTCTAATCAACGCGTTAAAATTTCAAGAACTCGCGCCCCAAAATACTCAACGCCCTCATTTACATTCTGAGAAGTTTTCCGAAGTTCATCGTGCACCAGATTTACATTAAAAAAAATCGGGAAAAAACGGTCTTGAGCAAGGTAATCAATTCATTCAGGTCGGCAAGAACGCGACAATTTGCCAAAAGTTGGTCGGCGTGACCTTTGATTTTACTGCAAATGATAGCCAAAAGATTTTCGCGATCGGAGGGTTTTACGCGTGTCTCAGCAATTTTGCATTGCTTGATGAATTTTGTCAGTTCGAAAGGTTTCCATCAAAAGAGGGAACCAGTTCGCCTGCTAATTTCAAGGATAAATGAGAAGTGTCGGTTGCGTTTGTTTCAGGTTCGGCAACGCCAACCATTGATACTTCGCTCGGTGGATGTGAAACTATCGGAGGGCTATTTTGAGTCACCGGAGAGACTCGCAAAGAAGCGAATTGGGAAGTTTCTGTTTTCACGATTCGGAAAGGACCACTACCGCTCGCGAGAGATGTCGGATGTAGCATCTTAATAACAATATTTTTGTTAAAGACTTATCGGTATGATGCCTCGCTGGGGATCTGCGTGTGACCGCCTCGCTGGGAGTCTCCAGGTTGTCGCCTCGCTGTGAATCCCCGGGTTGTCGCCTCACTGTGGATCTCCGGGTTGTCGCCTCGCTGTGGATGTCCGGGTTGTCGCCTCACTGTGGATCTCCGGGTTGTCGCCTCGCTGTGGATGTCCGGGTCGCCTCGCTGCGGATGTCCAGGTCGCCTCGCTGTGGATTTCCGGTTCCGTACTTTGATTTGCGGTGGATAGTTTTTTTTTTCAGTGTCTCTTTACGCGGGTGGTCTTAAGTGGAAATTGTAACATGCGTGGTCACTAAAGCCACCTCCTCTGGCATTTGCCCTACGGTTCCCGGGGAAAACCACGCACAAAGAACCCGGGACAGAGGAGTGCGTATTAAAGTTTGCTTTTAATAAAGTCTTCCGCACTTTCGAGCCGGCACTGTCACTTTCCGAAATTGTCAAATTGTCCGTTTTTGAAGTATCCCACCGCTGTCACCAAAATGTTGCGTGCCCAAGCCGGTCCTCGTGGATTGCAGAGGGCAGGTCCGCGCCCGTGGAGCGCTAAGGCGCTCTGCTCGAAAAATGCGGGGAAAGCGAAATGAAACTTAGAATGTGCTCGGTAGTTTGACGATCGTCGTATATTTTAGAAATTGCACAACGTGGATCGAATAATTGATCTGCCGCTCGAGCGTCGAAATACTCTTTTTAATTACTTAGGCCCAGCCCCTCGGCAGGAGGAGGGCGCCAATCAAAACGCTAGTCGCGGATCGTTGCAACGGTTTTTCTCCCTCTCAATCTGCACTCACACATGGAACATACGTGACTTCATGGAAGGGCGAATTCGGCGGACTCGTTTACAAATCAAAAGAGCTACGCGATATCGTTTACGACTTCTCGAGTCGCCAAAACTCAGTCCCCGAAACGGAAGAAAGTGTTTATGCCTAGTTGTTGATAGTCTCGCAAACCGAACTCGCGGCGGCAGGAAGTTTATAAATCTCGCGGTTGCCGGTACTCTAATAAACGATACGTATTTCTTCCCGTGGAATTCGCCCGTACATTATTTCTCAGCATTCAGAACCGTTTGATATTTGGGTTTTACCGCCATCAAATCCTAGAACTATCGAAGGTTATATCGATTCCGAATCGAGTCTAGTTGCGTACGCGACAGCGGATATGCGTCCAACTGTTCCCCAAATTTTCGTCGCAATCGGATGAACGGTTTAGGAACCCCGACAGCAAAGCGTGGATTTACACGCTATCCGCACGCAGTGCTGCCACGTAGTGGCACCACTGTGGTCTCACCGTGGCGTGATCGCGTGGCGTACACAAACTAAAAACACCGTGGCTACACAGTGAACACACTTGGTGGCTCACAGCGTAAAGACACAGTAGTTACACTCAGTGCAGTCAAGGTGCCTTTTTGACGTGCACACTTCGTAAATTTACCGACCATGAATGTCGGTAACTTCATTGTCTTCACAAAATTTTTAACACGTTGTTTGCTGCCGCCGGCTCCGATCGGAGCCAGTCGACACTTCGCGCCTGTGCCGCCGGCTCCGATCGGAGACACATTGACGTGCACATTACATATAATTATTCAGTCTGTTACCGGCACTGAGCGCGATGCAATCAATCTAAAAGTGGCAGCGAATGTGTTAAATTAGAAAATAACAAAATTGATATAATAATAGGTTTGTTCCCAGAAAGCAATTTGTGACGTTACAAATTTTGATCTGCGGATGTGTGCGGTTGTAAATTTACAATTAATTGATTTCACACCCCGATAGAAGAATTTTTAAATTAGAAAATAACAAAATTGATATTATAATAATGTTTCAAACAGTGCAAATTGTACTGAATTATTTCATAAATAATGAATAATTAATTATCATAATCACTACTGTTTTGAAAAAGAAAGTATCAAATTATTTTTAAAAATTTAATGAGATATATATATATATAAACCGGCCTTTACACAATGCAACACTGAGATATCTCGGCAAAATTATTTAAAATTTAGTTTACGTTTGACATAACTCGAAATCGGCTTTCGGCTTTATCTCACTAGTCACAGTACTGTTGCTTTCAGGTATCGATATTATATGTATAACTTAGTCGACTTCCACCACAAAGAGTCGATGGCGCAGTTGGTAGAATGCGAGAAGCGTTCCCAGTCTTCTAAAGATCGCAGGTTCGAGTCCTGGCCGGGTCGGTTTGAGAAAAAAAAACCGACACTCTCTCTCTCTCTCTCTCTCTCTCTCTAGTAGGCGGATAAGGCAGGCGGGAAATCCTACTTTATCGCCCCCTTTTTGCAAAATTCTACTTTTACCATCGTACTTACACTGCGTGACTGCAGTGTGGCTTCACGGTGCACAGACAGATGGACACCCCAGTGCATGCACTCGAATGCACCGCGTGAAAGCAGGGTGCAGTCACTGTGGTGCCACTTTGCTATCGGGGAAGGCATAATAATCATCCGTACCGGTACTTTTTGAACACCCTGTATAAGATTTACTAACTCAGAAACCTTCGCGAGCATGCGTCCAACAATTCCACAACTTTTCATCGCAATCGGATGAACGGTTTAGGAAGGCATAATAATCATCCGTACCGGTACTTTTTGAACACCCTGTATAAGATTTACTAACTCAGAAACCTTCGCGGGCATGCGTCCAACAATTCCACAACTTTTCATCGCAATCGGATGAAGGGTTTAGGAAGGCATAATAATCATCAGTACCGGTACTTTTTGAACACCCTGTATAAGATTTAATAACTCAGAAACCTTCGCGGGCATGCGTCCAACCATTCCCCAAAGTTTCATCGCATTCGGATGAACGGTTTAGGAAGGCATTTGATATTACCTTAAAGGTCACGGTCAAGGTCAAATTCAATACGACCACTGGGTAGCCACGGGAAAATTCTTAAAGTTTTGTATTAAACATTTTTCTCTAAAATGTTTTCCCGTTGAGATAATCCAGCTTGCGCGAATAGTATGCGCAGTAGCGCCACACACACACTGACGCAGTCACATGTACACGGCTTACGTCTGACGCTCGATTTCCCAGGAAGGTCCCACCGTAGAGCCATAGCATAGATGTTTACACATCAAAAAGAAAACACCGGTGTATCAACAGCAGCAGGTCTTCTGACGACAACCAGAGAGGAACAGAAGCAGAGCTGTCTCTTTTGCAGTGAAGCCCACGACAGCGGATCCTGTAAAAAAGCGCGAGAGATGACAATGGAACAACGACAAAGCATTGTTAAAGAAAAGAACGTGTGTTTCAATTGCCTGCTGCCAGGGCACAGTTTCAAATTGTGCCGCTACAAAGGAAAATGTGACTAGTGCGGCTACAAGCATCTTCTTCTCATGTGCCGTCAGATGAACAAAGCTACATCGCACCTGCCAAGTGGTACGAACACCAAGAAAGTTGGAGAACAGAATCTCGCGAATATAGTGAGCACTCCCGAGGTGTTTCTTCAGACATTACAGCTCAGAGTGACAAGTCAGAAGCAAGAACGAGTTGTACGTGCTATTGTCGACACAGGTTCACAACATTCTTACGTCATAGAAGGTTTAGCTCAGGAATTTGAATTGGAGGTCGTGGATAGACAGAGCATAGTCCATCTTTTGTTTGGTGGTATTCAATCAGAACTCCAAGAACACAAGAGTTATCGCCTTCACGTCAGGAACTTAGACGATACATATGCCTGCACGTTCATAGCCTACAGTCAGAATGTGATCTGTAAAGACATCCCGCAGCCGATGAAGGGACCATGGATTTCAGAGCTCAGAGAATCAGGAATAACTCTGACAGACACTGGCAATGGACAGCCTCCGATCTCTTTGCTAATTGGAGCTGATATCATTGGAAAACTATACACTGGGAAAGTACTAAACCTCCAATCAGGACCGACAGCTGTACAAACTCGTCTTGGGTGGACACTCCTAGGAAAAAATAAAGTGTCCAGTGAAAGACACAAGGATTCAACGCTCTTGGTGGCCTCCATGTTCGTACAAAACGCTAATCTGTCAGAACTGTGGAGTCTTGACGTACTTGGCATCGAAGACCCCGTGCAGCGAAAGGCCAAGGCAGCTCATCAGCAGAAAGTACTCAGTACATTTCGTGATACCATCAGAATGAACGAGTCCAAGAGATACGAGGTGAGGTTACCTTGGAAAGAGAATCACCCTCCAATTCTTGATAACCGCGAATTGACTGAGTGTCGATTAAACAATTCGCTGAGGAAACTGCGAGATAAAGAATTAACACATGATTATGAAAAGATCTCTGACGAATGGCTGAACGAAGGCATAATTGAACGAGTTCTCGAAGCAGAGATTAACAGACCAGATCATTACCTGCTACATCGACCTGTCCTCAAGGAAAATAGTACGACACCGATTCGTCCAGTCTTCGACGCATCAGCAAAACAGAAAGGTTATGTTTCCCTCAATCAATGTGTCGAAACTGGACCCAACCTCATCGAACAGATCCCCTCGCTGCTGTTACGGTTCCGTCGAGGACAATTTGGTATTATCGCCGACATCAGGAAGGCTTTCCTCCAAATTAGCGTGGCGCCAGAGGATCGTGACTACCTCCGATTCTTGTGGAAAAGAACATCAGACCCTTCAGTATTTACGGTCTACCGCCACTGCCGAGTGGTATTTGGGGTCTCAAGTAGTCCATTTCTCCTGGGTGCCACCATTGATCTACATTTGGAGAGAATCTGTGAGAATTCCAAAACACCAGGTGAAAGAAATATCATTAATATGTTATGAAGATCGTTTTACGTCGACAACTGCGTAACCAGCGTCCATGATGAGCAAGAGATGTCCAAGTTTAGAGAGCTAGCAACCAGAGTGATAATCGACGGTGGTTTTGACCTACGAGGGTGGGAGTTCACCGGTCAAGATGACTCTTCGAAGAACACTCCCCTACTTGGTCTGACATGGGACACGAAGTCTGATACTTTGAGTTTGGCGAGAGAAACATTAACTCAAAGAGCTCCACTTGTCATCACAAAATGAGTAATTTTATCTTCCGCACAAAAAATCTTTGATCCCGTTGGCACGGTCTGTCCAGTTGTGCTCGGTCCAAAGATATTACTACAAAAGCTGTGGAGTTCAGATGTCGATTGGGATACTCCTCTGGAAGGAAGTGTGAGAACAGCATTTCTTCAGTGGCAACATGAATTAGAGCACCTCAGTGAGGTGAGAATCTGTCGTTGGGCTTTTGGATCTCCAAAAGCTCCTGTCTCGCTTCACTTGTTCGTTGACGCCAGCAAGAATGCTTACGCTACAGTCGTGTTTAGTCGTGTTGAGACACCTGAAGGTGTTGAAGTACATTTGTTGGAAGCTAAATCCAGAGTGGCTCCAAAGGAAACGACGACGATTCCTCGATTAGAGTTGCTGGCAGCCACGGTGAGAGCATGATTACTGCATTCGATTCTTGATTCACTCGAACCACAGTTACAACAAACCGTACAGAAATATTGTTGGTCTGACTCAACAACAGTTTTATCGTGGCTTCGACGTCAGTCCCAGTGGGGTGTTTTTGTATGGAATCGTACACAAGAGATTCGCAAGCTGACTCAGGTCGAGTACTGGAGACATGTCCCTGGTCACATGAATCCCGCAGACTTGCCATCTAGAGGCTGCACGGCTCAACAACTAATAGAACTACGATGGTGGGAGGGACCTGCCTGGTTGAAGAGTCCACCAAACACTTGGCCGAAAGAAGAAATTGATCCAAACGAAGAAGAGGTAAACAGTGAGCTCAAGAAAACTTCAAATAAGGTCCAAGTCAAAGAAAAATCCAATGATGATATCCAGTACGACAACACTGGATAATACTGATGCAGTGCTCCAGGGGGATGTTATTGGCACTTTGGTCAAACGACTGTCCAGATATTCAATTATTCTTCGTGTAATGGCACGCGTTCTACGAGTTGTATCTAACTTCCGTCGATCCAAGGGAGCTCGATGTGATGAAGACGTGACAACGAAAGAGGTAGAGTTGGCGGAGGTTTTGTTGCTTCAACATGTGCAAAAAGAATGTTTCACGGGTAAAACAGATCCACGACTGGCTACCATGAACGTCTATGTGGATAAAAATGATCTGTTGAGACTCAAGAGCTTAGTAGAGAATCGAGCTGACACCTTGGAATTTCGCTGTCCAGTGATCCTTGACTATCGACACATATTAGTTACTCGTTTAATTGAGCACACACATCGACGGCTGAGTCATGCGGGTACCGATACGGTCATGAATAACCTACGTGAACGTTTTTGGATATTGAGTTGTCGCCGAGCGGTAAATTCAATCGTTCGTCGATGTACTCGGTGTACTCGATATCACGCGAAGAGACTGGAGACTCCTCCTGCGTCTTTACCAGAGAATCGTGTGAGACCTGCCAGAGTTTTCGAGATAACAGGAATGGATTATGCAGGACCACTTTACTTGAAGGATGGTAGTAAAGTGTGGATCTGTTTGTATACCTGTGCTGTCTACAGATCACTACATTTGGAGCTCACCTCGTCATTATCCACTGACGCCTTCTTCGAATCATTTCGTCGCTTTGTGTCTCGAAGAGGACGTCCTACTCATGTCTATACCGATAATGGCACTAATTTTATTGGAGCCCAGCGAGCCTTACGAGCCATTGATTGGAAGCGAGTCAGTGAGTACGGTACAGTTGAGAGAATTGAGTGGCACTTCAACCCCCCCTCCGCAGCTTGGTGGGGCGGTTGGTGGGAGCGCCTTGTGCGTTCAGTGAAGGATTTATTAAAAAGAATTTTGGGAAGATCCTCACTTAATTACGAAGAATTATTGACCGTACTTTGTGACTGTGAGTCTGTAATCAACTCTCGTCCACTCACGTACTTAGCCGAAGACCTTGAACAGTTGGTACCATTGATTCCTGCTCTGTTTCTCCGAGACGTCGTATCATCTGGAGTTCCTGATGTGGACGCGATTGATGCCTCAACCCTGAATAAATGACTGAAATATCAACAAGAATTAAGAGATCATCTTCGCCACCGTTTCGACTCGAGTATCTGGGTCAGTTGGCACGAAATACACCTCGAGCGAAAAGAATCTCTACTGCGAGGGTGGGTGACGTAGTTTTGATTGGTAACGACCAAGCAAAGCGCCTCGACTGGCCACTTGGAAGAATCATCCGTCTTTATCCTGGCAAAGATGGAGTAGCCCGAGTAGCTCAAGTCAAGACTGCTCAGGGCGAATTGTTGAGACCTTTGCAAAGATTATATCCTCTCGAAGTTGGTGCTGAAGATGAAAGTTTTCAAGAGCTTCAAGATTTATCCCCATGTGGTAAAGAATCGATACCAGACGAGCAGCTTCCCTCTGTGTCCACTGAAAGGGCAATCTCTCCATCAGAGGATGCTGTTATTGAAGATACGCCTCAGTTAGAGATTGTTACTGATGGGAACATCGAGTCGTCAAACGAGAAACTGGACTGTGTGAAGGAGACACGAAGAGGACGAGTTATCAAACCGCCTGCGAGATACCAAGACTGACTCGAATGTCGATTGTGTTCTTATTTTTTCCTTCATTATTTCTCATCTGATTTTTGCTTTATTACTATTTTTTGAAATATTCCCTTAATATTCCAAGATGGGGGATGTGATAATTTGAAAACACTAGTCGCTCTCATGGAAAACCTGCCATAATGTGTTGGCAGCATTAGTTTCTTCCCATCCTAGTTAGTAAATTCGTGCGCAGTGCACTTAAAGATGGCTGACGGGCAATGCGCCATCATAAGTTTTCGTTAAAATAAAATCAGTACTTATACGTTATTTCTATTCCTGTACCAAAGATAATAATAGAATTTCGGAATAAATAACAGCTAGCTATCCTCAGTATAACCTAACTTTTTGTTTGTGTCTATATTCTTCCGTGACATAGTCATAACCTGATCGTTGTGGTAAATTGTTATTAATTTTGAAATGGAGTTATTTGATATACCAGTTTTTGAATCATCATTTGATGAAGATATTGACGTATTACCAAGAATGAAAAATCCGAAGAAAATACGTGCCCGGTAAGTAAATAAAAGATACCTATACCTATTATAATTTATAATCAATATCTAATACAAAACTATTCCAGAGTTGACGATTTCGAAGAATACTTACAATGATGTAGAATTCTTCACTCGATTTCGTTTGGAAAAACAAAACCGGCCAGATTATTGGGACAAATACGACATCGCATTGCTCCGAGGTCGCAAAGAAATGCAGCAATTCAGCCAGCAACGAAATTATTGCCAACTTTAAGATTTCTTGCTTTGGCATACATGCTAATTACTGTAAGTAATCGTTTTGATCGTAATGTTAAAACTTTTAATTAGTTATTATTACATGCCGCCACCTCTGCCACCTTCGACGACTCCTCACATCGCAAGGAGAGCTAGTTTACAAAACTACAAGTTCATCGATCGGCATAAACCGCCACTGATCTCCCAGAAATTAATGGGCGATATACTGAAAGACATCGATAAAGTCAAATTGAAACTCGTCGCAAGGTATGATTAAACAATTTTATCGCGGTAAACTTTTAATTCGCCAGGAACAGAGAGGAGTTTCGCATTGTCAGAATGTCGTGGCTGCGAAGGATTGATTTTGTTCACAGTGGGCTTTTAAACGTGTTTTTCAGATCGCCGGGTGAGAGACCTTTGCGAGCCAAACGCGAAAATAGCCCTTGTAACGACCCAGGTAGCACACTGACGTTAGAATAACGTCTCAGGCGTTATTTTTTGGTCAGTATAGGGTTTCAGACGTCAGTTATCGTAATATTAACGTCACAGGGACGTCATATTTACGACGTACCTTGGACGTCAAAATTCAACGTCTTTTTGACGGAACTTTTCCGTCATTTTTAATGACGAACAAGACTTAGAAAAATTTCCGTCTCTTGACTTGAAAATTGATTTGTGAATAAATGGACAGAAATTGTAATTTGTTCAATTATTAAATCAATAAATTATTTCATTTAGTCTCCAGAGTATGTTGAGCAAGTTATAAACTACACTATTTATTAAAAAGCACAGATTATTAAAGTAAATGAAAGACAATCAATTAATGTAGGATGAATAAACATTCATATATTTATTTATTTATTTATTTTTATTTATTTATTTATTATTTATTTCTTGCATAGACGAAAATTGATATTAGTATCAATTTGCGTCTATGCAAGAATATTTATCAAAAGATACAATCATAAATTTAGAAAAATGTTGAGAAAAGAATAATACAATTATAAAATCTTATTTATTCAAGCTCTTTCTTATTGAAAAGTAATATACATTTATTCATCAAACTTCATATGAACACTAATAAACTTCACTAATACATAGTAATAATATTTTTAACCACAGGAGCGTGCAGCAGATGAGGACTCGAGGACACCGACCGATCAACGAAGTTAAGCAGCGAAAAGTGCGGACACTCTAGTTGGATGGGTGACCGCTCACGATGAAAAGATATACACTCGGCGTCTCGGATTCTGTCGCTGGTGACTTTTTTAAATGTTATTTTTAAACGTACTAACCAATGATTAATCAATTCTCATGCTTTTATTAACGAGAGTAGACACTACCGTAGCTAATGAGGGCATGAGAATTAATTGTTCACTGTACGTTTAAAAATAACATTTAAAAAAAGTCACCAGCGACATAATCTGAGACGCCGGGTGTACGTCAGACCTAACCTTTTAGAACCGTCATTTTTTACGTCATCACAACGTACGGTAGAACGTCATTATGACGTGATTTGTCTGACGTCGTGTGGATGTGCAATTAAACCGTCTTTGCGACGTTAAAATGACGTCATATTTTTCGTCATCTGACGTCAGAACTGACCTTCAAAAAACGTCATTTCGACGTTAGTGTGCTACCTGGGGACCTTCAAGAGATCTTACGGAAACGATATATCACAATGTAATCGCCGGACAGTAGAAATTCCACCGCGACGTTGACGCTCGATGATTCGTTCTAGATTAAGAACTCGATGATGCTCAATTTCTCTGGGTCGCAGCATTCCCGTCGGACGGTGCTCCGAGGAACGGCTATTGTAGCCTTGCTTTCCACGCGTGAGATTGAATCATGATTATAATTTTATCTGAGTCAGAGCTTTGGAGAATCAAAATTAATAGATCTCTCTTCTTTTTTTATAAGTGAGTCTTTCCCTGCTAGGTAATTTCGTGCGACACATTTTAGATTGTAGTTCTTTTTTAATAGGAGGATAGAAGCTCATAGAAACGTCGGAAAAATTGTGTTCTCCCTTCGCTCTTTTACTAGAAAATGCAAGTTTAAATTTAAAATTTAAGCACGCGCGGGTCTACAATCGCGAGAATCTCAACGGTATCCAATAATATCAACCAAAGAAGTCATCTACCATTGCATTGTCTTCTATAAGTCACATTCAAATTTATCTAGGTAGGTATTATACCTTTCTTCAATTCGCGTGATTGCAGAGTTTTCGGGAGCAGAAGTGATACATCCATCGTATAATTTAAATTTTGTACCCTTTTTGTATTGTAACGACGCTACCCGGCGCTACCGGGTAGTCGCACACTTCGGCACGCTCTCTAACTGGCCCAGCTCGGGTAAGACAGCAGATAAAGATATGTTGGGCGCCAGGTGTCCCGAGACACCAAAGATATTCGCGATAGGCCACAGTCAGATTACGTGAACCGGAAACGGAACTCCGCTAGCTCAGCCCCGTATCGGCAAAGGAGAGGAGCGGGGTCGTGAGACAAAGAAATGAATTTGAGGCGGCTTTTAATCAAAGAAATAACACTTAGGATTTATTGAGAGAATAACTTATGCGATATAATATGGTCGGATAGCACAAATATCCGGTAATCACACGAAGACGGCACGCGAAGATAATACCGGAGACACGCGTGAAGCTAACACCGAAGGTAATACACGGAAATATGCACGAAGACAGCAGATAGTAACCGAGTTCGATTCCGGACGCGGAAATATGCACGAAGACAGCAGATAGTAACCGAGTTCGATTCTGGACGCGGAAATACGCACGAAGACAGCAGATAGTAACCGAGCTCGATTCCGGACGCGGAAATACGCACGAAGACAGCAGATAGTAACCGAATTCAATTCCGGACGCGGAAATACGCACGAAGACAGCAGATAGTAACCGAATTCGCACCGATCGCGGAGATACGCACGAAGACAGCAGATAATAACCGAATTCACACCGATCGCGGAGATACGACCGAAGACAGCAGATAATAACCAAATTCGCAGCGATCGCGGAGATACGCCCGAAGACAGCAGATAGTAACCGGATTCGAATCGTACCAGTCGCGAGGTTCGACCGCGAAGATAATACCGCACGCACTCGGAACAAAGAGAATCGCTAGAACTAACGGTAATCGCGAATCGATACTAGATAGCCGAGAGTAAAGAGCCGAGAGTCGAGAGTCGAGCACACGGAATGCCTCACAAAGATATCACCGTACTATCGGCACTAGATATTCTCCTATGCCGGTAACCGCACTACCGGCATTACATATTCTACTAAATTGGTAGCGAGCTCAATTCGTCTCAGGAAATTCGGTTGCCGGATGCTACCGAATTTCCCAAGCATCCCCAGATACGATAGCTTAAACGATATCACTACGCGATCACACACGATCGACGACTAATACGCGAAACAAAAAGATAAAGATACTACGATACTAACACACACACGGGTCCGCTACACTTCCATGAGATACACGATAAACGGTAGGCCTTTCAAGGGCAATACGATACGAAAAGGGACGAAAAGAATTACTATTCACGGCCACGTGTCGCTAATAAGGAACCGCCTTACCGGAAAATTCCGCAGTTGACTGCTGGGCAGTTGACGTCTGGTCACACCGCTGGTCCGCACGAAAGAGGAAGAGTCCAGGCATCGCTTCGGCTCGCTAGGCGGAGAGAAGGCCCTTCCCCACTCTAGGAGTCCTTTACGCGATCTAATTGGTGATCGATTTCCCCCACTGATTTGCATGCGTGACGCTGCTATTACCGCTGCGCGCCCGCTCCGTAGATCGCCAATCGAAGACAATATCGCCTTCCTTGTTGGTTCGGATGCATGCGCAGCTCGCTGGATTTCTTCGTGGCTCCGGAACTATCCCCTCACGGATGACTGCTTGATGAATCCCTCCGGAACATTCCCCTGCGGGATCACGCGGAGGATTCCGATACGGAGTTAGCCTTCGAAGATTCCTCCGAAACATTCCCCTGTGGGATCATGCGGAGAATCTCGATGCGACGCTAACTCCCAAGTGGTCCATCCGTGCCGAAGAAACGGGGTGCCTGTCTACACAGGTTACGTTCCTCGCCGGGTACGCTGCTCGTCTGCAAGTCCCAGTCCTGCGCCTGGCGGGGAAGTCATAGGCATCATGCCGCACGGCATCTGGCGCTCGTTGCAGCCCTTGTCCTCCAGCTCCAGCGTCCTTGTAGCTCTATTTTAGTCTAACAGATCTAGATACGGTAGTCGGTTCTAACAAAACTAATTCTTAACGCTCTAAATAATGCTCTGGGGATGGCGGGACCGGCGGTGCGACGTGAGGGACTGCGTCACATTGTAACGTGTATGATTTGTAACGTTACAGTATGATTCAATAAAAAAAAACGAGTTAGTCATTCTAACTTGCAATAGATGTGTAAACATCTGGCAGAACAATGTTGCGTGGAAGTGATGTGGGTGTATTCGGTTACAGACAATTATTTAAAAAATTATCGTCTTTTTGTTCTAATAACTTTATTTAACCGAATATACCCACATCACTTCCACCCAACATTGTTCTGCCAGATGTTAACATATCAATTATTTAGATATGTCTTCCTTGCAATCACATGGTTGGAAGGAAGAGATATCAAATTGATGTGTTAACATCTGGCAGAACAATGTTGCGTGGAAGTGATGTGGGTATATTCGGTTAAATAAAGTTATTAGAACAAAAAGACGATCATTTTTTTAAATAATTGTCTATAACCGAATACACCCACATCACTTCCACGCAACATTGTTCTGCCAGATGTTTACACATCTATTGCTAGTTAGAATGACTAACTCGTTTTTAGTTTTTTCCCACCTACCGTACCTCCACTAGCATTTTTCGCGAGATTACTATATGAATTCCGCGTAAAGTACCTTGAGTTTGTGAGGGGAAATTTTCGACGCAAGTTGGGAAGAACGGGAATGAAATTTTAATTTTGGAATGCCGCGATGTTTGTATACGAAAATGTAGCGTGGAAGTGATGTGGATGAAATCGGTGAAAGGAAAATATGAAAACCAAAAATCGAAGTGTGTGAAAAGACTCTACAGGATGAAGTGTAGTTGTTGTGTATTCATATTTAATTTGTACACGACAATCATTTATGTAGTAATTTGTAGTTTGAACTGGTGAAATGAAATAGTGATTAATAATGTACAGGTATTGAAAAGAAGAGTAGGCTGAAATACATGAGAAACTATGGACAAAAAGAAATGTGGGGAGGAACATAAAAATGCAGCACGACATGAGGCGGTTGTAATTGCGAGGTTGTTGTAACCAAATGGACAGACTATTTTGTCAATCGTTTGGTGATTTCAACGTAAAGTGTAATTGTCCTGCATATACACCAGTTATTAATACTTTGAAGGATAAGTTGGAACTTGATATGGGTTTATGTACCGTATTTTTTTAGCTATCATAAACCAATCATTATATCCACTAAACTATGGAAGTCACGAATTTGTATCTAGTTTTATTAGAAATCGTAGTGAAACCGTTGTTATACACTGAAAATAGTATAAAGATGTACGTTCAGGAGATAGAAGCGTCTAACATTGGAATGGTGATTTTGTGAAGAATGGAAAGCACTCATCGTTATTCTGAAATTCACGATTTCGAGGTTAGACGCTTCGATCTCTCGAATTGATACCGACTCTAGGTAATTACCGACTCGACTTGTACCGGTATAAATACCGACCAAGCCCGGCCGAAGGTAAATGTCAAGATCCTGCATCGAGCTCACACGGACACACACTAATGTCGTTAACATTCCCCCACCACTTCCATGAAATCACTCCCAAGCGAGCCTAAAGATGTTTACACATCAATAGTATAACCATTACATGTGCACTACTTACCACTTCTTACCACTACGTACCACTGCATGCCACTATTCACCACTGTATACCACTACTGACCTCTATTCACCACTGTATACCACTACTGACCACTATTGTAGAAACCACTACTGATCACTGTAGTGTTCAGTCCGCTGTAGTGGTTTTCAACAAGGGTGCAAATGTGGAAATCTGTTTTCATGAGTATTAGTACTTCGTTCGGTGTGGAAAATACTCATTTAATTGAAGTAGTATCTATATTACTAGGACATAAAATGTATGTATAATAATATCGGGGAAAGCAAATTTTTTTTAGCAAAAAGCGAGTGGATTTATGAAGATGCACCAGATGTACGAGACGGACAAATTCCGAGAACTTCGAATTCGACAGCAGATTCTTATTGTACTAGAAATATTTCGGAAGAGTCTATCAGCGAATCAACATCGAGTTCCGTAAATGAAGATTCTTGTAATAACAAAATATTAAACGATGAGACTCAGCCAATGAAAAAACGGAGGAAACAAAACAGGTCGTTAGAGTCAATAGCATTCCGATACGCCGGCAAGTTGAAAGAAAATTACGAAGATAGCCAACGAAAGATAGGAGCAACCAACCAAAAATATATTCAGCAATTACTGGAATCAGAAAGGCAGTTACAAAAGGAAGTGACACAAGTTTTGTTCAGAGCCAACGAACCATCTTGACAGAAATGACGACACAGTTATTGACAGGTCTCCAGACAGGTCTTTCATCCACCAAATACATTGCCAAGTATGCCTACAACCTATCCAGTTTCTCAAGTACCTCACATTATCTCCCCAAGTCAACAATCAACTCGATTTCCATCTTCTGTTCAATCGCCATCTTCTATCTATCCCGTTTCCCAAGCACCTCGCGTTATCTCTTCAATTCAACGTTCAACTCCATTTTCATCTTGCGTTTAATCGCCACCTACTCCTGCATTAAGCCCTTTCCCTACAGTAATAGGTACTAAATTTGAAACAGTCGTCTTCAACTGTAGCTAAAAATGAGCATCAACATATTATTAATATACACCCGTGCTCACGGAATCTGTCGCTGGTGACTTTTTTTAAACCTTATTTTTAAACGTACTAACCAGTGAACAATTAATTCTCATGCCCTCATTAGCTACGGTGACGTCTACTCTCGTTAATGAAAGCACGAGGATTGATTAATCATTGGTTAGTACGTTTAAAAATAACATTTAAAAAAAGTCACCAGCGACAGATTCCGTGAGCCCGGGTGTACAGAAGCACAATCCACGTTCTGGTAATTCACAGCGTACCATCGCGGAAACGTCAACGAGCGTAAGACCTCAACATGACCAAAATCTTAAAAATGTAGATGTAGCTGGTAGCCAGTAATCGAAACAGTTTTGTGGAATCTGAAGAAGATTAACGATGAAATATGAATCCTAAGTCCTACCTGTTAAGTTTTGACATTGTACAAATGTTACTAAAACTTCGTAACCAGCTACGTATAGAGGTACATACATACACATGTCAATAAAACATTCCTATAAATACATTTATTCCTTATATATAGGTATGTATTTCCTATAAATATATTTATTCCTTACATATTCACTATTACCTATCCTATGGATTCGCACCTTGACGCAGTTCTGGAACGCTTTCAGGGACAATTTCATACAAGTTGATGAATTAAAGTCAATCTATGAATGAGTCTTGGGAGTAACCGGAACGGGTGGGTTGGCTTGCGTGTTTTGAGGACCTAGGGAGCCGGACCATAGGTACAACCATATTGGAGGGGTCCTTAGCGAGAAACCAGACGAAGACGAATCCCCTGATAGAGGGCAGCAGCTCTTTCAGTAGTCATGTTAGCAGAGATCAAGGAGATCGGTATGGTAGCATGACACCCCCTCTTAACTGCGATGTGGAAGGCAAAGGGAAACCACCACATTATAATTCCCAGGAATATACCATTCCAAATCTTTAACAAATATGATGGCGTCCTCCGGAGTAAAATATTCCGGAGGTAAAATAGTCCCCCAATCGGATCTCCGGGTGGGGACTACCCCGGGGGATGTCACAAAAACTAAGTGCAATAAAGGGAGGTGCAATAGGCGAAGTGCAATTAGGGAGAACTCAAAGTGCAATTGGGGAAAAACCAAGTCAGGACGGGGAAAACCCGGCATTCTACGGGTCGGAGCATGGAATGTTAGGAGTCTAAAGCAGGCGGGGAAATTAGAAAATCTCAAAGTAGAAATGAATAGATTAGAGTTAGATATAGTAGGAATAAGCGAAATGCGATGGCCAAAGGAAGGAGATTTTTGGAGCGGGGACTACAGAATTATCTATAAGGGATCAGCGACGGGTAACGCAGGAGTAGGATTCGTGATGAACAGGAAGTTAGGACAAAGAGTAGAAAGCTACTTACAGGTCAGCGATAGGATTGTTATGGTAAAAATTAGGTCGAAACCAACAAACACAACAATAATTCAGGTATACATGCCCACTTCGAGCCACGATGACGAGGAAATAGAACAGGTATATAATGACATAGAAGAGACAATAGAATACGTGAAAGGAGACGAAAACTTAATAATAACGGGCAACTGGAATGCGGTAGTAGGGGAAAGGAAGGAAGAACAAATAACAGGAAATTATAGCTTGGAAATTAGGAACGAAAGAGGTTCAAGATTAGTCGAATTCTGCGATAAACATCAATTAGTGATTTCCAATACCTTATTCGAGCACCATAAAAGAAGAGTGTATACCTGGAAAATGCCGGGGGACAATGGTAGATATCAAATAGATTATATATTAGTCAAACAAAGGTTCAGAAACCAGGTAAAAGACTGTAGGAGCTACCCAGGTGCAGATATAGACAGCGATCATAATTTAGTAATGATGAAATGTCAGTTAAAATTTAAAAGACTTAAGAAAAAAAATAACGCCCGCAAAAAGTGGGATATCAGTAAACTCAAGAACGATAAAGTAGAAAAAGAATTCCAGAGTAAAGTTGAGAAACATTTAAATCGTAAGGGGGGGATGTAGCCAATAATAGCAAAACGAACACAGAAGAAAATTGGAATCATATTAAAACGAGTTTAGAAAATGCAGCAGAAGAAGTACTAGGTATCAAAGAAAATGAGAGTAGAAATCCGTGGATAACGAGAGAAATTTTAGAGTTGATAGAGGAGAGACGAAAGTATAAGTCTAGGGTAGATGAAAACGGACAGAGAAAATACAAATCCCTGAAATGGGAGATAATTAGAAAATCTAGGAGAGCTAAGGAAGAATGGATAGAAGAAAGATGCGAAGAAGTTGAAAAGAAAATTAAATTAGGTAGGACCGATGCAGCTTTCAGACTAATAAAAAGAAATTTTCAAGAATACAAACCGAAAAGTAGAAATATTAGAAATGAAAACGGAAACATGTTGTTAGAAAACGCAGAAAAGGCCGATAGATGGAAAGAATATTTAGAAAAACTATACAATGGAGAAGAACTAAGTAACATATTAGAAGAAGAAAATTGCGTAGATGAAAACGAACTCGGGGATCCTATTATTAAGTCGGAATTTGAGATAGCACTTAAGGAATTGAAAAACAATAAAGCACCCGGGATAGATGGAATACAGGCAGAAATTTTAAAGTTTGCAGGGGAAGAAGCGATAAGTAGGCTATTTAAACTCGTGAGTCATATGTACGAAACAGGAAAAATGCCAAAAGATTTCAAGAAAAGTATAATAGTTACCCTTCCAAAAAAAGTAGGCGCGGATAGATGCGAAAATTTTCGTACAATCAGCTTGATACCGCACGCATCAAAAATCTTAACAAAAATTATACAAAGGAGAATGGAACGGAGAGCCGAGGAAGTATTAGCAGAAGACCAGTTCGGATTTAGAAGGAACAGAGGAACGAGGGAAGCGATAATAGCGCTAAGACTAATTGCAGAGAAAACATTAGAAAAAGACGAAACACTATATATAGGATTCATAGACCTAGAGAAAGCATTCGACAATGTTCAGTGGCAAAAAATGTTCGAAATACTGAAAAGAGTAGGAATAAAGTACAGAGAAAGAAGAATCATACATAATTTATATGAAAACCAAGTATCAGTGATAGGAGTAGAAGAAGAAGTGAGAGAAGCGAAAATTAGAAAAGGAGTACGACAAGGATGCACACTGTCGCCTCTAATCTTTAACTTATACATAGAGGAAGCGATGAACGAATTAAAAGAAAACTCAACTTCAGGCATTAAAATACAAGGGCAAACAGTGAGCATGCTTCGGTTCGCCGACGATATAGCGCTACTAGCATCGAACAAAGAAGAACTAGAAAAGGCGCTTAACGAAATGGAAAACATCCTAATAGAGAACTACAATATGAAAATTAATAAGAAAAAGACAAAAATTCTGGTATGTAGTAAGAAAAAACGTAAGAGTAAAACTAGAATAAATATAGGTGACGAAAGCGTAGAAGAAGTACAGCAGTTTTGCTATCTAGGTAGCCAAATAACGACAGATGGAAAGAGCCTAAAAGACGTCAAACAAAGAATAGCGCAGGGAAAACAGGCTTTTAATCTGAAAAAGAAGCTACTATGCTCAAAAAACGTCAGCCTAGAGAGTAGGAAAAAATTTCTCAAAACATACGTGTGGAGTACAGCTTTGTATGGGTGCGAATCTTGGACGATAGGAATGGTAGAAAGGAAAAAATTAGACAGCTTCGAAATGTGGTGCTATAGAAGAATGCTAAAAGTAAAATGGACCGAGAAAATCACAAATGAAGAAGTCTTGAGGAAAATAGAGGAAAACCGGCGGCTCTGGAAAAATATAAAGAAAAGAAGGGATCAGCTGATAGGCCATATAGTGAGACATGAGGGACTGCTAAGAGACATCTTAGAAGCAGAAACGGGAAAAAAGAGAGAGGTAGGTAGGCCGCGGTTAGACTACATTTCGCAAATCATTAAGGACGTAGGTTGTTCGAAATACAGGGAAATGAAAAGACTAGCGGAGGACAGGAAAAGATGGAGAATGGTATCAAACCAGTCTTAGGACTGATAACTTTATGATGATGATGATATAGGTATGTATACATACATACAGTATGTCCCGTGGATATAACGCAAGTATTTGAATTTCCCCCACATTTGACTTTGGTAGTGCTTGGAACGGTGCTGTAGTTAGAGTTGGCTTCAGAAGAGTGCGCTGCGTTCTTACGAGCCGTGTTTCCGCAAAACCTGTATGATTATTTCTCATCACTTCTACACTTTATTTACCATTATTTACAAATTCAGTTAATTTCGAGGTTAGACGCTTCGATCTCCCGAATTGACAGTTCCCGGGAAATCAGACGTTTTACACTTTTCTCTCTCGAAACACGGCTCGTAAGAACGCAGCGCACTCTTCTGAAGCCAACTCTAACTACAGCACCGTTCCAAGCACTACCAAAGTCAAATGTCAGGGAAATTCAAATACTTGCGTTATCCACGGGACATACTGTATATATTTCCTTCAATTAATGAGAATATTATGAAAAACTTATGAATATGAATGAGTATGAATATGAATTTGTTTCATTACGGTGTAAATGATCTTCGCAGTTCAAAGTTATTGGCCAAATAATCTTAATGTAGTGCAACAATCTGCATTGCAGTTCATTAACTTCTTAACGCAGCGGCAAAGAAGATTAATAGAAGTTGTATTACTACATTTACTACAGACAACTCCGTCAAATAATTTGCTCGATCTGGGTCCTATTTTAAGGTTGTCACGAGAAAGAAGTGCCTGGATGAAAGAAAGAAGCAACGATTGGTGGAACAGAATTGTTACCAATCATTTTGATGATGAAGATTGGTTAGAAACATTTAGAATGACAAAAGTAACATTTTTGTGGTTATGTGATGAATTACGAGAAGATCTGTCTCGTAATATGAACCAGCTAGGAACTCGAGAACCATTGACAGTAGAGAAACAGGTTGCAGTGTGTCTGTATTTCTTAGCAAGTTGTTGTGAATAACGTGTAATTGCCAATAATTTTGGGATTCACAAGTCAACTGTATGGAAGTGTGTTTATAGAGTAATCGAAGTAATCGATGCGTTTTCGCAGTTCAAAGTTATTGGCCAAATAATCTTTTAAAGTATCTCTTATATTACTTGCATTAAAATCACACACATCCTATACATATATATTTCTTCAATTAATGAGAATATTATGAAAAACTTGGACGGACAACGATTTCTGTACAGACTGATTCGACCCTGTATAAATATGAATTTTTTTCATATTGCGGTGTAAATGATCTTCGCAGTTCAAAGTTATTGGCCAAATAATCTTTTAAAGTATCTCTCATATTAATTGCATTAAAATCATCCCAGTTTCGAGCTCTTAGTGGTTCAGGTTGTCTTAATTCAGCTTGTACCTCGTTCACTCCTTGTTCCCACGCAGGCAAAAAAGTTTCTTTTCTGGTTTCAACTATGTTATGTAGAATGCAGCACACTGCTATTACTTCAGGTACAAAGGTATGATGCACATTAATTCGTTTAAGCAGTCGCCGCCATCGAGATTTCAGTCTTCCAAAAGCTATTTCGACACACACACGTGCAAAATTCAAATAAACATTGAAAGACTCTTCTTCAGGAGTGAGATGAACAGTTGCAGTGTATCCTTTCATGAGCCATGGAAGTAACGGATAAGCAGGATCGCCTATGATTAGGTAAGGTACTGGCACATTTAAAATCATGTTCGTTCCCTGAAAAAAATTCGTATCATTGATGTCGTTCAACTATTTCAATAACTAATATAAGTCTAAGAAAAATGTCCTCCAACCTTAGGGATTAAAGAATCATTGTTACGAAACAATTGAGAATTTCTGAAAACTCCTGCGTCGAGTGATGCTCCTGGTGATCCACAGTAAATATTGCGAAACCTGAAAAATTGTTGCATTCATCATACCTACATTACCAAATAGAAAATAAACAATTCAAATATTTTCCAAATACCTGTAATCATTATCAACAACTGCCTGTAAGATCGTAGAAGGCCATCCCTTTCGGTTTATATAATCTCTGTATCCATCACTAGGAGGTAGAATAGGAATATGAGTCCCATCGATTGCTCCTATTATTTGTGGAATATTCGATTTCCTTTCAAAAGCAGTTGCTATTCTTTTGCATTCATCATCGTCGGGCATGGTTATCCAACCAGACATTAGGTTTTTAGTAATTGCTTCGATTACTCTATGAACACACTTCCATACGGTTGACTTGTGAATCCCAAAATTATTGGCAGTTACACGGTATTCACAACTTGCTAAGAAATACAGACACACTGCAACCTGTTTCTCTACTGTCAACGGTTCTCGAGTTCCTAGCTGGTTCATATTAGGAGACAGATCTTCTCGTAATTCATCACATAACCACAAAAATGTTACTTTTGTCATTCTAAATGTTTCTAACCAATCTTCATCTTCAAAATGATTGGTAACGATTCTGTTCCACCAATCGTTGCTTCTTTCTTTCATCCAGACACTTCTTTCTCGTGACAACCTTAAAATAGGACCCAGATCGAGTAAATGATTTGGCGGAGTTGTCTGTAGTAAATGTAGTAATACAACTTCTATTAATCTTCTTTGCCGCTGCGTTAAGAAGTTAATGAACTGCAATGCAGATTGTTGCAGTACATTAGAAACATTTATAAAAAATATTTCAATTAAGAATGCAACGCGTTCCATTTCCTTGCTTTGTGTTGGTATGAGCTACACCGCCGATGCACTTCACTTGGATGTTATTAAGCATGTTCCGGTAGGCAACACCTCTTCGTGTAAACACGTCACAAATACATCGGTGTTAGAACTTCGCCTTTACTAAACCGGTGTAGAAAGCGCGTGTAAACGTACCGTATGTCCGCGATCATTTGAACCATAGGAAAATTGCGAGTTTTGCATGAGCACCCCTTTGGGTCTCCTTGTCCAATAGAATCACCGGAGAAGCGTGAATGCGCATGCGTAGTCATCCGCTAGTGTGGCGTCGTCAGCAAGTTCAGATCGGTTATCGAAATAATCGATCTGAACTTGCTGACGACGCCACACTAGCGGATGACTACGCATGCGCATTCACGCTTCTCCGGTGATTCTATTGGACGAGGAGACCCAAAGGGGTGCTCATGCAAAACTCGCAATTTTCCTATGGTTCAAATGATCGCGGACATACGGTACTCATCGTCGACTCGCGGAACGAGGATCTGCTCCCGAGGACGGCGACGGTTGGTCTGAGCCTCCACAAACTCATGACTGGTAATTTTTGTTTTAAAATTTAAGTGATAATAATATTTCTAGAAACAAAAAACCCCAAAAATTCTCACGAAGTATCCCCACTTTACGGTACATCAAGTATCGAATTAGTCAGAATGATTGTCAGTGTCGTGAGAATCAAATAACATCGTCTTTATCACCTTTGTTCCGCCAATTTTCTCCCTGTTCGTACAAATTTTTTTCTTCGTTCGCTGTAAAATTGTATCTATATTGATTATATTTTCGGCTGAAGATGAAAATGAACACGTTGGATTAAATTTACCTTCGCATTCCATTTTCCTTTTCTCAATAGCAATTAAAATAGAATTCCTCGTTGACAATGCGTACACAGGGTTTCCACAGCGCTTTGATGTAAGTTGCCTCTATTTGGGAATAATTTTTTTCTCGCATTTTTCTTTTTACATCGCCGAAGCTCTCGAGCATCCGATGTGATTTGAAACAAATATAAACAGGTAAGAATCTCTTTATATGTGATAATATTGTAAAAGTGAAAAGAACATTTACAACGCTAACTTGGCTGATATCTCAGATTTTATTACCATTTTCAGCGGAACTCTCCTTCGTAGGAACTGTTATTTGAGATTTAGATTGAGAACCGCTTTTACTGGTGTTAGTTTCATGTTTCAAAACTAGCGGCGCTACTGTCGTTTTCCCAGGCCTTCGAAACATCGAAAATGTAATTATTATTTTTAATGCAAAAAACGTTAATAAAACGCAAATAAAAATATGGGGCAGTGATGAGCAAATTGCGAGCAATTTTTTGAGTCCAGAAAAGATTCCGTTCGTACTCGGATAACTTAGAAATCGTCAAATTAGTGTGTTACGAAATTGTTTAATAACTTTTTTTTCATAATTGCTTCCGCTAGAGCAATATTATATTCTTGATGAGCAAATTGCAAGTAATTTTTGGAGATATAATTCAGTAAGATTGCTTCTAGTTCGTCGCTAGCTTACCTCAGCTAGGAGTACGGACATTAGATTCTTGGGTTTTGAAATACCGATTAGTTCCAACGGTAGGTCCGATTAGTTACCGGCAGTAGGTTTGGATTACCGATGAGTGGTAAAAAGTTACCGATTCCGGCGATTAAGGCTAATATTTCATGGATCCGACACGTCGGATTGTCGTATACGACAAGTCACTCCGATTGGCTATGAGAAAAAGTGGTGGTGGGGGAAATCTGTCGGACCGACGATATTTTTCGTCGTTCGAAAGTTCAGCAGTGCTGAACTTCAAGCGACGGTTTCGTATGACGAAAAATAGGGTCGTGTGCATGGCCGGGTGATGGCGCGACAGTATGCTACGTTCAACGCCACCGATGACTATCTGAGAAATATTGACGTTACGAATTGTATTGGCACTGATGGTGCAAAAGTTTTTTAATTTTTTTGTTACACATATTCGTAAATTCATTTTACATACCGTATGTCCCGCACAGAACCGCACAATTGCAGGGACCTTAAAACTTACCATCGGCCGTGCTTAGTCGGTACTCGAGTCATTTAATACCGGTAGAAGTCGAGTCGGTAATTAGAGTAGGTGTCAATTCGGGAGATCGAAGCGTCTAATCTCAAAATCGTGAATTTGTGAATAATGAAAATTACTCACCATAATTCACAAATTCACAATTTTGAGATTAGACGCTTCGATCTCCCGAATTGACATCAACTATAACTACCGACTCGACTTCTACCGGTAAAAAATGACTCGAGTACCGACCAAGCACGGCCGATGGTAAGTTTTAAGGTCCCTGCAATTGTGCGGTTCTGTGCGGGACATACGGTATAGGGAAGATGCACGTTGATTAGTGGCGCCGTCGGTGGAGATTTTCTGCACATTATTGGTATAAACAATTCGTGACAGTATGAGGTTATATCAGAGTTTAATAGTGATTTTAAACTGAATCATGCCTAAATCAGAGTGAAATTGTTGTTACTAATTGCAAAAATACTGAAAGATTTTGCAAAAACAGTAATATTAACTTTTACTAATTCCCGGGTAAATCCTACGATTTGGGAAGGCGACAGCAGTGGATAAAAGCTCTTAACCGAAAAAAGTGAGTTTAGTTTATTGGTCGCTGAGAACAAAATTATCATTGCAGTATTTCAGTGAGATGGTTTTTTATAGGTACCAACAAAATATTCAGTAATATGTAGTGCACATTTTGTCGGAGGTCAACGAAGTTCCATCCAGTCTCATCGTACGTATATTCCAACGATATTCTCTGTGACACAGGCTATTTCTCGTTTTGAAAGACATATGAAAAGGACCGAGCGCACTTCTAAAACTGTTTTCAGTCCTAAAATTACGCAGGTGATACAAGCTGACAATGAAGATGAAGAGGTTAAAAGAATAAGCCATCCCATCAATACAAAAAGTAGTGTTGAAACACAGTGTTGTTTTGACTCTTACGAAACAAATAAAGAATATTTTGTATTCGAAACTTTCTTAGATGGAAATAACTTTTCGACTCAGTGCAATATTAATATAACAATGAAGTTGTCATGTGTGGTTCTTAACCGTAGAATACTAATATGTTTTTCTTTATACGTTAGTTTTAATGTAAGCGTCACAAAAATTACGACATATTAGTATTATAGGATTAAAGACCAGGAATGTGGACCTGACGTGAATGACGGTTACAGTAGCCTCAAGAAAGAAAAGCAGTTGAGAGATCTCACTAGTGTAAATTTACAAACATTTCACTATTTTCTGGAATTGTTCTCATTCGTACAACTGTGGACTATTTTAACTCCAAAAATGTTATTTTGCTGTTTCTAATGAAAATTAAGTTGGGAATTATTTTTAACGTCCATTTTCAAGTACAGCAGTCAGGTTATTTCCAAATGTACTTCTAATTTTGACAGACAAAACAACTAATTTAATTTTCTGGTCGTCGAAAAATTCTATTGAGAAATGTATGCCCAAAGCCTTTAAGCTACATTATCCCGATACGCGTGTAATAATTGATTGTACAGAAGTTAAAACAGAGCAGCCTTCAAAGTAGATCAACGAGTATACATGTACTCTTCTTACAAAAGCGCCTACACATTTAAATTTCTAATTGGGATAACACCAAATGGTTTAATAAGTCTTAAATCAAAGTGCTACGGGGGAAGAGCAAGCGATTCGTATATCACTGTTAATATGTAGTGGATTTTTAGATTTGTTAGAGCCAGATGTGGTTCTTGCCGACAAGGGATTCCTAGGGGGCATTGTTCGCCGGTTCATGCATCTTCACTATTACAATGAGGGCCCGGACTGCCAAACTTCACCACTTGGCGGCACCACCATTTCCAGACTGTCGCAGCGACAAACAGAAGTGTTGTCAATCGACCCTATTTCATTGATCCGACAAGATATCTGCGACGGACCCCCACCCGATTTTTTCATAGCCAATCGGAATGACTTGTCGTATACGACAATCCGACGTGTCGGATCCATGAAATATTAGCCTAAAGGTACGTTTATACCGGGATACAAAATATTGGCAACATGTTGGCAATACGTTTATGGTTGTTGGCAACATCGCTGTTGGCAACATCAACTTGAGTGTTGCCAACACGATGACAGCTGTTGGCAGCATACTGTTGGATACATCGACTTGTATCCGGATACATGTGGTCAGAACCAGTTGAGCGTCCAAACGAAACGGAGTGTTGACGTTTAAAAATGGAACCGTCAACAAAGTTTTTCTATATTTTTTGTTTGTTCGCGAGCGTTTTGTGAATGCCGCCGCGAAATCCCGCGCTTAACTAAAAGGGCTAGGACAAAAATTCAAATGCGAATGTTCAGTGATGCTGTATTTGCGACCTGCTTGGTGGCCGCTTCGACGGTGACTGACTGGTAGGTTACAAAATTGTGTTGGTGGTGAGGTCGAAAAAGGAGGAGAGGGCATGTACAATTTTCTAAAGTTTATGATAGGAAAAAACCGGAGAGACTCGAAAAAGAAAGTGTGTCTGCAAGACATCTGGCAACCAACTGTCTCCTGAGGGAAGCAGAGACCAAGGAGTAAAAGATTGTAAAACTTTCTCTGCATTTTCCTTGGGACCGGTCGGATTACGGTGTATGAGGCCCTGCTGCATGAGTTTAAGTGATTTGGAAAAAAACTGAATCTTCGGTACGCAACATGCTCCCCCCGTTGAGAGACTGGGCGATCAACTAGTGAATGTGTCTAGAGTGTATACAGGTGTGTGTGACCATTACAATAGTTCTTTTGGAAGCGGTGCTAATTTCTTCACGTTTCGGTCGTAGCTTCCACTGGCGGTTCGGACGGTTACTGTACGAATGACACCGTCGTTTCCGGGATGTGTCTTTTCAATCATTCGTAGTAGCTATCGTAATGGTGGAAGATGATCTTCTTTGAGGACGATGATGGTTCCTTTCTTCATCTCGTGTTGCCCTTGGCCCATTTTTGTCGGATGTTTAATTCATTGATGTACTCCTTATGTGACCTTGCCAAGAAGTCTTGTTTTTCTTTTTGAATATGTTGCCAATGTGACAACCGATTAGAGGGCGTAGAGCTGAAAAAGATCTCGGGAAGACTTGTTAACGAATCACCAATCAAGAAATGACCTGGGGTTAATGCGATGAGGTCGTTAGGATCTGAGGAAATGGGGGTTAATGGACGAGAATTTAGGATGGCCTCGACTTCAATTACAAATGTATTAAAATCCTCGAATGTAAAGCTCATCGCCGACGACCCGTTTCGCGTGATGTTTAAACGATTTTACGGCAGCCTCCCAAATTCCTCCGAAGTGTGGAGATAATGGCGGTATAAAATGCCAAGATATTCCGTTGGCAGCGAGGAATCGACTTGTGCTTGCTTGATGTATTTTACTCTGTTGAAGATCATATACCTCTTTCAATTCGCGGTTTGCAGCGACAAAGTTTGATCTGTTGTCCGAATAAATGATGCGACATTTTCCTCGTCGGGCGTTGAATCGGCGCAAGGCAGTGATGAATGCGTCGGTGGTCATATCGCTGACCACTTCTAAATGAATCGCCTTAGTGGCGAGGCATATAAATACTGAGACATAGACCTTTATGCGATTACGGTTTCGGTACCGTTTTTCCCTTATGTAGAAGGGCCCGCAATAGTCGATGCCTGTGTTAGTGAATGGCCTGGCTTCCGTGACCCGAATGGCAGGTAAATTACCCATGATGTATTCATTGTTTGGTGGTCGAAACCGAAAATACCTGGCGCATTGTCGGATAATTTTCCGAGTAAGATTTCTACCGTCGACTGGAAAATACGTCTGCCTGACCATATAGAGGGTAGCTTGAGTCCCTACATGATGATTTTCGAGATGTGTTTTACGTATGATGAGAGTGGTGATATGATGATTTTTCGGCAAGAGTATTGGATTTCTTCGTGCAAAGGAAAGATTTGAGTTTCGAATTCGGCTTCTGACTCGTAAGATTTCCGCCTTGTCGATGAATGGATGTATTGCTAGAATTTTGCTCTTCGAGTATAGTTGTTGTTCCTTGGTTAGATCGTCCATTTCTCGCGAAAAAGTGGATAGCTGAACGAGTTTTATTGTTCGTTCATTGGCTTGATTGATTTCTTCGGTGCATGTTTCCTTTTTGAAGGAGGAATTTCTCTTGATTCTCCAACAGTAGGCGATGATTCTTCGTAGTCGTGTGATTGATGAATAGTAAGTGAGAAGATCCACCCCACTATTCGCCGCGATAAAACACGCGACCCTCCTGGCCTCTAGAACCTCACTGAGGACTTCGATTGCGGGGATCGGCCAGGCGGATTTATGGAGTGTCAGCCACGCGGGTCCGTGTTTCCAGGTGGGATTGTGAATGAACTCCGCTGGTAGTTGACCGCGTGATAATGGGTCTGCAGGATTATCTATCGACCGCGTATGTGTTTCCACGAGGTTGCGTCGGATTTGATTTGGATATCGGCTACACGATTTGCCACAAACATCTTTAGTGTCTTCGGTGCCTTGCTGAGCCAATTGAGCACGATGGTGGAGTTGGACCATAAAATTGCTCTCTTCGTATTACGGTTGATAGTTTGCTTGATAGTGTTGTATAAATTAGCTAAGAGCGCTGCTCCGCATAATTCTAGTCGAGCGATCGTGATAGTTTTGAGTGTTGCGACTCGTGATTCCGTGCAGAGGAGTTGACAGTGGATGCGACCCTCCGCATTCGTTGATCGTATATAGAGGCATGCTCCATAGGCTCTTTCGCTAGCGTCGCAGAACCCATGGATTTCGACATTCCGTGCATCGAAGGGAATCATGCTTCTTGAAACGGACAGATTGTTTTGTAATTCAATCTGTTCGATGAATGACGTCCATTCGGTGTGAATGCTGTTGAATGATTCGTCCCAATCTAGTTTGAGTTGCCACAGTCGTTGCATGATTATCTTAGCTTTAATGACAACTGGGCCGAGAAGACCGAGTGGGTCGAAGATTCTTGCGATGTCTGCCAGGATCGAGCGTTTCGTGGGCTTAGTGTGCGTGGATGGTGTGACGACGTAAACGATGGAGTCTTCGATGGAATTCCAAAACACTCCCAAAGTCTTGATCGTTGCTGTGTCGTCTAGTTGTATTTGAAGATTGATACTGCTTTGAGGCAAATTTTCAAGCAGCTCATGTTTGTTTGACGCCCATTGTGTAATGTTGAATCCTCATAAGTCGAGCAAGTGGATGATTTCATCTCTAATTAGGATGGCTTCTTCGAATGTGTCGGTGCCTGTGAGCAAATCGTCTACGTACATGTCTCGTTTGAGGTCGACAGCAGCTGTGTGAAATTGATATCCTTCGTCGTCTGCTAGCTGTTGCAGGCAGCGAATTGCTAAATAAGGAGTAGATGACAATCCGAATGTGAATGTGTTCAACTCGAGGGTTGCGACTTGGTCATCTTTGTCTCTCCATAGTAGGCGTATGACTGAATGGTGCGGCAGGTAGAAACCGTGGGTATCGTCGGTTTGTACCTGAGTTATATGGCCGAGGGTTAGGTACTCTTCGATGACTGCTTTGTACTGTTGTTTTAATTCTGTGTCGAGGCTTAATTTACGCTGCAAAGAGTTTAACCTATTCAAGGCCTGATTTCGTGACTCTCCCAATTGTTTGATTGTTTGATTGAAGGGCAGAGCTACGTGTCGTTCTGATTTGTTACACGTGATATTGGCGAGGAAGTGCTGCTCGCAGGCGTGTTCTTCCATGGTGAAATGTTGCGTGGATGTTTCCTCTTCAATCTCCCAGAATTTGGCGAGGTCGAAGCGTAGGTCGGCGACGAATGTGTGCCGTTTGTTATGCGATAGGGATGACGTCACACTGCGTCGAGTGACCCATCCGAGTTGTGTTTTTTGCAATACCAGATCCGGGCCATTTGGCGTCGATAAGGTATGCTGTCCTTCTAGTCAGGAGCTGTTTTCTTGGTGCGTGTTTGTAGTCTCGAGGTGTAGTTTTGTATTGTGCTGTTTGTCGCAAACGCGGCATCTTCCTGCGCGGCAGTCCTTCGTTATGTGACCTTCACGCAGGCAGTTCAAGCAGAGCCCTGCTTGACGAGCAGCGTCAATTCGCTTGCTTATTTCGAGATCCAGGAGTTGTTTGCATTAAAAGACTGGATGGGAATCCTTTTTGCAAATGGCGCAATCCTTTTTGATCGTTGTTGCAAATGTGTGCTGTGAGTTTTGCCGTGCTGATTGTTGGTTATTGCGCCCTTCGGCCTTGGGGTTGAAATTGGAAGGGGAAGACTCGCCATAACCGTCGCATTGCTGAGATTTTGAGGAACCTTATAACTTCGGTCATGTGTGGCATCTCCGTGTTTGTTAGAGTTCTCTCCCATTCCCTCTTCGTTTCTTTGTCCATCCGAGAGATGGTCAGACTCATTACTAGATCGCTGAACATTTGTTCCGTGTTTCTACCGAGTGCTTGAAGTGAACGAATCTGTAGTTGAATGTAGTTGGCGAGATCTTGCATTTCCTCGGCTGTGCCTTTGGTCATGGTTGCCATTTCTCGCAAGAGCGTGGCGTGGCGCATGATTAAAGCGCGTTCATTATCATACATTTCTTGTAAATGTGTCCACGCGGGTTGATAATTATGTTCTGTAATGCTGAACGCGTCGATCACCGATTCCGCTTTTCCCGTGAGGGATAAGCGGAGGTATTGCAGTTTCTGAACGTTGTTCAGTCCCGGTTGGCGATCGATCATCGTGACGAATGCATCGCGAAATGTAACCCACTTTTCCATTCGGCCGTCGAATTTAGGTAGATTGATTTTCGGCAAATGGATGGGTAAGGTGTTCGTGGGAATCGACGCGGAAGGGTTTAGCGGTCTGTTTTGGGTCGCGGTCGCTTGACTTGTGGACGTTTGCGGTTGTATGGGCTCGAAACGGTTTTTAGCGATCGCGACCACGTCGTCATACGCGTCTGAAATTGCTGCCCATTCCCTTATCGCGTCTTCTTCGTTGTCGAGGACTATTAGTTGTTCGTGTACTTCTTCGAAATGATGATAATGATTGATAGTACGATTTAATTTTTCTTCGAGTTTTATTCGATTCTCTGCGCTGTCTTGATAGCTTTCTAGAAATTTCGCGAATAACGTGATTTAGCCTTTGAAGGCACCGCGTTTGGCCCTCAGTCGACGGATTACTTCGGCTGTATCCGCGTCCGTCGGCATGATTGGGTTTTAAGAGGAGGATGTAGGAAGGACGTGTAATGTCTGGGATGCTGATTGGCAATTCGCTCTTGTAGCAAGCCTACCTTGATCGAAGTTCTGCGATGTTGAAGTCGTTCCTCTGGATGGTGAATGATGCTGTCTGGGAATGTTCGCTTGTCGTCAGCGTCCGTGATTCGTGGATGGATGATTCCGGAGCCTTGGTTGTGTGAATGATGTTGGAACCGTTCCTTTGGCTGTGAATGCTGCCGTCTGGATGGTTCGTGAGTCACTCGATTTCCTCACTGTGGTTTGGTTTATGATCACTGTTCACTGTTCACACACGTTTTGCCGGAATCCGGCTCGAAGGACCAAAATTTGTTTGTTCGCGAGCGTTTTGTGAATGCCGCCGCGAAATCCCGCGCTTAACTAAAAGGGCTAGGACAAAAATTCAAATGCGAATGTTCAGTGATGCTGTATTTGCGACCTGCTTGGTGGCCGCTTCGACGGTGACTGACTGGTAGGTTACAAAATTGTGTTGGTGGTGAAGTCGAAAAAGGAGGAGAGGGCATGTACAATTTTCTAAAGTTTATGATAGGAAAAAACCGGAGAGACTCGAAAAAGAAAGTGTGTCTGCAAGACATCTGGCAACCAACTGTCTCCTGAGGGAAGCAGAGACCAAGGAGTACAAGATTGTAAAACTTTCTCTGCATTTTCCTTGGGACCGGTCGGATTACGGTGTATGAGGCCCTGCAGCATGAGTTTAAGTGATTTGGAAAAAAACTGAATCTTCGGTACGCAACGTTTTTCAATACAGCCTGAACCACCATATAAATACTACGACGCAAAACTAAAAATAATTGATCCGACGAATTCAGTAAAAAAATGCCTACTTATGCACGACTGCTGTCAATTTTTCGTTGGCTTCCTTTTCAATCTAGAAAGTACATACACATGTGATGAGAGAGTACTGTTTTGTAAAATGAGCAATGCGATACGCCGTCCGATCTGCCATGTGAACACTGTGCGGCCCGTATAATGTGGCATTCAATGAAAAATGTATGCAAGAAATATAGAGAGTAGTGTGCACCGTTTAGAAATAAATCAACCATAGAACGTTTTTCTGAATATCATCATAAATTCGTGTAACGTACTTTCATATTTAATCTTCCCTTTTAAATCTACATTAACATTACCGCTTAAAATCTTTCTTCGAACAATGTGTTCTTTCCCTCCTCCGTTTCTCCAGCGCGCGGGATCCCTACACGATCCCCATAAACCGCTTCGCCGATGACGCGATTAATTATAGTCGGCGAGTTATTTATGATTGATACTATTAAAGGTCCCCATACACGTTCAGTCGGCCTGCAGGCCACGGCCGGCCGGCCGCACACACAAAGTTAAGGTACCTATGCACGTTCAGTCGGCCGGCCGCTTTCCGCTACGCACACAAATTTGAATGAGAAGTCGCAACCTACCGGGGGCCTGTTGATTAATAAAATTAAATGCGCGTGGGAGTTCACCGACAGGGATTCGCCCGGCGACGGACTGACGGAAAAATTTTACTCCAGACTGAAATTTTTCCGTCAGTCCGTCGCCGGACGAATCCCTGTCGGTGAAATCCCACACGCGTTTAATTTTATTAATGAACAGGCCCCCGGCAGGTAGCGACTTCTCATTCAAATTTGTGTGCGTAACGGAAAGCGGCCGGCCGACTGAACGTGCATAGGTACCTTAAATTTGCGTGTGCGGCCGGTCGGCCAGGACTGACGGTCGACTGACAGTCGGCCTGCAGGCCACTGCCGGCTGGCCGACTGAACGTGTATGACCTTAAGAGGTTTGAATCAACCTTCTGAAATTCTGTCCCTCGTGCGACGGAACAGGTAGACAGGTAGGTAGGTAGGTAGGTACACCCTGCGACTCGGATTCTGTCGGTGGTGACTTTTTTTTAATGTTATTGTTAAATATACTAATCAATGAATAATTAATTCTCATGCCCTCATTAGCTACGGTGGCGTCTGCTCTCGTTAATGAAAGCATGAGGATTGATTAATCATTGGTTAGTACGTTTAAAAATAACATTTTAAAAAAGTCATCAGCGACAGAATCCAAGTCGCAGGGTGTAGGTAAGTAGGTAGAGGGTCGTCCATTAATCACATGAGGTCCGAAAGGGGGGGGATGTGTTCAGCGAAAATCACGAAATATCACAAGGGGGTGGGGGGTGTAGTGAGATATCACGTGTATTTGTTTTTTCGTTGAACGCGCGAACCTTTATTATTTTTATGCCAGTCAAAAACAACCTGCAACCTTAATGTCTGGAAATTTTTATCACCGTCCTTAATTTTCCAGAATTAAATTAGATTATACTTACCTGTAATTAAAGATAATATTCTAAAATTTTGAAGATACTTTTTGTACTAAGAAAATACACGTGATTGGGGTGGGGGGGTGGGGTGGGGGGGTTAGTCTTAAACCTCACCACGTATCACCAGGGGGAGGGGGGAGGGGGTTAAAAAAATGCTAAAAAGCATCACGTGATTAATGGACGACCCCTAGGTAGGTAAATAAATGAGCGAAAGGAAACGTCACTAGTCTCATTCAACGTCTCTCGTCGACGGTACAGTCCAGGCAGAGCGATGTTTCCGATGTTTCCCATTTCCAATGGGAAACTCGGATACAAGTAACAGGCAACAGCTTTCTTTGATGTCATGCCGCCCGCAGTTTACAAGTAGCAATTAAATTGTCGCTAGTCGACGGGATACTCGTGTTGCCAACATTTTGTATCCCAGTTTGTACCTACATTCGGGATACTGGCTGTTGCCGAGTATCCGTCGACTTGTTGCTAGTCGACAGGATACATGGTGACAACACCGAGATTATCGTGTTGCCAACATTTTGTATCCCGGTATAGACTTACCTTAAGAGAAAGTACAGTATCTCGGTCTCTCTTTATTGCACCAACTATATGACGTCATGTATTGCATGGTGTGACGTCAGCGCCTGACCTACGTCTAATGACAATCTACGTCACGCACTGTGACATCACGTAACGTCAGCGCCTGACCTATCATAACATACGTCATGACGTGATACTGCTGACTCGGCATACATCACACACTATGACGTCAGTGTCTGACCTACTCTACAGGGTCTCCACCAGCCCCCTGCAACTCTGCGTTTCGCATGGCCACACCGTTATCGCCAACTGCGTGGTGGCGCAGTGTCGCTGGTCCGGCAGGCCCGGCTGAAAGCGGGCGAATGAGATGTGAATGAAGGGGCTTGAGTGCAATGAAGCATTATTTCATTTTGTAATAAATATGTAGGGATAAGGAATTTTATGAAGTAATAGAAATAGTCCAATAAATGTTCGAACGAATTTTATATGAGCCAGCGCAGCCAGCAGCCAGCAGCAGCCAATACAGGGCCAGCGATAGGGCGCCACGTAGCGGATTAGTACGACTGGCGACAAAGCGTGGTCAAAGATATCTAATGTGAATACGTGTGAGTTGCAGGGGGCTGGTCTCCACGTATGTTGTTGACATAGGACGATATGGCACGTAGCGTTTTGTAGACTGTAGGCTGTACGCTATTGGTCGGAGATGCAAGGACGACGAAGGATTGGCTCTGTCTATCGCCGGCAGACGTCAAAGGGGAAGTTCACTGCCAAACTTCACCACTTGGCGGCAGCACCACTATTTGGACTTTTCCGCGCGCATTTCAATCCATTAAATACAACAATGAATTGTTTATTAAAACATTACATATATATCGATGATTCGAAATTTGTAGTCTAGCAGTTGGAGCATAAAAATAATGAAATTAGATATCTATAAATGTATTTTACGCATATTGATCTAAATCGTTTGAGGTTTGTTTAAATCGTATTACACTACGTTATGTTGTACCACGTATGTCATTGATGGAAAGCTATATACCTATTGCCTATACGTTTGTCATTATATATCTTTGGTCCTGTCTCAACGATTGTTTTTGAAGTTAATAGAGAGTTTTTGGACTGCTAAACTGCACGTCCTGGTTTTCGGTTGTCGGTTATTGTGAGCATGCGCAGATTTATTCCCTTAACGTTAACACCATCTTGTTGAAATTAGTTTTTGATCCAGAAGAAGGCATTACGGTATAACGTAAATGTAGCGGACTACACTATAAGGCACGTTCGTATAGGCACGCCCGGCAGCAGCGATCCTCGGAGACGCGGCCGCTTTATTTCGCTTACAACTGTCATCGGTTGGGCACGTGCCGCTTTCCTCCAGACCTCCAGACTTGGTCTTTCTTCTGACGCCATTGGTCCTTCTCCCTGCTCCCTAGGCGCACTCTAGCGACAGTGCATTTCCGTTATCGCTTATTAAGCGTACCCTATTCTCCGTCTAATAAGGTATTACGTTATCGTTTAATAGCGTAACCGGTTATTATGAAGCCACTGCGCATGCTCAACATAACGTTTTACGTTTAACGTTCTAAAATTAAGGAGCTCAAAAACTCCCTAATGAAATAAAACCGAAATTGCAATGGCGAAGTGTTGTGTCCCATTATGCAAAGGGAAAGGAACTTTTCATTTTCCAGAGGACGAAAAACGTCGAATTTTATGGGAACGAGCAATAAGTGCCGATTATCGTTCTTCGAAATTGTCTAGGTTATGTCCGAGACACTTCGAAGATAGCGATATTATTGAAAATCGTGAGTTATTGGTCAGGTAGGAATTTTAATTTTTTTATTCACATAAATACTGTAATAGTTCTGACAGATATAGGTAATGAATATTTATTATAAAGAAATAGAACATGTGTCTCTGTTACAATCAGCTTGCTCATGCCGTGATGTCGGCTTTCTAACTGCTCTCCTATGTGTCCGTCTGGTGGTGCCCTCTGTACTCTTACACTCTACTTATACTATCTGTCACATCCCCCTTTCAAGTATGCACTCATTTGTAACTAACAAAATCATCAAATCGTCCGGGAGGTTTAATACTAGCTCTCGATCGCAATGAAGGTCCACAATAATCTGTCGATGCACCGGATGCTCTGTAGCTGGCCTCGGAATCTTGTTCTCTCTCGATTGTTGTTGTTGATTCAGATGGTGTCTCCATATGAGATGGAAACTCGTGTCCCTTAGGCACTGCAGGTTGCTTATTTTTTATGAATGGATCATGAACTGGATCCATATAGAACGTCAGTGATTCAGATTTTGGTTTGATCAGTTGACTGCCATTTCGACGGTATTCACTACCATCAGACGTTGTCATGACAAATGACCTTGGGGTTGGATGCTTTGCAGTCACTTTTGCCGGCTCAAGTGTTTTGTCTCGTTTTAACAACACTTTATCACCAACATTGAGTTCTGGGAGATTTCTGGCAGACCGATCGTAGTAATACTTTTGAACAGCCTGTTTACCCTGTAACTCTTTCTTGACACCCGTAGGTAGCTTCGGACTCAAATGACTACTGAGTACTGGTATCTTGGTACGAAGTCTTCGTCCAGCGTAAAGCTGACTTGGACTTACACTCATACCCTTCACCGGTGTGTTTCTATAATCCAGTAACATGGTAAATAAGTCGGCATTACCTGTAGCCGCTCTGCGAAGCATATTTTTTGCAATTTATACCGCTCGCTCTGCCATTCCATTTGACTGAGGATACCGAGGACTGGAGGTCGTTAGCTCGATGTCCCACTCTTTGGCGAAAGTCTTGAACTGGTAGCTGTTGAATGGCATGTTGTAAGATACCAACTCCTCCGGTACTCCCAGCCTTGAGAAGACTTCTTTCAATTTATGAATGATAACATCTGCTGTTTTCCTATTAAGCTTGAGTAATTCCAACCACTTGGAATAATAGTCCACTATTACCAAGTACGATGTACCACCGAAATCAAGAATATCAGTGGCAACTTTCATCCATGGCCTCATAGGAATCTCATGAGATATCAACGGTTCTTTCCTGTTGCTTCGTCTAAATTGTTGACAAATTGAACAGCCAGAAACCATCGACTCTATCTGACTGGACATGCCGGGCCAAAAAAGTAAACTTCTTGCATTTTTCTTGCATTTTTCTTCTCCCAAGTGACCTTCGTGAAGAATTCTCAGCATTTCTAATCGCATTGACGTAGGGACTACTAAGTGGTCCTCCATAAACACCAAGCCGTCATCGACTGAAATTACCTCCCGGTAATTCTAGTACGGCTCAGCTCCCAGAATTACGTTCTGTATGTACTCCGGCCAGTCATTTTGGTCATAGTATATTAGCCGCTAAAGGGTTTCATCGCTTTTTTACCTCTTGAATAGCCCTACGCTTCGCTGGGCTAACTGCTAAATGCTTGCTGACTGAGTGTACTGCCGCATTCAGCTCTGCATCCTCACACACTGGTGTTCGTAGGAATGCCCTAGATAGAGTATTTGCCAAAAACATTTGTTTGCCTGGAACATACTGCACAATTAAATTATATCTCATCAGCTTTAAAAGCATTAATTGCATTCGGCCCGATACTTTATTGATGTCCTTCTTCACAATTGTTACCAGTGGCTTGTGGTCAGTATGTATTGTGACCTGTACTCCGTAAACATATTGATGAAAGTGTTGCATTCCAAACACTATCGCTAAGAGCTCTTTCTCAATTGGCGCATACCTTTGTTCAGTTTCAGTGAGCGATCTAGAGGCATACGCAATGGGATGTGAATCTTGTAACAGCGCAGCTCCAAGCCCGTATTTCGATGCATCTGTCTGTACGGTGAGAGGCTTTTTTGGATCGTAGAACGCCAGAACTGGGGCTGTTGTCAGCTTTTCTTTCAGAATTTTAACTGCATCACTCTGCTCACGACCCCAAGTCCATTCAGTGTCCTCTTTCAGCAAAACTCTTAACGGTGCAGTTATGACTGACATGTTTGGAATGAAACGTGCTAAGTAATTGACTGTACCTAGAAATCGTCTTAACTCGTCCGTATTTGTTGGCTCATCCATGTTGGTTATTGCTCTAACCTTTTCTGGGTCTGGTTTCAAACCGTCTTTGGAAAAAATATGACCAACATAAGGTACCTCAGTCAACTGAAGTTTCATTTCCTTCTTGTTAAATTTTACATTATTTTTTCTTTGGCTCTTTGAAGCACTCTCTTCACTATTTTGTCGTGTTCCTTTTCATTTTCAGCCGCAATAATTATATCATCAGCGACACATGACACTCCTTCAATGTCACCGAACGTTTGTTCGACTCTCTCTTGAAAAACTTCTGGCGATGGCGCTAAACCAAATGCTAATCTCAAGAATTTGAATCTTCCAAACGGAGTATTAAACACACATAAGTCTGTACTGCGCTCTGTTAGTTTCAACTGCCAAAACCCATCCTTCATGTCAAGTACTGTGAAAATTTTTTTTTCCGTTCATCTTCGCAGCTACATCTTCGGTCGTTGACATTTTGTACTATTCTCTCATTATATATTCATTTAGATCACTCGGATCAAGACACAATCGCAGAGATCCGTCCTTCTTTTCAACAATGACTAGACTATTAACCCATTCAGTTGGTTTATCAACTTTGGCAATAATACCCAGCTGTACAAGTGCTTCTAGAGTGCTCTACAACTTGTCATGTATAGCGAATGGTACCTTCCTGGGCGGGTGAACTACTGGTTTGGCATTCGGCCTTATCTTGATATCGTATTCGAAAGGAAACTCTCCCACGCCAGTAAATACCTCATTAATTCTTCCTCGATTGACTAACAGCTTATCACGCTGCACAATATCTACTCTCCTCACTAAATCCAACGCACGGCAACCTGGAAAGACTAGTAGTGGGGTTGACGCAACATCTACCACTACAAAATCCAGTCTCTCTCTCTCTCTCTCTCTCTCTCTCTCTCTCTCTCTCTCTCTCTCTCTCTCTCTCTCTCTCTCTCTCTCCTTCCATTGTTCCGTTCGCACATCAAATTGACCTCCCCGATCGGTTTGACTGTGAATTCTCCAAACGACGTTAGCGTGGTCCTTGTTTTATCCACATCAAGGTGAAACTCATCCAAAATTTTCTTCGAAATAATATTGACTTCAGGACCCGTGTCCAACTTGAATTTAACATTTGTTCCTTTAATCTTTAAATCCATGTACCACGTTTTTCCATTCTCCTCTGACTTCTTCGAAATTTCATCAATAAAAAAATGATTCGCCTTAAACTGTTGGTTATTGTCGGAGCTTCTGTAGTTCTCTGATACTTCATTAACAGCACTTTTTTTTGCATACCTTAGCAAAATGATTCAGTCCTTTACAATTCCTGCATTGTTGTCCGTAAGCCGGACATTTTCTCGGTTGATGCTTATAACCACAGAACTTGCATTCAAAAGTATTCGATGGCTCTGCTTGATCTTCACTTTTCTTACTGCTCTGATGAGATGTCTTTTTAACTGCACTAACCTCTACTATCTCTTGCAAAATTTTAACTTGTTTATCACTGATTTCATTTACTCTGCACATTTCTATAACTTGTTTTTTAATGTTACATCTGTCTCTCTCAATATTCTACGTTGCAAGGCTCTATCTCTTATTCCACAGATTATCCTGTATCGAATTAAACTGTCTTTTTGTTCGCCAAAATCACACGTCACTGCTGCTGTTCTCAATGTAGTCAGGAACGTGTCAAAATTTTCACCTTCTTTTTGTACCACTTGAAAAAAATTAAACCTCTCTACAGTTTGATTAACTTTTGGCAAGCAATATTTCTCAAATTTTTGCAGAACATCTTTCAAAACTTCAGGTTTTTCATCTTCTGCATATTCAAACGTGTTAAAAATGTCCATTGCATCATCACTCAACAAATTAAGCAAGATGGCGACGCGTCTTTTGTCTGTTACCGTTTTGTCAGTGAGTCCAGTAGATTCCAAATAATTTTCAAAACTTTTCTTCCAATTTTTCCACACAATATGCAGATCATTCGATCCTTTCAGATCCAACGGGGATGGCGGTCTTAATGATGCCTCAATTCCAATCTTCGACATGTTTCATCTATTTTCCTGCTTCTTGTTCCTGTAGTCTGATTACCCGTACTACTTATTCAATTTCAGTCCTCCTTGTATCGGTGAGACTTCAGTTTCACTTCTGACACCATGTAATAGTTCTGACAGATATAGGTAATGAATATCTATATATATAAAAATGAATGTTTGTCTGTCTGTCTGTCTGTCTGTCTGTATGTCTCTTATGCCTTCCTAAACCGTTCATCCGATTGCGATGAAATTTTGGGAAATGGTTGGACGCATGCCCGCGATGGTTTCTGAGTTAGTAAATCTTATACAGGGTGTTCAAAGAGTCCCGGTACGGCCGATTATCTCAGCGGGAAAACATTTTAGAGAAAAATGTTTAATACAAAACTTTAAGGATTTTCCCTTGGCTATCCAGTGGTCGTATTGGATATGACCTTGACCGTGACCTTTAAGGTAATATCAAATGCCTTCCTAAACCGTTCATCCGATTGCGATGAAACTATGGGGAATGGTTGGACTCATGCCCGCGAAGGTTTCTGAGTTAGTAAATCTTATATAGGGTGTTCAAAAAGTACCGGTACTGATGATTATTATGCCTTCCTAAACCGTTCATCCGATTGCGATGAAACTTTGAGGAATGGTTGGACGCATGCCCGCGAAGGTTTCTGAGTTAGTAAATCGTATACAGGGTGTTCAAAAAGTAGCGGTACGGATGATTATTATGCCTTACTAAACCGTTCATCCGATTGCGATGAAACTTTGGGGAATGGTTGGACGCATGCCCGCGAAGATTTCGGAGTTAGTAAATCGTATACAGGGTGTTCGAAAAGTACCGGTACGAATGATTATTATGCCTTCCTAAACCGTTCATCCGATTGCGATGAAACTTTGGGGAATGGTTGGACGCATGCCCGCGAAGGTTTCTGAGTTAGTAGATCTTACACAGGGTGTTCAAAAAGTCCCGGTACGGCCGATTATCTCAGCGGGAAAACATTTTAGAGAAAAATGTTTAGTACAAAACTTTAAGGATTTTCCCTTGGCTACCCAGTGGTCATATTGGATTTGACCTTGACCGTGACCTTTAAGGTAATATCAAATGCCTTCCTAAATCGTTCATCCGATTGCGATGAAACTTTGGGGAATGGTTGGTCACATGCCCGCGAAGGTTTCTGAGTTAGTAAATCTTATATAGGGTGTTCAAAAAGTACCGGTACTGATGATTATTATGCCATCTTAAACCGTTCATCCGATTGCGATGAAACTTTGAGGAATGGTTGGACGCATGCCCGTGAAGGTTTCTGAGTTAGTAAATCGTATACAGGGTGTTCAAAAAGTAGCGGTACGGATGATTATTATGCCTTCCTAAACCGTTTATCCGATTGCGATGAAACTTTGGAGAATGGTTGGACGCATGCCCGCGAAGGTTTCTGAGTTAGTAAATCTTATACAGGGTGTTTAAAAAGTCCAGGCACAACTGATTATCTCAGCGGGAAATCATTTTAGAGAAAAACGTTTAATGTAAAACTTTCTGGATTTTTCCCTGGCTACCCAATGGTCATATTGTATTTGACATTGACAATGACCTTCTAGGTAAAATTGATTTTTAAAAATCCGAACCTCTATTTTATATACCGAAAATGAAAAGAGCGGGAAATTTCACGTTCAAATATGTCCTTGACCATTATTTCCATGTGACCTTTATGGTCAGCGAAGGTCAAATTGAGGTCAAGTACAGTTCGGCTTCCTACCATGAAAGCTATGGGCCCTATACAAATTCTTTTTGATAGTAGAATTTAGGATTTTTTAGTGGCTGTACAATGGTAATATTGTATTTGACCTTGACCATGACCTTCATTTGGAATCTCTTACATCTGACATAATATTCCAAATCAGTTACACGAAAAATCCCTTAGTGCCAACCAAATTTAATCGAGGTAACAATCATCACTGGACAATTCAAAGGCGAAGACGTCCTCATTTACGCATACCTATGATTTCCAACGATTTAACATTCGAATTCAAGCGGCTGCAGTTCCCTTTGCGTCTTGCTTTTGCTATTACCATCAACAAAGCATAAGGTCAAACGTTGACTATTGCTGGCTTAAATTTGGAAAATTCATGTTTTTCACACGACCAATTGTATATGGCTTGCTCCAGAGTTGGCACACCGACAAATTTACACGTTTTTACTCCAAATAAAAAAATAAAAAACATTGTCTATCTGCTGGCCTTAAGATAAATTAATAAAAGAAATATACTTTCCAATTTAAATTAAATACATGTATTTTTTTTAGCGTAGCATGGCTCCCTACCTATGAGTACAGATATCTGCTAAAAATTCATTAAATGACGACCAAAATCAATCCACAATCTACCCTTGCGAAGCAGGGACGGGCTGCTAGTTTATTATAAAGAAATACAACATGTGTCTCTGTTACAATCAGCTTGCTCATGCCGTCATGTCGGCTTTCTAACTGCTCTCCCATGTGTCCGTCCGGTGGTGCCCTCTGTACTCTTACACTCTACTTATACTATCTGTCACAAATACTCTGTGTGATAATTCTTATGTTAATGAATTTAATTTAGGTCTCCTATCTTCGAGAAAATATTTAAAAGCAACAGCTATTCCTTCACGAATGTTGTCATTGGAAAAGGAATATGAAATAGGGATTAGAAAAATTCAAAAGAAGCTATTTGGGACTGATTTTTTACCACCTATATCTGGGGAGGCTCTCCACGAAGAAACAACAGATGTCATTCTCCCTCATAATGGATCATTATCGCATGACAAGATCCTCCAACAAGTGAGTAATGATGGTTCGCCTCAACTTGATACACGATATTACTTACTTGATACACGATACTATACTCAAAAATAATCCTAAGAAATCACCACCGAGGGAAGAACTCAACCAACCAAAGGATGAAAACACTCCTCCAAGAAACGTGATTTGTCAAGCTACATCAGCATCAGAAATAGAATTGGAGGAAGGAATAAATGACAACAGCTGTTGTCAACAAAATTTCACTGATGACGTCAACAAACAGAAGGATTTCCAGTCAATTGAAGTTCAGGAAACAATAAATGTCATTCTCCCTCATAATGAATCATTATCGCATGACAAAATCCTCCAACAAGTGAGTAACAATGGGTTGCCTTAACTTGATACACGATATTACTTACTTGATACACGATACTATACTAAAAAATAATCCTAAGAAATCACCACCGAGGGAAGAACTCAACCAACCAAAGGATGAAAACACTCCTCCAAGGAACGTGATTTGTCAAGCTACACCCGGGCTCACGGAATCTGTCGCTGGTGACTTTTTTTAAATGTTATTTTTAAACGTACTAACCAATGATTAATCAATCCTCGTGCTTTCATTAACGAGAGTAGACGTCACCGTAGCTAATGAGGGCATGAGAATTAATTGTTCACTGGTTAGTACGTTTAAAAATAAGGTTTAAAAAAAGTCACCAGCGACAGATTTCGTGAGCACGGGTGTACATCAGCATCAGAAATAGGGAATTGGGGCAAGAAATAAATGACAACAGTTCATTGCCTGAGAATTACAAGGTTGCATGTTATATGGAAGTTCCATATAACATGGAACCTTGTAATTCTCAGGCAGCGAGTTGTCAACAAAATTTCACAGATGACATCAACAAACAGAAGGATTTCCAGTCAATTGGAGTTCAAGGAAGCCGTGCATATATAATTGCTAACAAGGAAACGTTTCGAGGCCGCCGCTTCCGATCTTGATGAAACTTCGTAAATTTAAAGTTTATCGAAAAATAAGAGACCTCTATTTTTTTATAGCGGCCCAATTTTGGTTTAAGGGGGTGAAATGGACCCCTGAATTTTCACCCCCTTCGAGCTATCTCCGAAACGAAGCGAGATAGATGAAAACTTTCAATGTACGTTTTGTTTGGTTTTTTTAGTATAATAAAATCCCCTAAACAGATTTTGAAAAAAAGCATTATTTTTCAAAAAAAAAAATTTTTATCTAATTTTTCGAAATTTCGGTTTAGTCATGTGGACAAAAATTTAGGAAATTTTATTACAAATTCAACCATGTATGACATGATATATTTCCCTCCTACAGTTTTGCAAATTTCTAACTTTTATGTCTGATAATGAGCGGGCTACCAATGGCAGTGACGGGATAGGTCGGGGGTTATTACTTCTATGTATTTTAATGCCACTTTTCTTTTATTTAATAAAGTTCAACTTCTATGGCTCATAATTATGACAATAATGGTATTCCGTGAAAAAATGTTTTATACAAAGTTGTTTCTTACACCAAGCACACGTAATAACGGCAATATCGCCACATATGTGGCATCGTGGTTCCGAGTCCTGTGCAAAACAAAATTCTACAGGATGTTCAAATTCAGGAGGTCTCCTGAATATATATCCACTCTTGAACCACGAATATTTAATAAAGTTAGTAAACCGTGGTGAAGAAAACTGATTATGAGTAAGAGATTGAAGTTTTAAAATATTATCTCTCGAATGAAGGTTAATATCGTAATTGAAAAGAGTTACAATATCTGAAAACCTCCTTACAAAATTCTTCCACATTCGAAATCCGTATACGTCTAGCGGTTGAATCAGTCCGGTGGTGCCTTGTGGAATCGTCATTAATATTATTGTCTTGTCTTCTGGTGTAGCTTCTCGAACACTTCGCTCACATTGTCCACTCCAAGAGTCCAGCAGTAAGACGCTTGTAGATCCAGTGTTAGGGAAGTAAACTTCTTGCAGCCATGTTTTCATGAGATCAGTTGTAAGTTTCCCAGATTTGGAAGCCATGAAGTATACATTTGGCGGCCTAAACACGGTTTGTTGCACTCGTTCTCCCAATTGCCCACTAGCCTCTTTTAATACCACATAAAGAGGCGACAGTAGTTTTCCATCAGCAGATATGGTGGGTTGTATAGTATAGCTGTGGGTTGTAGAAGATATTGATTGTACCACAGCTTCATTTTTTTTTTGCCCCGATGTAGCTAAAGTTCGGCCAGAATGTATTTCTAAATTAAATCCACTCTGATCAGAGTTAAATACATTTTGTGGTCCATATTGTGTAATGAGTGGCTTCACTTGTTCTACGAAGGCATGGCTTCGTACTTTCAAACTTTCCTCACCCTCAACGTTTTTTCTCGTTACAAACTTTGTGATCTTTCGAAAGACAATTCTATATGCTTTCTTGAATGACCTCAACCATGTTTGACTTGCTTTGAAGGTTGGAAGATTCTCTACTTTTTTTGCTTGTAAAGCCCATCGTTTAAGGTCTATATCATGTACTATTATTTTCGATCTACTAGCTTCTACAAATTTATCAAAAGTATATTTCGCTATGCGTATTAATTTATCATTTTGAGTACCCCCCTGTCCTACTTGCGCAGCCCATCTTCGTAATTGTCTATCAGATTTCACTTTTTTAAACTGATGTTGAACTGCTGCTACGGTTCGACGTCTTTTCTTCCCACTGTTCCAGTAATCTATGGCACTTTGTTTATATTCAAAGCTAACCGCTTCTTCATCGGGTGTACAGGGATATGGTTCTGGAGGTATAGAGGTTTCTACGTGAGGAACATCCTCGACATCCGATTCCAGCCAGTCAGTATTAACAGCGTGCATTTCACTATCCTCGATTGAATCTTCCAATTCCAATTTATTTTCATGTTCGACTCGAAATGATGAATCCTCCATGCTACGTATAATAATATTTTGTAATAAATCTTTCAATTGCACTTCTGCACTATTCATTGGAGTTTCTCTTCCATTTGGTACACTGAAAACGGTCACCAATAAAGTTAACACATTGATCGGATTTATAATTGCCATAATAATAATATGAACTGCTGTGCACCATAGAAACTGAATATTCAGACTAAAAACCTTTCTCTTTCGCTTCCTTATATATAATGAAGTCGCCTCACAAGAACGAAACAGACTGGAGAGGGTGGGAGGTCCGACTTCCCAAAAAGGGGCCATCATCCTCGGAGTCCGCGTACGAAACTCGAGAGCGCGTACGAAAATATTTTTACATGGGCACAGAGCCAACTAATAATAAAGCTTGTCCAAAGAACTAAACTCCCTCTTTCGCATCACCGGGGCCATATAAGGCAACCCTACAAATAACAGGAATGTTGTTTACGGCATTTTCGAGGAGTATATATACAGGGCCGAGAAGCAAAGAGCTTCAGTTTCATTGGCTGCGTCTATCATTCAAGTGATGGGTTCAAACGAGTTACCGACTTTTGAGAAGATCGTGGAGGATCTTAAAAATGGGCACATACCATTGCCGTCTCCCGGGAAATCGCTGGATCTGACATTCCGCACAACAGGACCATCCATGGCCGAAGTAGAACGAGAGCTGCAAGAATGTGAGGAGTACTGGAGGAAACAGTACGCGAAGAAGAAAAGTAAAGAAAAAAATGATTCCAACAAAAAACTATAAAAATTCAGACAATTTTATCTAACCTGTGAGTGAATTATTAGTTACTTACACACAAACAGAAAATAATATAAATACATTAACGGTCGGATTTATTAATAAGATTTCTGAACAATTTTTGTCCATTTTATTTTGATAATATTCCGCTAGACGTATACGGCTTTCGAATGTGGAAGAATTTTGTAAGGAGGTTTTCAGATATTGTAACTCTTTTCAATTACGATATTAACCTTCATTCGAGAGATAATATTTTAAAACCTCAATCTCTTACTCATAATCAGTTTTCTTCACCACGGTTTACTAACTTTATTAAATATTCGTGGTTCAAGAGTGGATATATATTCAGGAGACCTCCTGAATTTGAACATCCTGTAGAATTTGGTTTTGCACAGGACTCGGAACCACGATGCCACATATGTGGCGATATTGCCGTTATTACGTGTGCTTGGTGTAAGAAACAACTTTGTATAAAACATTTTTTCACGGAATACCATTATTGTCATAATTATGAGCCATAGAAGTTGAACTTTATTAAATAAAAGAAAAGTGGCATTAAAATACATAGAAGTAATAACCCCCGACCTATCCCGTCACTGCCATTGGTAGCCCGCTCATTATCAGACATAAAAGTTAGAAATTTGCAAAACTGTAGGAGGGAAATATATCATGTCATACATGGTTGAATTTGTAATAAAATTTCCTAAATTTTTGTCCACATGACTAAACCGAAATTTCGAAAAATTAGATAAAAAATTTTTTTTTTTAAATAATGCTTTTTTTCAAAATCTGTTTAGGGGATTTTATTATACTAAAAAAACCAAACAAAACGTACATTGAAAGTTTTCATCTATCTCGCTTCGTTTCGGAGATAGCTCGAAGGGGGTGAAAATTCAGGGGTCCATTTCACCCCCTTAAACCAAAATTGGGCCGCTATAAAAAAATAGGGGTCTCTTATTTTTCGATAAACTTTAAATTTAGGAAGTTTCATCAAGATCGGAAGCGGCGGCCTCGAAACGTTTCCTTGTAAGATGTATTGTAACGACAACGATGCCATTCATTTTTATACTGGGCTAGAGAGCTATGCGAAATTTATTATGGTTTATCAAACGTTAAGCCGTTACGTTCATAAAATAAGATACAAAAATAATGAAGTTATATGCACAGAACCAGAGGATATGTTCTTTCTGACGCTTATGAAATTACGTAGAAATTGTCCGAATTTCGAGCTTCATCTTTTCTTTGGAATTAGCGAATCAAATGTATCAAATATCTTACATACGTGGATTACTTTTATTTACCAACTTTGGTCCTAGCTGGATACCTGGCCATCTAGAGAAATTGTAGTTTTTTACATGCCAAAGAGTTTCAAATCTCAGTATCCATCAAATTGAGTTATTATAGACGCAACTGAAATCCCTATAGTTAAACCGACTAATCCTACTGCTCAGCAAGCAACCTTCAGTACTTATAAGAACCGAAATACAGGAAAAATAACGGTTCAGGCCACTCCTGATGGATTGTTAACTCATACGTCTGAAGTGTATGCAGGGAGTGTCAGCGACAGACAGATTTTTGAGAGATCTGGTCTCACTTTAAAATGCCAGAGAGGTGATAGTATTATGGCTGATCGCGGTTTCAACGTTCAAGATCTTTGCGCCCCGTATGATATTGTCGTGAATATACCTCATTTTTTAAAGGGTAAACAGCAACTACCAGGAATGACCGTTTTAACAGATCGAAAATTGTCATCGAAACGTGTTCATATAGAGCGATTGATAGGGTTAACTAAAACTTACCGTATATTACAGAGCCCTTTAAGTCCATTTTATGCTCCTCTAGCAACGAAAATTGTTTCCGTATGCCTTGTGCTTTGCAATTTCCGTGAAGGTATCATACGTCAAGAAGCGTGAAAGTATATACGAACTACCTATAACTAATCAACTAATTGTAATAGGTATAAGAAATTTAAATAACATAATTGTAATGTAATATGTAATACAATATATGTCTATTGTCAGTCTCACAATTTCAACTCACAATTAAATAACATAATTATAATATAATATGTAATACAATATATGTCTATTGTCAGTCTCACAATTTCAATAGAGCATTATAGTAATTATTTGTAACATGAAATCTTAATCTTTAACATCTTACTCTTAATCTTTATATTTTGTTTTAATAATCTTTATATATATACATATATATATATATACATATATATATATACACATATATATATACAGATATATATACAGTATGTCCCGTGGATAACGCAAGTATTTAAATTTCCCTGACATTTGACTTTGGTAGTACTTGGAATGGTGCTGTAGTTAGTGTTGGCATCAGAAGAGTGCGCTGCGTTCTTACGAGCCGTGTTTCGAGAGCGAAAAGTGTAAAATGTCTGATTTTTCCCGGGAGCTGTCAATGCGGGAGATCGAAGCGTCTAACCTTGAAATTAACTGAATTTGTAAATAATGGTAAATAATGTGTAGAAGTGATGAGAAATAATCATACAGGTTTCGCGGAAACACGGCTCGTAAGAATGCAGCGCACTTTTCTGAAGCCAACTCTAACTACCATATGTCCGCGATCAATTTTACCATAGGAAAATTGCGATTATTGCATGAGCACCTCTGCGGGTCTCCTCGTCCAATAGAATCACCGGATAAGCGTGACTGCGCATGCGTAGTCATCCGCGAGTGCAGTTCGACTTCGACGCGAGAATCGAAATCGAAATCGAACTGCACTCGCAAACGTCACGCCAACACTCGCGGTGACTACGCATGCGCATTCACGCTTTCCGATGATTTTATTGGACGAGGAGACCCAAGCGGTGCTCATGCAATAATCGCAATTTTCCTATGGTAAAATTGATCGCGGACATATGGTACAGCACCGTTCCAAGCACTACCAAAGTCAAATGTGGGGGAAATTCAAATACTTGCGTTATCCACGGGACATACTGTATAAAGATTAAGTTATTATTCTTTAAAAATTGAACTGTATCCCTTATAAATATATTCATCGAATAGTGCAGGTTTAAAGTAGTTTTCATAAAATGACACTAAACGATCTTTCATCTCTCTAATTACATCTTCATCACGAGGCACATCTACCACAGCCATTTACTTATTGGTGAACACGACAAATTTCGCAATGAATCTTTCAGTGATGAATAATTGCCCCTGTACCTGATAATAATAGCGATGATTTGGTTTGAGCAATAAATCCCCATTGACATCACGATACAGAAAAGGGATTGTTTCTTCATTTATTTCTGAATCCCTCATCTTGTATAGGCATTTGATTTCAACAACTGTATCTGTATCAATTATCCCGTCGGGAGAGGCTCCTAAATACGGATAATCCTTACTGATGAATAACCCACAAGCATCTATTCGTGCTGCCAAAGATTGGCACATAGCAAGAGCTTTTGGCTCACTCAGTTTTCCATAAATCCTAGCCTTACTTTTGAATTGCACCGGATTGATAATTCGTCGAGCAACGGCACTTTGTCTTTCAGGCGAGCGAGTTGCACAACAAGCAAAATAATTACTTGCTGTAATTCGATGTCTTCTATATTCGAACCATTTCTTACTATCGGCCTGGGTACGTATCTCTTCTTCAATTTGCTTGATGTCGTCGTCTGTTATATCCAATAACTTGAGATCACGTAGAAGTTCTTCCTCGAGGTTTATTGCAGTGTATTTATGATCCCAAATGTGTGGAAGCGTACGTATCTGCCGGTTTGTATCGATGCAACATTGTTATTCCCTTCGTTTTTTTGCTGCTTCTGAAGCTAAGAAATTTATGCATATATTGCGCACCATATCATTGTAAGATTTAGGATCAACCTCATTGATATCGATTGCCATATATTTGGCATTGAAGTCAATTGCAGCCTCTAGTCTTCTCTTTCTGGGCAATTTTTCCATTTTCACTGGAGATCCTACGTATTGTGTGCGAGGTTTGTGAAAGGTTTGTAATTCTTGCGTACACGTACCTCGTAAAACAATCTCGTGTTCTCTACCCTGTAATAAAATAAGATATAATTTGGTTTCACATATAAAGTTGATTTTGAGGGAAAGGTCTTTTGAATACAAATAATTCCTACTACTATATCTACATACGTAATATAATGATAACGAGATTATGTACCATTTGTGTTCGATGGCCCACAGAAGAACCGCAACATGTTTGCAATGTGCAGTTATGTCAGATCCAACTGCACATTCACAATGAGATGCTTCGATGAACCCTGTTGAGGATAAGAGAATGTCGACAACGTATTGCACATTTTTTTTCATTTGTGCTGCACAATATCCTCGAATAAATGTCCAGTCACGAAATGTAGCACTTCTTGCACGTAACAAGTATTCATTACTATACATTTCCAGGCCCAAATCTTTTTTGACAGAGTACCTGAAAACATTTCACATCCATTCATGAAGATATTGTTATACAGATTTCTTCAAATGTAAACGCGATTTGGCAGTTACCTATTCAAAAACAAAGATATGTTATATTTGGTAATTAAAGGAATGATGGTATCTCCATTAATATCTTTGTATTCTGAAGGATTTGGTAATCAAAACGTTGGATCCGAACTACTGCTATTCTCATTTGATGTTGAGGTGTTCGGCAAATTAAAATTGTTATTTGCCTCGTACAAGCATAATCTGGAATGAAAAATATATTGCTCATGATCTAACTGATTATTTCTTTAGTATACGTGTATTCAAACGATTTCTTTCATAAATAAAGAAATTGTTAACACGTTCACTGCCTATACTGACACGCTGTCAGCGTGGTGGAATGCTCACGCCGGCATGGGCACTAAACGTGTTAAGGTTATGAGGATTGTATCAACATAAAATTTTGAATTGATCTACCTGTCCAGAAGATCTTTCTTCTTTCCTTGCAAAGAAGTTCCCCGACGATTTAATTCACCTTTTAATTGAGCTACTGTCCAATTAAAATATTTGTCACTCATTCTCTGTTTGTATTTATCCGCGTAATGTACCAAGTACTGCAGTGCCCTCTGCGCTGAGCTTGACAAATGAAGATCCCCATAGTCGCGAAAGAAGTTCCCTAGGGCGTAAAAATCTAGCAGACGAGAAAGTACGGCGGGTGACGGGTACGCGTCTTTAAGAGTTTTTTAAGGTCGGGACATACATTACCGGGCCGTGCCAGGGCCGGGATACGGCCGTCATTCGGCCCTGGCACGGCACGTTAAAGGGTGAGACATACATTACCGGACCGTACCAGGGTCGAACACGGCCGAAGAGGAAGAAATGGTCAGAACCCTTGCACGGCGCGTGTATCTAGGAATCACACATGTCCGTCAGTCGTCAGTTGTCTTGGAAACTGCTACGTTGCTAGGCGCTAAAACACGTAAATTACGAAAACACGAGAAGCGCGGCCGGACCGTCACCGTGAAAAAGTAAAACTGAACTAACTGGCCCGGCCCGGTGACGGTCCGTTGGCGACGCCCGGTCACGGCCCGGTAAAGTGAGAACAAAAGCATTTGATTCTATTGGACAGATCGACCGCCGGACGACGCGTCGCGACGGACGATACTCGGCCGTTCTCCGGCCCTGGCACGGCCCGGTAATGTATGTCCCGACCTTTAGATGGTCATTTCCGTTCTCAGTTCAGTTTCAGTTTCAGTCGAACTGTCAGTTGTCCCTACGTGTAAAAATGAAAAAATGAAAGAAGATCGGAAACGGAAACTGAGAACTGACGGGATGGATAGACCTATTTGTTTCATTTCATTTCTTAAAATTCCTATGTGTAAACAAGGGCGTCAAGCCGTCCGCTCACGTCAGTTTTCTTGAAAATCTTGAGCGGGCACGTATAGGTCTGTCACTATGTCCAAGAATCAGGATTTTGTTGTCGAATTCATTGACATTTATAAAAGTTCACCGTGTTTGTGGAATAAACAGACGCACACTATCAAAAGCATCCATAACAAAATTGCGAGTTTTGCATGAGCACCCCTGTGGGTCCCCTCGTCCAATAGAATCACCGGAGAAGCGTGAATGCGCATGCGTAGTCATCCGCGGGTGTTGGCGTTGTCAGCAAGTTCAGATCGGTTATCGAAATATTACCTTCTATTCTATTCTTCTTGCTCATGCAAGAGCCGTTCATGGTGTGTTCTAATTGTTGTACGTTTCTGCGGCGTAAGAAAATTCCTTCCTTGGCAACCTTTAATGGGTACTTTTATCCTGAAATTCCTAAATATTTGCCCGATTTATGTCCGTTATCTGAGCGTCTTATTTCGCCTCGCATACATTTTATGCAAATGCGTCATATTAGATATTTTGCTGGTTCTCGGCGTTTAATCGGTCAAGTTGCAAATGTGCCTGTAGATATCAATAATATGGTTATGGCATTACCGCGGCGTTTGGAAGATGATTTCACTTTTAACTTGTGCCTCAAACGAAAATTACTTCATAAAAGTTCGTATATGGCGGGGTGTATTTCTAAAACAAATATAAAAATGTGGCTCAAAGAATTAGTGAAAACACCATTGTACCGAAAATACAATATCGTGATACATGAGTCATTTTTCCACAATAACTGTTCTGATGACGAAGAGGATGATGGTATCTTGCGTTACACCCATCTCCTTGCAAACAGCCATCGCAATATCGATATTAATATTCGGCGAATTATTGAACAAGTTACTAAACATAATGAACGTCGCATGACATCAGAAGAAATCTTATCGAGGATGCAGGAAACATTGTTTTGGGGAGAAGATGTAATTCTTGATATGGCTCCGGGACAGCATACTCGACCATTCGCCTTATCATTCGATGCGGACGCTGAGGAATTGTCTTTTCCCATGATTTATTTCGGTCAACCACGAGAGTTTACGGTGCGAGCTACTGCTTATTCGATGGCTACAAGTGAGATAAGAAGACGCGATCGACGTGGAGTCAAGTCTAATCATATTTTGTACATGGCCGCAAAGATAATGAGATTCCGTGTTATAGATAGTCTAAATGTAATGTTCCGAGCGAATAATTCTAACGTTCACACACACACACACACACAAAATATTACTAGAAGTGATATCGAAAACCGACACTTCATTAAAGAAACTATGGAACGAAATGAATCGTTTATGCGCCATATTCCCAACTCTGTTCAGTACTGGTATACTCGTAAACGAGACTTATTTGGTATGATGAGACAATTAGGTAAGCCGACAGTGTTTCTTACCTTAAGCGCGTCGGAAACTTATTGGTTGCCATTGTTACAATATATCTATAGATTTCAAAACAATTTGCCAGCTGATCAAGACATTCCAGACGAAATATTTCACGGTATGAATGCAACTATAAGAGCAGAGTTGGTTAATAGTGATCCAGTTATCTGTTGTTTGTATTTCGATAAATTGGTTGATACAATAATTAATGCTTTGAAACGGACAACCGGGCCATTCGGAAAATATCGTATTATAGATTTCTCTTTCAACGTGTCGAATTCCAACATCGAGGTAGCCCTCATTGTCACATGTTACTATGGTTAGAAAACGTACCATCCGATACAGAGAGGCGATTGATTGAAGGTGTAGATGTGCCCGAGGTAATTGAATTGTTAGATTCTTTAAGTACTGTTGATCAATCTTTATTAGTGGGTGGGAGAGAGTTGCAGACTCATCACCGTACGCACACGTGTTATAAGAAGAATGCAAGAAAATGTAGATTCGGGGCTCCTTTTTGGCCGATGAATGAAACTAGAATTTTAATGCCGATACTTACTGCGAATCGAGACGAAGCGTTGCTTCAACGCCACAACAGTTTGCACGAAAACTTAGAAAATAATCATTACGCTGACGTTCATCAATTTCTTACAATGAATCTAATCGAGACGTTGGATGAATATTTGCTCATTATACGACATGGTATGCGCCGCCCTATGGTGTTTTTAAAACGAGATATCGATGACATTTGGACTAGTCCATTTAACCCTGTAATATCTTCTGTATTACAATCTAATATGGATATTCAATTTATATTAGATGAGTACTCGTGCGCAGCCTATGTGGCAGATTACGTAAATAAATCTGAACGCGGATTCAGTTCATTGCATCGTGAATTGGTAAAGTTGAGAGATGAGTATCCTGATATGGATTACGATGCATGTTTGAAACAATTAGGGAAACGTGTATTAAGTAATGTCGAAATGTGTACGGAGGAAGCAGCTTGGTTTTTATTGCGATTGCCGATGTCAGAGGCATCGAGACAAGTTGCGTTTATACCTACTCAACATCCGAGAGAACGATTTCTTGCGAAAAAGCCGAAAGTACAAATGGATAATGAACATTTAACAGCGGATTCAACTGATGTTTGGTATTGCAATATAATACAATATTATGAGAGGAGACCTTCTGATTTAACTAACGTGGGTGTGTTTAGCAGATTTCGTCGCCTGGTATGATCGTAAGCGTACTCGACAAACAAATCAGAAGGTTAATGGTAGTCTCGACCAACACCGCGTCGAAAGTGACGATGATAGTGATAGCAATCATGTTGACCGCGACGTTAATGATAGTGTACAATACAGAAAACGAACCAAAGTAAAGATGTTACGATGGAAAACATATAAATTAAGCGATGATCCCATCAATTATATGCGAGAAGTAGTAACATTATTTTGGCCTTTTCGAAGCGAAGAATTGGAATTGCTCGATCGAGATGAGTACATGCGTATTTGTGAGATACATACCGACGCACTGTTGAATAAAAGGAAAGAGTATGAAAATGGATTGTCTATCGAGAATGTGGTACTTATTATTGACGAAACATTACATGCTGCATTAAATGAAGAGGTAAATAGTAACAATATAGTCCAGTTGGTCCAGGGTTACGGAACGTTGAAAAGTGCCATATTTACAACGAACGCAGAATCAGTTCAATGAAAGTGGGGAAATAGGGATATAGATACCATACAACGCTACAGTACAGTTCGACCCGTGGAAAATATGTTATCACATGCAGATTTCTGTACCCTATTGCGATCTTTAAATGCTGGACAATTAAGGTTTGCAATAGAGTTAATACATCGCCTGACACACGATGACTCGCCGCCATTGCAAGTGTTTTTTACTGGTCCCGCAGGATCGGGTAAAAGCTACGTGTTAAAAGTATTAATGGAAACTGCGAATAGATTTACTACCCGCAATAATAAAAGTAAATGTGCTTTTATTGCTTGTGCAACTACTGGTAAAGCAGCGGTTAATATTGATGGCACGACTGTTCATACAGCATTTAATATCGGCATTAACACAAAACGGCGATTGCCATTAAAGAATGATGTGTTACGAACAATGAAATGTGACTTCCTTGGAGTTAAGACTGTTATAATTGACGAAGTGAGTATGATGAGTTCAGATATGCTTATTCAAGTTGGGGATCGGTTACGTTCGTTTGGCCCCGATCCGACTCAGCAGTTTGGAGAGGTATGAATATAATATTTTGTGGTGACTTGCGTCAATTACCGCCCGTTAATGCTAGAGCTGTCTACGTTCGACCACCTAACATGTTGCAAGATAATATGTTGTGGCACAATTTAAATTATTATCCATTGACAGAAGTAATGAGACAATCAGATATTCAGTTTTCCTCCATTTTAACTAGAATAGGCAATGGTGATGTACTTAACGATATAGAGCGGTCTTTCATTGAAGGGCGGTTCTTTACCTCTGAGCAATTGGAGCAAATGGATGTGCGCAGTGCTATACGATTGTTCCATAAAAACGTGGACGTAGATCAATACAATTATAATGTCATGAATGATGCTAACGTTCTCCTTTCACTAGCTAAAGACGAAGTGCGAGGTTATGTGAACGTGCAACAGTTGAAATCAACGCATGATAAATTGAGAAAAATGGATGTTGCTAGCACTGCGAATATGCCGTTAAAACTATTATTGGTTATAGAGAGTCCATACATAGTTACGCAAAATTTAGATAAAGCAGACCGATTGATTAATGGATCATTCGGATACTTGAAATACGTGGAAATGGACGATAATGGCGAAATCTTACGTTTATGGTTTCATTTTTCAGATCGTAATGCAGGTAAAATGTTACGGTTAAAATATGCAGCACACGCGCATGCTTTAGACTTATCCTCGGAATGGACCCCACTTTTACGAAGAGAAGCAATTATAGACGTAAAATCAAAAATTATTAAAGTTCGAAGAAAACAATTTCCTGTTGTACCAGCTCATGCTATAAGTATTCACAAGTCACACACAGGGAGGAACGTACGATCAAGTAGTTTATGAATATTGCAAATCACACGAAATTTCACTGGTCTATGTAGCTATATGTCTCAGGCTAAAACAATCGAAGGTTTATTCTTCACAAATAAGAAACATGATCACAAATTCTATCATTGCAGCAAGAATAAGGATCGCCAGATTCTGCGAACCGAACTTAAACGTTTGAGAAAACATAGATTAGTAACAATTGTCGACAAATGTACAGATTTTTTGATAAATCCCGCGTATCCATCGGTTGCTTATTTTAACGTACAAAGTTTAAACGCGCATATGTTGGACGTCTTACATGATCCAGTATTACCAAAAGCCTTATTACTTTCCACATGTCCGAAACTTGGATGCAAGATAAAGATCCGCCAGTTGATGTTGCCAGCTATCGCTGTATAGCACGTAAAAATAATGGGCGTAATAGAGCTGGAGGAGTTGCTATATATGAATCTTTGACTTCTCGATTGGAAAATAGATATGAAATAACTTACGATACTACACATATTTCTTACAGCGACGTGTGTTGTGTTCGAATAGAATATGAGGGCAGAGCACTGCAACGAAAACATTTTTACCTCATAACTATTTACGCTAAACCAGGTATAACGAAAAATCAAGTAATGCAGCTAATGGACTGTGCGTTGATGCGATTTAGCAAGTACCCATTGATGTTTGATATCAATCATTCTACAAATTTGTATAATAGCCCGTTACTTATATGTGGCGATTTTAATTATAACGTAAATTGTTCAGAATTAACAATGTATCTACAGAATCGTTACTCTGTTCCGTTAGCTTCTAAAAGTTTAATAACTACTTGACATGGCACGTCAATAGATGGAATATTTTACAGAAACGAACAAGTTGAAGTTATTCCATACGTATCGTATTTTAGACCCATGCGCCGTTGCTAGTGCGGTCAGCAGATAACCCCACTCTTTGTGCAGAAGAGGCGGGCTACTCAGCTATCGCTGCGTCGCCACCTCGAGCTGCAGTATCACCTGTACCGTTTGTGGAGCAGTGTACTAGTGACTCAGATGCAGACGACGTGAGTGTATACTTGGCGGGTATATGGGAAAAGAGGTATAACTACATTTGGACTAACACATACTTGTAAAATTTCTTTTTTATTATAAAATCTTAAACATTAGTGGATTTCAATAAAATTCTAAAAACAATTCTATAGAGTATTATTTAAAATAAAATAACATCCATTCATATAGAATGAAACCAGTTGAACCCATTTATCCGCGAACTAATATTTTTGATTTATACCTCTTTTCCTATACACCCGCCAATTACTGACTATATCGAATAACAATTTTAGTGCTGGATAATAATGTTTTCGAATACCGATAAAGATTCTGCTTTGAAGCAAATCTTTTAACAAACTGAAATGGCAGCCTCCAGCCCGCAACCTTCGTCCAAATCTAAAAAGTCGAAAATGCGGTGTACACGTTCCAAGCCAGAGAGTACTCCTTCTGTCGACGATGATTCTGAGAGTGTTCGAGGAACTTCTGTTCCACCATCGCCGAATCGTCAATTACCGATAAGCACATTTTTCCCGGACGTTTCGTCATCATCCGATGAGGCCGAGCATGATGACATTGGCAAGACTCCTTATATGGTTAAACCACCATCAGGTAATGTTAAGAAAATAATTAACTCGTTGAATAGTTCTTAATTTTTAATTTTATGTGTTATAGGCACATTGTTTGATGCACTTGAATTGGATAACTTTTATGAGCGTTACAAGAGATCTTTACCAGATTGTCATCCTATTCGCATCGCCGCTGAAGTGCAGGACATGAACTACAAGTTTCGGAAAAGTGCTATCAATAAGGCAAATTTTTGTCAATTTAATTATAAGAAACCTCCGTTGTTATTCGCAGTAACTAACGCGTACGGGGTTTTCATCACTACCTCCGAGGAGTACTTTTGTAGATCGACGATTCATGACATTAGAGCGTTACAGCCACGACATCGGGTTACATTGTTAGTCCCGACTATTCAGCATTGGTGGAACGCTGAAAGTAAAGCGTTGATGTTAGCTTTCTTGGAGAGATTCATCAGTGATATGAAATGTTTGGCTGCAAGTCAACAATTTCGTTCTGCTATAGAGCGCTTTGGCATTGTGGATATCAAAGAATCATTGAAGATATTACGAACGAAACTGATTACTGCAACCAAAAACATAAATGGTCAAACCACACCCTGTATCTTTGGTATACGTGTAGAAAACACTTTGAACGTACCCAGCCAGATACATGTGAGTTTAGCAGAGATTATTGGTAAAACGATCAATCCGTCAAAATGGAAGAAGTTGATAGTACCGTCATACATGCACGCAGCTTTCATGATTTTGGTGAAAGGGTTTAAAATTACCAAAGTAGTTTTAGTTTAGACTTTAACGTAGTCATTAGCATACATGAAAGTCGCCGAAATTGTTAGAGTGCCAAAACGGTCTTTCGGCTTTGACCAACTGACGGAATTTAAAAACAGAAAGAAAGTTCAGTCATCTTCAAGTGATGATGACGATAATGTAAATATAGGTGCGTCTACTAGTAGCGGCCGTGACAAAATGTTTGATACATCCATGTGGTAGTTTGTGCGTTTGGTTGTAGGGTAAGTCCGGGATAGTTGGAACATGTTTTTTTAAAGTCATTTTTTAAGACTGCAGCGCTGCTGTGATAGACCCAGCCAAATATTCGACTGGTCCGTCTATCCCGGTGGTCCAACTATCCCGGACTTACCCTATTGAAATTTATATTCTTCATTTTGATTATTATATTCTAGTAGCGGTCGTGACAAAATGTTTGATACATCTATGTGGTAGTTTGTGCGTTTGGTTGTATTGAAATTTATATTCTTCATTTTGATTATTATATTAGAAATACTTTTAACTTTGGACTTGGTTGCAGGAGGGTGAGTGGTGTGGACGTGTGCTAGAAGTGGCGTGACAAAACTTGTAGGAAAAGCGGTTATAAGAGGATAAGAGTTGTACAGGTAATAGACAGAAAGTACAAAGCTAGAGTTCAAGGATAGGCCATAGGGATTTGTTGGAAGAAGGAGGGTAAAGATAGAAATTAGGAAAAAAGCAAGGGAAAGTTAGAAGTGAGGTTAGATGAAGCGTGGAGGAGGAAGAAAGGCGAGAGAAGAAGGCAACGCGGAAAGGTCAGAGTTGATAAGGTAGGGAAGCGGTAAACCGGCGGTGGAGGAGGAAGGGAAACTAACGGGAGAAGACAGTAATGAACAAGGTAAAGAGAGGTAGACCATCCAACGTTGAGAGGCTAGGAAAGAAAGGCAGCGGGGAGAAGAATTTGGACAACTACTGGAGAGAGACTAGGAAAATAAAAAACGAGGCGGAAGACAGCCGGGTGGACAAAAATCTGATAGCAGTTTGGAATGAAATCTCGGAGCGGATTAAGGTGCAGTTTCAGGACATAAAAAGGAAATTAATGAAGGCGCTGAAGGAGATGAAGGAGATTTTGGTGAAACCGATAGAAGAGCTGGAAATAGGGGAGGAGAAAGAGGAAATGAAGGCGGAGACGTTGGAGAGGAAGAGCACGGAGGTAGGAAAAGGCCTTGAAGTTCGAGAGAGAAAGAAGCGCATGAAGTTGGAAAAAGAGTTCTCCACAAGCATCAAGGAAAATTGTGAAGAAAAGGTGGAGGTCATGAAAAGGAAGAACAAGCGGAGAGAGCGGATGATCTTCACCGGCATCGACCTTACGCAAGAAGAGAGGGAGACCCGAAAGAAGTTAGCGGTAATAGGAAAAAGAGCGAAACTGAAAGAAAAACAGGTCAAGGCGAGGTACAAAAGGAAACGCAACGTTGGAAACCTTGGTTGGCATCGCAACGAAGGAAATTGGATCCCCAGGATCGAGTCTGGAAGAAGAGGAAAGCGAAGAGCAGGCTTTCCGGCTGGAGCAGGAGCACAGAAAGAAAAGAATAAGGCAGAAAGGGCGGTGGAAGGTGTTAGGTAGCCCGGTTCATGGAAGGTTTAGATAGTAAGGACAGGGACTAGGAGAAATGAGTGCGAAGGAGTAGAGCGGGAAGGAGAGGATGTAGGGCGAGTGTGATTGAGATGACAGAATTTAATCGTAGGAACAGTATGCATGTGAATGAAGATAAATATTATAACGTGTAAGCAACCAAGTCCATTCATGGCCACAAGGCTGAATAAAGACTACTACTACTACTAAAATTATGTTTATTATTTCTTACTACCTAACTCGTAAATTGAGATATGTGTTATATTAGTAATACTTAAGTTTTTCAAAAATAGAATGTAAAAAAATTATGTTTATATTTTTATGACCTTCCCGTGCACCTCACTTACAAAGCCCAATTGACGAGTGTGAGGGGGGGTTGAGCTTCCCCTGCCGGGCGCGTCCCTAGGTGGCGGATAAGGGGAATGGCCAATCTGATCAACGCCCCAGTGGCGCGAAAGGATCGGTTAACGGGAGAGATAAGCACTTCCAATGGTGCATAAACCCACCAACGGGAGAGTGAAGGCTCTCGTCGTGGACCAAAAGCTCCCCCCAAACATAAGGTGTGAGCTACCGTGCTGAGATGTTGTATGGCACACGGGGTAAGATGCGTTCCCAAACGGTGCCTCCCAGATACCGGGCGCCCTCTGGGAGTAAATAGCCAAGCCCTGGGTGAACGGACCTCTCCCCAGGTGATACCGCTTATGTCTGACACTCGTGGGACAAAAATGGACCTGAATAAAAAAAGAAACGAAACTACGGAACAACCATCTGGGGCGGAAACGAACCAGATGGGGGACGGAGAAACGGACGGAAGACACAGGGTCGTCAAGCAGAGGTTGAGTGGAGCTGCGAGGCGACGACTGAATAAACAAACGCAAGGGGGGGTAAGGACTGAACAAGTCCGCACAACCCCTGGGACGGCGACAGATGGGGCTAGAGACGGAAGTGGGAGGGGGACTAAGAGATTTAACCCCGAACACCATACGCCTAGCCCCAGTACGACACAGACTGAGAAAAAGACTCGGACTGAGACATACGCACAAAAGGCGACAAGAATGTTCAGGTGGGCCCTTGTACCAGAAGGGTACCCTGATAGATGACTGACGACGGATGAACTGACATCGATCAAGAGGCTGCTTAAAGCCCGGATCCTGTCAATACCCGACGGCACAAAGAAACCCATCTTCGAGGGGATGTGGGAAAGAGACGGTGCGGCCGTAATAGGGTGCACCGACGAAGAGACTGGGATGTGGCTGAAAAGTCTATTCCCAGAGAACAAGATAGGAAACCTCATCCTCAACGTGGTCTCGACCGAGGAGCTCCCGAAGCGACACAGGGTAGTAGTCCACGTTGAGGATGAGGAAATGACAGCCTCGGAGGCAGTACAGTTTCTGGCAAAACAGAATACGGGACTGGTCAAAGAGGACTGGACGATTGTCAAGGGCAGTGAAAGCAAGGGAGCTACTAACGCCCACTTCGCTGCACTCGTCAATGATAAGGCGTTACGGGTCTTAGAAGCCTGTAACTTCAAACCTCACTGCGGGACTCAGAGAGCAACTGTGAAGTTGCTTGAGAAGAACCGCGGTGGGGATTAGGACAAAATTGAGAAAGACGGGTGAACCCAGATATGGCTCACTCGACACTCAATGTTGTACAAATTAACTTGCATCATAGCAAAAGCGCCTCGGCCATATTGGTCAAGGAGCTAGCGAAGATGAACACAGGCATAGCACTAATACAAGAACCGTGGGTGGTAAATGGTGCTATAAGAGGACTTGGAGGAAGCGGGAGCTTACTCTTCACGAACTCTGAGGATAAGATTAGAGCCTGTGCATTCTTGTAAAGGGAGTTCAGGCGGTTTTCATTCCACAACTGAGCTGCGGAGACCTGGCGGTAGCTAGGGTAAACTTGGCAGACAGGAGTGGAAGCAAACTAGAGTTTATCATAGGGTCAGCGTACTTGCCCTATGACTCAGCAGAACCTCCACCTACAAGGGAACTCAAAAACCTAGTAAAAGAGGTGAGGAAAAGGAAGGGTGAACTCCTGGTGGGGTGCGACGCGAACTCCCATCATGTAGGATGGGGGAGCACTAACACCAATGCTAGGGGAGAATCCCTTCACGAATACATCCTGGCGTCAGATCTGTCTATACTGAACAGGGGAAATGAACCTACCTTCATGGACCGAAGGAGACATGAACTGCTGGATATTACCCTATGTTCTGCGGGAGTACTGGATTGGGTGGGGGACTGGAGGGTTTCCAAAGAACCTTCAGGATCAGACCACAGCCAGGTGCTCCTTACGATAAAAGGGCATCGGGAGGGGGCCTCTAAAAGGAACCCTAAAAAGACAGACTGGGATAGGTACGTGAAGGAACTAAAACAGAGGATCCAGGACGTACCTACCCGGTTCTGCAATAAGAATCAGCTCGAGGTGACGGCCGGACGTTTCGCAAAGGCGCTGAGACTGTCATACGAGGCTTGCAGTGTAGAAAATATCCCCAAGGGAACCAAAAAGGTCAACTGGTGGAATAACAAGCTGGCCTCAACCAGAGGCATGTTAAGGAAAGCTTGGAATAAGGTCAAGAACGCTAAAGACCTAACCAAGAAAGAAAAAGCACTGGAGGAGAGAAGATCCCTTCAGAGAAAATATAATAAAGAACTGGCACATGCTAGGAAAACAGGCTGGAGGAAATTCAGCAGCAGCATTGAGGAGTATGCTGAGGCCTCCAGACTAGTTAAAGTACTGGGGGGAAAGAACAACGCAAATGTGGGTTGTTTAATCAAACCAGACGGACAATATACTTGGAGCACGGAGGAAACTCTGGAGCTCCTGCTTGAGGAGCACTTTCCGGGCTTTGAAAGAACGAGAAAATGGAGGTAAGAGAGCAGGTATGGGCAAAAAGCACCAAACTGGGCTCTTGCTGCTAAAATTGTATACCCTCAGGCGGTTGAATGGGCTGTTAGTACATTCAAACCACTGAAGTCACCAGGTCCAGATGGCATCTACCCCCTAATGCTTTCAAGGGGGGGGGGGGTCAAAGCTAGTGTTGCTCTAGAAGACATAATTGGACTATTAACTAAACTGCTTAGAGCTAGTGTTGCTCTTGGTACAGTTCCAAGGGTCTGGGGAGAGGTAAGGATTGCCTTCATACCCAAACCCGGAAAAAACGGCTATATTAAGCCAAGAGACTTCAGACCCATAAGCCTAACTTCCTTTGTGTTGAAAACCTTGGAAAGGCTTATGGATAGACACATTAAGAGTTCATACATAGCCGAACGACCTCTATCCCCTGCACAATATGCCTATAGGGAGGGCAGATCCACAGAGACTGCCCTACACCACCTTGTGGCAAGGGTGGGGGAACAGATAGAGGAAGGGGGCTATGCTATGGCACTCTTCATAGACATTGAAGGGGCATTTGATCGCACCGGATACAATGTAATAACCGAGGCCATGTCTAGTAGAGGGATACCAGAAACCCTAATAGACTGGACTCGGAGCATGTTGGCGAACAGATTGGTGATCGCCAAGAAAGATGATATAGAGGTAAGGGGGCGACCATCGGGAGGATGTCCGCAGGGAGGGGTTTTATCACCTCTACTGTGGTGCCTCATAGTGGACGAACTCTTAGAACTACTGAGGAGGGAAGGATTCCTGGTCCATGGCTATGCAGATGATGCTGCGGTTGTGGTCAGGGGCAACTTCCTTAGTGTACTAAGGGACAGAATGAACTGTGCCGTACGAACAGTGGATGAATGGTGTAAAAAGACCAATCTCTCGGTGAACCCGGAGAAAGTGTCTGCCATGATATTCACTAGAAAATACAAGGTGGAGTACCCGGAACCATTAAGGTTCAGGGGGACAAACATCGAGTATGTCAGAACACAAAAATACTTGGGTGTCGTCTTAGACACCAAGTTGCATTGGAAAGAACATATCACATGCCAGATCGCGAAAGTATATGCCTCGCTATGGGCATGCAGAAGAGCAATGGGCAGAAACTGGGGCTTTAGTCCCAGGGTCTGTCTGTGGCTGTACAAAATGGTGTTATTGCCAAGATTACTGTATGCAGCAGTGATTTGGTGGCCAAGAGTAGGGAGGATCGAATCAAGAAACCGGTTGAAAGCCCTTCAGGGCGTGTTCCTGAGGGCTGCAACAGGGGCGATGAGATCCACACCAACTGAGGCCCTAGAGGTGGGACTTGATGTGCTGCCTCTTGACCTTTTGATAAGAGAAAGAGCGGAACTCTCTGCATACAGGATGAACTGCCTTGGGGAGTGGACCTGGGCAAGGACAGCACACACCAGACTAGGCGTGCTTGATCAAGGATCTATGTCCTTGAGACAGGATAAGATAGCCAGGAAATACCAGATCAGGAAGGCCTTTGTGGTATACCTACCTGAGAGGAATCACTGGGAAATTAGTAAGAGGACTCCGGGTCCCACAGTCAGGCACTAGTACACCGATGGGTCGGGGTACGGGGGTCGCTTTGGGGCGGGAGTCTTTGGACCTCAAGAAGACCTCAGGGTAAGTATCGCCCTGGGAGACAAAGCCACAGTGTTCCAGGCGGAAGTCTTGGCAATAAAACACTGCCTGGAACTACTTGTAGAGCAGCGCACTGCGAACAAGTATATTTATATTTGGTCTGACAGTCAAGCTGCTATAAAAGCACTCCACAGGACAAGCACAAATTCACAGATTGTGTGGGAGACTATGGAAGTGCTAGAGATTCTAGGGAAAACCAACAAGATTACTCTTGCTTGGGTCCCCGGACACACAGGAGTCCATGGTAACGAGATAGCGGACGTACTGGCGAAAGAGGGCACCAGAAAGGAGAACCTCATGCCAGTGGGAGTCCCCTTTGCCATGGGCAGGTTAGAGATTAAGAGGAAATTCCACAGGGAGCATTTTCACCGGTGGACTAATCTAGGAACGGGCAGACAGGCGAGGAATCTAATGCCTCGCCTAGCACAAAAGAGAGCCAGGTTACTAGTGAACATGAACAGGATAAGCCTGAGCATTACAATCAGACTATTAACTGGTCACGGAAAATTCAACTCACACTGCAGGAGACTAGGTCTATCGGAAACGGATAGATGTCGTTACTGCAAAGTGGAGAGGGAAGATGCCCAGCACCTGCTGCTGGAATGTCCAGCAATAGGGGCTTATAGACACCGTCTGATAGGCGAGGCTTTTCCTAGCCTGGAAAGGGCTAGAGAGCTAGGGGTGGAATGGATATGTGGACTGGCCAAAAAGGCCAAGATGCAAATCTAAGGTACACCCCTAATCACAGCGGGGCTACAATAAAACTATTAAGTTTTCGGTGGCGTTCAGGGATGATTAGCGTCCTAACCGCTTTTATTATTATTATTATTATTATTTATGACCTTGTGTGTATAATAAACAGTTAATTATGTTGGTATAGGGTGTTATCATTTCCAATGCCTCCGATGGTTGCAAGGATTGCGAAATCTGTGAATTTTGTCGACCATCAAAGGGAACGATGCACTCCGTCGTGCGGCGGTCGCAATCGGCCCGCCAGATACTCTGTCCCTAATTAGTCTATTATTCCCGTTAGCCTGCCGACCTATTTAAAAGGTGTGAAGTACGTATTATATATTATCTATCATTCAATCATTTTAAGAAATATTTTCGTACAATTAGAAATAGAAATGCCGTTGTATCAATGGTTTACGAGTCGTGAACTGTTACGGACGCTACGTGTCAAACTTTGCTTTCCTGTTGTAACGTTGCACATCGTGCACGTTACAATTTGGCTGATTCCCTAACGTCGCTTCGCTGGTCCCGCCATCCCCAGGATAGCATTTAGAATAAGAATATTTTAGCGCGTTAGAAACTTTGGTAATAGTAGGGACGACATAGCGGAATACCGTAGCGAGATCAGTAATTCGACCTAAAAGACGCTGGAGCTGGAGGACCAAGGGGCTGCAACCAGCGCCAGATGCCGTGCGGCGAAATGCACACGACTTCCCTGCCAGGCGCAGGTCTGGGACTTGCGACCGAGCAGCGTACCCGCGGCGAGGAACGTACCCTGTTTAGACAGGCACCCCGCTTCTTCGGCACGGATGGACCGCTTGGAGGCTAGGCTTCACCTCGAGATTCTCCGCGTGATCCCACAGGGGAATGTTCCGGAGGAATCTCCAGAAGCTAGCCTCGTATCGGGATCCTCCGCGTGATCCTGCAGGGGAATGTTCCGGAGGGATTCATAAGCCGTCATCCGTGAGGGGACAGTTCCGGAGCCACGATTGAATCCAGCGAGCTGCGCGCGCATCCGCGCCAACCAGGAAGGAACTAGTTTCCTTCGATTGACGATCGACGGAGCGAGCGCGCAGCGGAAACCAGAGTGTCGTGCATGCAAATCGATGAGGGACATCGATCACCAATTAAAATCGCGGAAAGGGTCTACTAGGAGTGGGGACAGGACCTCGCCGCCTAGCGAGCCGCAGCGATCACTGGACTCTTCCTATCTCGTGCGGACCAGCGAAGCGACCCCACGTGCCTCATCGCCACAGCAGCAGCAGATCCTCCGTGCCGGTAAGCCGGCTCCTTTGTTCGTGACACGTGGCCGAGACTGTAATAGAGATTTAGATTTCCCTTGCCCTCGACGGGCCTATCGTTTCGTTCCGTGAGTGCAGGTGACGGACTCGTGGCGTTCTTAGAGTTTTCTTTTCGTAGTATCTTGTGTCGCGCGTTAATAGCAATCACATTTATCGTTTAGCGATTTAGTTCACGGTTGTAGTATCTGGGGATGCTCGGGAAATTCGGTAGCACGAGGCGACCGAATTCCCTGAGACGAGTTTAGCCCGCGTTATCGTCGGCAGGATAGTGCGCGTCGGTAGTGCGGTAATACCGCTTTCGTTTCGTTCCGTGCGCTATCGAGCGCGTTATCGATTAATAGAAAAGAGTGCCCTTAGTGCGGCAATATAGCATAAAATAGCTCGTGCGCTCGACTCTCTGTTCTCCGCTCTGGGCGGTTGATTCTCTCCCGCGAAATTCTCCGGCTAACGTTCCTATTCCCTCGCGAATTTTTCGCGGCTATCGTTCCTATCTCTCCCGCGAATTTCTCCGACTAACGTTCCTATTCCCTCGCGAATTTGTCGCGGCTATCGTTCCTATCTCTCCCGCGAAATTCTCCGGCTAACGTTCCTATTCCCTAGCGAATTTCTTGCGGCTATCGTTCCTATCCCTTTCACGAATTTCTCCGGCTAACGTTCCTAATCTCTCGCGAATTTTCGCGGCTATCGTTCCTCTCTCCTTCGCGAATTATTTTCGGTTATCCTGCTGTTAGTTTCGCGTGTATTTTCAATACCGACCGTTCGCCCTTCAGGACTCTCGTCGGCTGAGTCGTGTTGACGGCTCCGATAGTTTCGCGATAAGGACTGTTTTGAAGCCCGACCTTGCCGTAGCCGTTAGGCTCTTAGAATAGCCAGTAGTGTATAAGAAGATCTGCAATAAAGCTAAGTGTTATTTTCTTGTTATGAATCGCCTCAAATTCGTTTCTTTGTCTTGAGACCCTGCCCATCTCCCTTGCTGATACGGGGCTGAGCTAGCGGAGTTCCGTTTCCGGTTCACGCGATCTGACTGTTATCGATTTCGACTTTCTTTGGTGTTTCGGAACACCTAGCACCCAACATTTCATTATCTCAATACCTTGTCCGAGCGGGGCCAGTTAGAGAACGTGCCGAAGTATGCGACTACCCGGGTAGCGCCGAGTAGCGTCGTTACACTGTATGAAATTGAGTATATAAACGATGAATCCATATAAAACAAGTCGACAGGCACGCGATAAAGGACAACAACGTAAAGATCGGCCGCGAAAAAGAAAACAAAGTTTTAATCCGTAAACAGCAGAAACCGAGGAAAGTGTATTCAGTTCGTCGGCGAAAAAACTGAAGAATCAAAAGGAAATGATTGTGGCGCAAGATGATTCGATCCAATATCGAATCATCAATTTTATAACTGTTTTTGCAGCAATATGTGAATTAGTAAAATGTCGACAGTGTAACGGAAATGTTAAATTTCAAACTGCTAGTACACGTGGACTTGGTTTTAAAATTACAGTGATTTGTGATAACTGTCCGATTGTATCCATTCTGTCTTGCTCTTTTATTGGACACAGTTATGAAATCAATAGACGTTTTATATTCACAATGAGACTACTGGGACTTGGCTATGAAGGATGTGTAAAGTTTTGTGGTTTCATGGATATGCCAAAATGTTTTAATTATCCAACTTATAACCTTCTCATGAAGCGCATGTTAACATCGGTAAAGGCAGTGGCGGAAAAATTATGTTAGAGGGCAGCGAAAAAAGAAAGAGAAGAAACCGCTAAAGCAACGAAGTCCGAAAATGAAAATGAACTAACTGTCTCAGGTGATGGTACGTGGCAAAAGCGCGGCTTTACGTCTCTTTATGGTGTTGCGTCAATAATTGGCTATTATAGTGGAAAAGTTTTCGATGTTCTCGTGAAAAGTTCATACTGCAAAATGTGCGAAGTTTGGAAGGACAACACAGATACAGCAGGTCACGAAGAGTATATGGAAACTCATAAAGACGAATGTTCAATCAATCATGAAGGTTCAGCGGGTAAAATGGAAGTCACAGCTATAATTGAAATGTTCCAACGTTCTGAAGAAAAGTACGATGTTAAATACGTGAACTACATCGGTGATGGGGACTCCAAAACCTACTCAAATGTTCGCGATGCTTATCCTTACGGTCCTGAAATAGTTATTACAAAAAAGGAATGTATTGGGCACGTTCAAAAGAGAATGGGCACCCGATTACGTGCGTGTAAAAAAAATACACGTGGACTCGGCGGACGCGGTAAATTGACTGGCAAACTTATCGATAAATTGGCTGTTTATTATGGATTGGCAATTAAACGAAACTGCGATTCGGCTGAAAAAATGACAAATACAATTTGGGCCACGTTTGACCATTATAACTACAAACACAATAAATGTCCAGTGGGACGCGACTCTTGGTGTTCTTGGCAGTGCGCGGCCGCTAATGGTGAATTGGATTCATTCGAACACGATTATCAACGACTTCCCGATGAAGTGTCCAAAGCTATTAAACCAATTTACACAGACTTAAGTAAGAAAGAATTACTTGAACGCTGTGTGGGTGGTTTCACTCAAAATAATAATGAGAGTTACAATCAGCTCATTTGGAAAATCTGCTCTAAAATCCTTCCAGCCAACTGTACTATCGTACAATTTTCTTCTTACATAGCAGCTTGTTTATTTAATGAAGGTTTCTTCAGTATACTGATGATATTTGAGGAAATGGGTATACATTGTGGCCCAAATTTGCACGGTTTTGCTGTAGAGAAGGACGAAGACAGGATCTCCTTGGCCGAACAGCGCGCGCACGCCACTATGCGGGAGGAAAGAATGCATCGAAGACAGAAGCGAATAACCACGCTAGAAGCTGCTATGGATGCAGAGGGATTACTTTATGGTCCTGGAATAGATGACTCGGTGTAAGTCTATTTTTATGAATGTTATGTACATTTTATGTCATTCCGAAACTAAACGCGTTTTTCTCGAAACGACATTTTTCAAATCGGTGGACAGGATTACAGACAAACTTCTCAACGGATTTTAATTAAATTTTGGAGAATTGTTGACGATAATATTGTCTCGTGATTGAACGTAGGATTTTCATTTCTGATCAAAATTACTATTTTTTTCGCAGGTTAAAAGGGCTAAATTTTAGGCCAAATAACAGCTCTTTTCTTCACACGGTCGCTATTTTGTGTCGAATCACCATAAATTAATTTCCTACGTTCAATCACTAGTCCATTCAATGTAGAATAAAGCGCAATTTTGTTTGTTTGTTTCAGATAAACGGTTATCGAGAAATCGTGTCCACCGCGTATCCCTACCGCGAGAACGTGCTCCCGGCGACAGGCTATAACTCCGCCATTTTTTATTATTTATGTTCATAGAAATTGACGAAAAAAGTTTAAGAATAAAGTATTTGAATGTACAAATAGTTATTTCAATCTATCTCATACTTTCAGAGAAAAAAAATGTGAAAAATGAGGTCTGGAGCAAGCTCGTGACTGTAGGTAACCCCTTAAGCTGGAACGTCTGCTCTAGTCGGAAGGCTAGCGAACAGTGAGAGCGGGCGACTCTCCCAAGCTTGCTACGTGCTAAGCGTCTAGTGACTCCGAGCTAGGGATGCGTTCCGCTGAGCACGCGGCTTGTTGGGAGTGCTGCTTGAGCTGGCGCCGAGAGGTGTCGCCACTGCTCCGCTACATCACTCCCCCCCGAGTGACTCGGTCCGAGTCGCGGAACTGACTTTCTTCTTGGGTCCAGAGTACGTCCTAAGTATAGTTGAACTTGAGGCAAAAGATGACGGAGTGTGTCCTGTTGACTGACCTGTCGTGGAAGTTGGTATTGATTCCGGCGTTCTTTCGAAAAAGACGGGTTTGAGCCTCTCCGTCAATACCGTGGTTGCCAATTCATTTATGTTGATCTTAAAGACTCTGTCGGTTAAGCGCTCCATAAGCTCGTACGGCCCTTCGTACGGGGCTTGAAGGGGCTTCCTTGTTGAGTCAACCCTTACAAAGACGTGGGAGTAATTGTGCAAGTCCTTGTGCACGAACGATGCCTTCCTGTTGTGGTAAGCCGTTGGCGCTGCACGAACTCTCTTCGTGTGCTCCCTGAATTTCTGCATGAAGAATCGTAGTTCCAGTAGAATTTCTTCATCAGTGAAGTACTCACCCGGTAGACGGAGTGGAGTGCCATACACCAATTCCGCTGCCGTAGCTTTGATATCTTCCTTGAAGCTTGTTCGAAGGCCTAAGAGGACGGTTGGGAGGATGTGAACCCAGTCGTTGGTACCATGACACATGATCGCGGCTTTGAGTGATCTGTGCCAGCGCTCTATGATACCATTGGATGCTGGGTGATATGCTGTCGCGCGGGTTCTCTTACAGCCGATAAGATTGGTTAAGGTCAGGAATAATTGAGATTCGAACTGTGTACCTCGGTCTGTTGTTATTGTTGCAGGTGCGCCGAACCGCGCTACCCACAAGGAGTAGAATACATCTACGATGGTATCTGCCGAGATATCTTTGATTGGGACTGCTTCGGGCCATCGCGTAAACCTGTCGATCATTGTCAGCCAATATCGTTGTCCTTGAACTGCTGGTAGAGGTCCGACGATGTCAATGTGGACATGGGCGAACCTGGTATCTGGAGTGGGCAAATGCTCTGGAGCATTCTTCGTATGTCGATGCACCTTACTCCGTTGACATGCCATGCAGGTCCGAACCCACTCCGCTATGTCTTTATTCATGCCCGGCCATACAAATTGTCGTTGGATAAGTCTCCGAGTCGCACGAATGCTTGGGTGGGACATGCCATGAGCTGTGGTGAATATACGCCGGCGTAAGGAAGGGGGAATGTATGGCCGTACTACCTCTGTTGAGCGACGATTCTGATTGCAAAAGTTGTTGTAGTTCCTCATCGTGTTTTTGGGCTTCGGCGAGATCCGCTGTGCTGACCACGACTGGCATATGGATTTCATCTAAACGTGAGAGGGCCTCGGCTACGACGTTATCGTTGCCGACCACGTGAACAATTGTGGTAGTAAACTGGTTGATGAAGTCCAACTGGCGTAGTTGTCTGGGTGATGCCTTATCCGCGCGCTGCATGAATGCGTAGGTGAGTGGTTTGTGGTCAGTCTTGATTATAAAGCGCCTCCCCTCGAGCATATGCCGGAAGTGTTTAATACCAGCCAAGACTGCGAGTAACTCGCGATCGTACGTGCTGTAGTTCCTTTCAACGCTGCTTAGTTTCCTGGAGAAGAATCCAAGCGGGCGCCATCCGTCGGGTTGTTGCTGCTCCAGAACTGCCCCTATGGCCGTATCGGAGGCGTCGGTGGAAAGCGGCAAGGGTGCGTCTTCTCTCGGGTGTGCCAGGAGTGCAGCCGATGCGATGCTATCTTTGCATGAGTTAAAGGCACGCTCCGCTTCTGGGGTCCAAGCGATTGGGCGTTTATCATTTCGTTTGGAGTCTTTGAAATAGGCGTTCAAGGGGGCCTGAAGTTCAGCGGCGTCCTTGATGAATCTGCGGTAAAAATTTACAATACCCAAAAACCTGCGTAGTTCGATTACCGTTTCGGGTTTCTTGTAATCCTTGACGGCTTCGATTCTGTCTGCAGGAGGTTTAGTCCCCTCGCTGGATGTGTGGTACCCCAGGTATTGGACATCGGGAACGCCGAGGGTACATTTTGAGATGTTGATCGTCACGCCGAACGATTGGAGACGTTCGAAAACGAGATGAAGATGCTGCAGATGTTTTTCCGGTGATGATGACGCGATTAGAATGTCGTCGATATAACAATAGCAGAAGCCCAAGCCTCTCAAAACGACGTCAATAAACCTCTGAAAAAACTGAGCTGCGTTCCATATAATCCAAATGTCATTACTGGGAATTCGAAGAGTCCAAAAGGCGTAATAACGGCTGTCTTTGGAATGTCCTCCTCGGCGACTGGAATTTGGTGGGACGCGCGTACGAGGTCGAGCGTGGAGAATATATTCTTCCCATGAAGCTAGTGTGAAAAGTCCTGAATGTGCGCGATGGGGTATCGATCCGGAATTGTAACCGCATTGAGGCGGCGGTAGTCCCCGCAAGGTCTCCATTCGCCTGATTTCTTAGGTACCAGGTGTAATGGGCTGGCCCAAGGACTACTAGATGGCCGGCAAATGCCTAATGTGATCATATGATCGAATTCTGCTTTGGCGGCTTTCAGCTTCTCTGGAGGTAGGCGTCGAGGTCACTCTGCCACTGGTGAACCTGTTGTAACGATGTGGTGTCTCACCGCGTGGGTCGCTGCTTGCCTGTATTGCAGGGGTGACGTCACTTCCGGAAATTGTTTCAATAATTCGTAATAGGTTGAACTCCGTGCGATGGTCGTGACACTCTCGATAGGCGACTTGACTACCTGCGCTATTGCGCGCAGCCCTGTGACCTTGTCAATCAGCCGATGATTTCTGAGGTCAATCAGTAAGTCGTAGTGGCGAATCAAATCTGCCCCGAGGATGGGTCGTGTTGCGTCGGCCACACAGAAATACCAATTGAAACTACGGCGCAATCCCAAATTTACCGTGAGGAGCTCCTGTCCGTATGTGTTGATTGGGGATCCGTTGGCCGCATAGAGTTGAGCCCCTGAGAGTGGAGTCGGATTGGTAGCCTTTTGGCGTGGGAGGACTGAAACGTCCGCACTGGAGTCGACGAGGAAAGGCATTCCGCTTTTCCGATCCCTGACGGTTAGGCGGTTTTGCTGAGTTGCTTCATCGTCGCCGACCGCCTTAATCTGTGATGATGAATCTACTTTCCCGACTGCTGGTTTTCGGGAGTCCAGCTGCAGGGCTTAAGACATTTATACGCTTCTGCGCCAAACCTGTGGTGGTAGTAACATGTGGTTGGCGTGGTTGCTGGGCCGGCGACCTGATTCTGGTAACGCTGTCTGGAGCGGCCACGTCGCCTGTTCCCCCGGAAGGACGAGTCGCGCGACTGGCGGTTGCTGGAGAGCTGTCTCAGTACGCCGCAGGCTCGTGACCTCCGTCGAAGCTGATGAGCCAGCTTGATCCATTGCGTTGACTTGTTGCGTTGGCTGAGAAAACTCGACGATTCGGTCCGCCAACGTAGCCAGCTCATTGAGCGAACCTCTCGGGCTAGCCGCCAAGATGCTTCTGATGTTCTCGGGTAGTTGCTCCATGAACAGTGACCTGAGAACGGCCTCGTTGCATTGATCTCCAGCCAGGTTCCGGATACATTGCAGAAAGTGTGATGGCCTCTAGTCGCCAAGCAGCTCTCCCTTCAGTGCTCGCTTCAGCTTCATCTCCGGGGTTTGTACGAAAGAGGAGATGATTCTCTCTCGGAGGGCTTCGAATTTACCCGTCGGTGGCAGATTACGAATAATGTCCGTGACGAAGGGTAGAACACTGGAGTCCAGGTGCGCTAATAAATAATTAAATTTAGAGTGGTCGCTTCTCACGTTCGAGACGGAGAACGCCGCCTCGACTTGGTGCAGCCATATTTCCGGATCCTCCTTCCAGAACGCCGATAGCTTCACGGTTTTAGTGGATACGGCGTACACTTCCGAGCCGTCCTGTTGTCCCGGGATTTCAATTTCAGCCGAGCTGGGCTTAGAGATTAGAGTACCTGGCTGTTCGTCGGTCATGTTGTCGGTTCCTGCGTGTAGCTCGGCAGAGTATGCGAGGTACGAAATAAAAGAAAAGGTCGCGCTACGTGACTGTACTCTTGGACGGGGTGGCAGGTACGCAGACGAGCAAGCGACCCTTGATTTTCACTCCAGATGTTCTGACCTGGGAATTCCTAACGGTTCCTTAGCGCGTTGAGTACACACAGTCGGGCGCGTAGAATACGTGTAGCCGGAAACTTTCACTCCCGGAATTCCTCGGATTTTGCCTTGGGGATTGAACAGTTTGTGATAATGAATGACGAACTGCTGAATGCACTTAAAATTTCGTCGTTTCGTGGTACACTTCAGAACACGTCGGGGTCACCAATAGGGTAGTTGACACTAAGAAAGAATCTGATGTAGTTTTAATAAATATAATAGTTCAAGGTTCAAAGATCACGGAAAACATCATTATTTAGTATTTTAAGTAAGATTGATTAATATTTTTAAGAAATAAAATATGAAAAATAGAGGCCTTGGCCACGTGACATCGAACGCCAATCAGAGCGCATGACGTCACTGGGTGGTACAATACCGTGTGTCCCACTCTATTGGCCAGTTTAAAATTTACCTTCAGGCAGGCTTGGTCGGTACTTGAGTCATTTAATACCGGTAGAAGTCGAGTCGGTAGTTAGAATTGGTGTAATTCGGGAGATTGAAGCGTCTAACCTCGAAATTGTGAAATAGTGAATAATGGTGAGTAATTTCCATTATTCAAAAATTCACAATTTCGAGGTTAGACGCTTCGATTTCCCGAATTGACACCAACTCTAATTACCGACTCGACTTCTACCGGTATAGCTAAATGACTGAAGTACCGACCAAGCCTGCCCGAAGGTAAATTTCAAACTGGCCAATAGGTACAGACAGCTGTTTGGGTCCAGTCCTGTGAGTTTTAGCCACTTTCTCCGTATTTCTCTTCTCTTAGGCACGCAAATAAATAATTTATTCGGTGTCTTTACTATTGTGTTCCGAAATTGCAGCACTCTCTATACAGTTCTTGTAAAATTTGGAATTCATTTAAACGCATTTCAAAACACTTTTTGTTCACAACTTCCTTGACAAATCTGTCTGTTTACCACCCACTGACGTCATTAAGGACGCCATGACAGTTTAACGCGTTTTCGTACGAAATTTGAAATGGGTTTTTAAAAATCAAAATTAATGAACTAAAAATGCTTGTATTTTATTAAAATACTTATTTTATGGGTAAAATAGACCATAAGGCGTAATATTAACCACTTTCTCAAAAATTGTCAACTACCCTATTGTGGAGCCTGAGCGCAGGCGCGGAGACGGCGATGCCGGTTGGTAGACTCGTCTATTCGATTACGCGGCTCCTACAACTTACGATGTAGCGCGAAGGATACTGTACACAAATGCAAGGGCTCTTGTCGTTGTTAACAAAACGTTCGTTTATTTACACGAGGAATCTATTTCTCTGAGCTTAAGCTGGAACGTCTGCTCTAGTCGGAAGGCTAGCGAACAGGGGCCCCTTTCTCGAACCGCTCGCAAAAGAAACGTATACGCATCTTAGCGAGTAGACCAATCAGGACTCCCACCACAACGGAATACTTGATCCTGATTGGTTTATTCGCTGAGTTGCGTGCACGCAAAGATACGAGTGACTCGAGAAAGGCCCCCCAGTGAGAGCGAGCGACTCTCCCAAGCTTGCTACGTGCTAAGCGTCTAATGACTCGGAGCTAGGGATGCGTTCCGCTGAGCACGCGGCTTGTTGGGAGTGCTGCTTGAGCTGACGGCGAGAGGTGTCGCCACTGCTCCGCTACACTTGCCTAGCGTATAACTCTAGTGGCGCCACGAGGTGGTCGGAGTTCGTAACTCTAGGGTGACTGTCACTCCAATTCGTGGCTAATGGAGCCTGTGAAACAGTCAGTAATTACATCCGTTAGTTATTATGAGACTCATAATTAATTTGTATTCATTTAAAACTCTCAAAACTAAGCTGGTTCAACTGTCAACAGACCGGTGACCGTACACCTAGGGACTCGGAATCTGTCGCTGGTGACTTTTTTAAATGTTACTTTTAAACGTATTAACTAATGATTAATCAATCCTAATGCTTTCATTAACGAGGGTAAACGCTATCGTAGCTAATGAGGGCATGAGAATTAATTGTTCATTGGTCAGTATGTTTAAAAATGACCGCGAGTAATCGATAACCGATTTGAACTTGCTGACACGCCAACACTCGCGGATAACTACGCATGCGCATTCACGCTTCTCCGGTGACTTTATTGGACGAGGAGACCCAAAGTGGTGCTCATGCAAAACTCGCAATTTTCCTATGGTTCAATTGATCGCGGACATACGGTACTTGCCTAGCGTCACCAACATCGTCACACGAGATTATTCTGCTGACTCAGTACCGTATGTCCGCGATCATTTGAACCATAGGAAAATTGCGAGTTTTGCATGAGCACCCCTTTGGGTCTCCTCGTCCAATAGAATCACCGGAGAAGCGTGAATGCGCATGCGTAGTCATCCGCGAGTGTGGCGTCGTCAACAAGTTCGGATCGGTTATCGAAATAATCGATCTGAACTTGCTGACGACGCTACACTCGCGGATGACTACGCATGCGCATTCACGCTTCTCCGGTGATTCTATTGGACGAGGAGACCCAAAGGAGTGCTCATGCAAAACTCGCAATTTTCCTATGGTTCAATTGATCGCGGACATACGGTACCTATAGACTGCCTAAAGCGTCATTCTCATAGCTTCAACGTGTCGCCAGCGACACCTTGGGTAACCAATAAGGATAGAGCATTCATTGACAGCGTTATCCTTATTGGTTATCCAAGGTGTCGCTGGCGACACGTTGAAGCTCTGAAAACGACGCTTAAGGCTGACGTCACAAATGGGCGGAGCTTCCAAACCTTTCCAAACAAATCGGTTTTGCATGCAAATGGCATGTTCACAACTTTTTGTACAACTGTTTAAAGTGCATGAATCGGAAGATTAGGGTATTAAAGTAATGTAGGTAAAAAATGGGTCATTAAAAAAATGTTTTTCCAGATTTTTGAGATGTTAAAAAAGGCATTCGTTTTAAAGCGTCGCACTTTCACCGCCATTTTAACTGACCAATCAGAGTCGGGCAACAGATTCTCCACCATTCACAAACCCGGGTTTGGGCTCTTGCCAGTGGCTTTAGTGACGTCACTAAGGATTTCGTTTGAATCGAAGTCAAACTTTAAACATTAAAAAAAAAGAAATTAGTGCTCAGAAAAAAACAAACACATCTTATTAAGAAGCACAAAAAGTATTAACGAATGAGCAAAAAAAATCGTGAACATGCCCATTGTCCATAAGGGAGTTTTCATTTCAAGTGTATCGTTAATTTTGTCGTAAATAAGGGTTATGAGCTATATATTTTGGTAAAGTTTGGTCAAACCTAGGATATCCCCAAATATTTTAAAATAGGTAAGCTGTATAATATATTTTTTGCTCCTTTTAGATATGTTAGGTTATGAGGTTATGTCAATGTTTTGTTTTCATGAACTTTTATAATTTTTGAAAAATACTATTTTCTCATGAGTGCTTTTAAATGTTTTTTTTATTATTATTTTCTAGGTTGAGCGGTTTAATGGTCATTTATAACCATGGTAATGTGTTTTGTGCCTGATTGTAAACACTACAGTGACTGAAATCTTTGTAAATTTTTCACGTTCCCTGCTGACTTACAAGAACGAAGGAAATGGATTAACATGATAAGGTAATATTATTGAATACTCCCAGATAGAAAAGTCTGCCACAGGATTAGTGCAGTGCCGCTAATATACCGCCAAAGTTGATGCACACCTTGTCGAAGCACGTCTTGTCGGTAGAACGTGATATTCCTACCGTGGCATTGTACCGCAATTCTAGAGATTTTTAATTCTGGCATATTGGAGGTAAAATACATGTATACTGTCAGTACAGGAAGACGATATATAAGGGGTATAGTTTCAAAGTGTACGTAAGCTTACGAATCATGGAGATCGTACGCTTTGAAACTATGCCCCTTATATATCGTTAGCCTACGAAGCATGGAGATCGTACACTTTTCGGGAGATCGGGACTTTTCTATCAGGGAGTATTCAATAATATTACCTTATCATGTTAATCCATTTCCTTCCCTCTTGTAAGTCAGCAGGGATCGTGAAAAATTTACAAAGATTTCGGTCACTGTAGTGTTTACAATCAGGCACAAAACACATTACCATGGTTATAAATGACCATTAAACCGCTCAACCTAGAAAATAATAATAAAAAAACATTTAAAAACGCTCCTGAGAAAATAGTATTTTTAAAAAATGATAAGTTCATGAAAACAAAACATTGATATAACCTCATAACCTAACATATCTAAAAGGAGCAAAAAATATATTATACAGCTTACCCCTATTTTAAAATATTTGGGGATACCCTAGGTTTGACCAAACTTTACCAAAATATATAGCTCATAACCCTTATTTACGTCAAAATTAACGATACACTTGAAAAGAAAACTCTCTTATGGACAATTTGCACGTAAAACCGATTTGTTTGGAAAGGCTTGTAAGCTCCGCCCCTTCGCGTGACGTCAAGACTTAGGCAGAGAGAAACACTGCGAGCAGTGGCTCGGCCGTTACAGTGCTGACTCAGCTGAAATTTAATACGCTGACCCTGCTGACTAATTTGTTTAGTCTGTCCAAAGTGACACAACTACTACTAGCATTATATACAGCATTTATGTTTTTACAGAACATTCATTAATTTACTTTACTCATAATATAAAATACAAAAACTGTAGATTGTACTTGAAGTTTATCAAAATCACACTGATCCCAAAAGATGGACTTTTATTTGCAGTTCCTGTCAACATTGGCAAAGGTTAATAAATACAGTGTACGTATATTTATAGTATATACACGTAGATATAACAATGTACACAAATCCAACTATAAATCAGAAGTATTGTTAGACCTTTCATTTTATAATTCAAAAAACTTTCATAGATAAAAGATCCGTGTTGCAATTGAGAAAATTCCGTCGTCTAAAATGTCAAAAAAAAAAGTTAATCAAGACGGTAAGATGGTGAGATTTCCACAACGATGGGTGTTAATTTTTATTGATATATGCCATGGGAAAGTGCTTGTAGTCCTTCTCCCAGAGTTCAGAAAGTATGGCTGGAATGTCCGACGATGGGAAACGATCGAACCAGGATTGTATCAGTCCCGAATATGTCGGTTCATATGATCTCAGCTTAACGTCATCAGCAGCGGCATTGTTCTCTGAAAAGTTCAAAATACGCAATAATCATTGTACGATCAGATTTTAAAGAAAACTAGTCAAATCGATCAGAGTTTTTAAACTATAAGGTCATTGAACATGCCAAATCTGTTACTTTTTGGAGTACATTTTCAATTTCCTTCAAATTTGGATGTTATTGCCAACTGCATTGCAAATACGTATGCCAAACAGGTTTTGAAAATTTTGAGACATATAACACCCGGAAGTTTTAGGACCGATTTATTTTAAAAATATCATAGTACTAAAAGTAAAAATTGCAGCTTAATAAAATTTGGCACACTAACAAGGATACATTTTAACTTTATACGAAAAATAAGAAACGTGTAAAAAAGTTAATAATTCATACTTTTTTTAAACGAGTAAATATTTAATCCCTTCTTTTGGGTTTCGCCACTTTTTAAAACTCTGAAAAAATGAGCATGTAGCCACTCGTGTACTTTCCGGTCATCCATTAAAAAACATGGTCACTTTATAAACAATCACTGGCATATGGGAATACATTCATTTGTCAATTTCTATGATACTTTCTGCAGTATTAATATTTCACTTAAACCTTTTTCCAAAAATACCACGCGCTACATCTAAAGAAAAAACCACACGTACCATCAATAAAAGTGTTCGACTGGACAAAGATCTTCCTGGGTTGCTTGTGCGCCAGTATTATATTCCTCCAAAGCGCCCAAGGTTGCGGTCCACTGTCTGGTACCTCACTGTATTTGTCATACATTTGCCGAGCGGCTTCGACGTCTCCCGTGCTCTTGTATACCTGCAGCTTCTTCAAAAACTCTCCGATCGCCCTCTTCCCGACAGTGGAAATCTTTGTTCTATCCAGAATCAGTCTCAAGTCCTTTCCTACTTCTGTCTCGACGACGTTTATGAGATCATCACCCGCTTCAAGGCACACTCTCAGTAGTACGTACCGTGCCTGAGAATGAGCCTGCAGCCACTTCTTCTTGGAGGGTTGATACATCTCTAAAGCTTTAGCGCAACCATTCCACAGCATGGACAGCCAATTAACATATATGATATCATCCATGTCTTTACTGTCATAGCCAAATATCTGTACAACATCTGTGTCCAAGCTGAGATATAACCCTACAGCTTCGGCTCTGCACTCTTCATACGTTGAGCCCAGAGCACTGAACTTGGAATCGAAAGTCTCGCCATCCAGGTAAAACTTGTCCACGGACCGACCTGTCAATGGATCCTTCACGTTCGCCTTATCGAAGTTGAACTCCTTCGGACCAAGCTTCCGCAGTAGCTTACCGCTGCCATGGCCTAACAACTCGTGCAATCCAACTTGCACCTCGAAACTAGCGATCCTGTATTTATTCATCAAAACCTGATCCTGCTCCGATAGAAAGGGAATCACTTCTTGTTTCATACTAGCAGGAATAACGTTACCCAGCGAAACATTCTTGAATCCCTCGGACTGTCGGATCTCATCGTAATTAGGAATATTGATACCCGCGGGAATGCCTGAACCGGAGAAGGTCAGAACGTCGAGGGAAGTGAAATCGGGTCTCAGAAACTCGTCTTTCTCGAAATCACTGCCCCACGGCAGCCGCGGCAGCAGCTGCTCGGCCTTACTAACGAGTGTCGCGAACTTTTGCGACATCTCTTTGTTCACCATGGCGACGAAACCCTCGAACTCGCCTCGCTGACCGGCAGGATCTCTATAGCTCTCGATGAAGCCGATGTACGTCTCGATTACAGGACTCTTATCCTTGATCCAATAACGGGAACCATCTTTGTGATCCTCCAAAGATCCCGTCATGAAGTGGTCGATATATTTATCCAGCATATTTCTCTCGTTCTCATTCGCCGCATAGTCCTTGGCCTTCCTGAGATTCTTGACGACCAATTTCAATAGTTTACTGTAATCTCCTCTGGAGATTTTGAATTTGGCATCTTTGAACGTCTCTTCTGGCAGGGTAGTCTTGGGATCCGCGCTTGTCTCGATCGAGGCCAATCTGATTTCGTAGACGTTCCTGACCTTCTTCTCTCCCAAATCGTTCCAATTCTCCGTAGTTTTGAAACATCTAGCATTGTACGACTCCAAGTTCTTCTTTTCCATGAATTCATTTACCAGCTCAGCATCGTCGTTTGTACAATTTTCTGAGAAATATGTCGTTATACCTTTGTCGCCCAATCCTAAAGACTTCGTTTTTTCTTCAAGGAAGTAGAGGCTCTCGCGCACCTTGTCCCATATAATCTGCACATCTTTCGAATGCAGAGTATAAGCCTTGGAAGCTTTCACTATAGCCTCAAATTTACTTTTCTCTAGGTTTGGAATTATTTTACTGTCGCCAAACGATTTGTAATTCCCAGCGTTCGACAGAACGCCACAAGTGTATATGAGAAATGCCTGGAAATAAGTAAATACGAGCCAAATAATTTCTCATGCCAAATAAAAATGCGCAAATAGATATTAATTTTCAGTTGCTCCTTTTTCACCACGAATAACTATTTCAAAGAGTTCCGATGCAGCAGTCTGTAATATATCTACCCATAGCATTCATTGTGTGTTCGGTATTCTAATATGTATTACGAACTTCGAGGTCTATTAATTAATACGTTCACTGCGATACTAGACATATGTCTGGTAAAGCAACTTAGAACAAATTAGTGCCGCAGTGAACGTGTTAAGGCACCTGTATTTCTTTGAGAATTATTTGAAATTTGAACTGTATGTTGACAAGTGCTATGCATACACTCTGGGAAGTAAAAGAAAATCGATACGGGATATTCACCGTTTAGTTCATGAGATAATGACGAGCAAATTATGCGATATATCTGATGCATGCCGAGGTTGAATCCCTGAATAATTTTGGGGGATTATGTTTTGGTGAAAAATATTTGAAATAAAAATTGTACGGTTTAAAGAAGGACACTTAACGGTAACCTTGAATTTGGCCTTAACTTCGACCTTCAAGGTCATTTGAAGGTCAACTTAAAAATGAAAACTCCTTATTTTCATCCCGAATTCTAAAAGGGCGTGAAATCTTACGTTTAGACATGACCTTTGAATGACTTTGAAGGCTAGGATCAAGCAAGGTAATGTCAAGGGCAACTTCAGATTTTTAATGGGAAACTTCCATTTTTAACTCCGGACTGAAAGAGCAGGTACCTTCAAGTGATGTTGAACTTGGACTCAAGATCAATTTAAAGTTCATTGCCAAATCTACCTACTCTTTCTGAGCCAGAGTTTTAAATTGGAAGTTTCCTATTAAAAATTGGAAGTTGCCCTTGACATTACCTTGCTTGATCTTTGGTCTCAAAGTTATTCAAAGGTCATATCTGAACGTAAAGTTTCTCGTTCTTTCAGAATCCGAGGTGAAAAATAAGGATCTCCATTTTAATTTTTAAATTGACCTTCAAATGACTGAAGATCAAGGTCAAGGCCAAATTCAAGGTCACTGTTAAATGTCTCGCTTAAAACCCTACAACTTTGTTTGAAGTACTTTTCACAGAAACTTAATCCCTCAAAGTTATTCAGGAGTTTCCATACTTTTTCCTCAATTTATATATTCCACGGGTATCTTGACGTGGCTCTAGCAGCATTGCCATGTATAACCAGTATTAATGTGCATGTATCCGTAAGTGTAGTCACTACACGTGTGTGTAGAACCTCAGCAATCAAAAGTATTTACCAAAAGAGAAGGTCTACACATTGAGGTATACCCTTGCCTGTGCCTGGATATGAGAATTAATTTTTACATGGTACTCTGCTGCTAAACAATTACCTTAATACCATAAGTTAGAATTATACTAAAATTTCTGCAGTCTCATCTTTATACATTTTTAATTACTCGGATTAACGATGGTTTACCCAATATTTGATCAAAAGTTATTTTATACTTTCTGGTTGAATTTGTTTAAACTACGTTTGTGTACAAATAAACAATTATCCTATTAATTAAAGGAAAGGATGAGAGCATAATCAATCTTACCATAAACTCATCCTCTGTCACACCATTTTCAAGTGCAGATTTCTTCAAATCTTCGATCGGCTCTGCTGTGAAAATCCTTTGCAGGAGAACGAAGATCAATGGAGATTCGGGCGAAGTTTGGATTAGAACGATGAGGCCGCCGTGCCATGCCGCTTGACTCAAATAATGAGCATATAATTTTTCTTTAGAAGTTAGCGCATTGAAGGCAGTCTCGCATTCTAGCGCGACTATCGGTTGGTCATTTGGCAAAATATATTGGGAGATATCGTCGCTCATTATCCCTTGTCGTATACACTGACTAAAATGAAGAATAAAAAAGCAATAATAGACTCTACAAAGAAACTTTTTTAAACGTAACCCTCATTTCATGTCGTCAATAAATCCGTCCCAATGGAAACTAAACTTTGATGACTTATAATGGATATCTACAAATTCTAGGACCTCGTTTTGTGTGTTGAAAGGCCCTGGGATGGTATATGCAAAATAACCTCATGTTAAATGATATTAATTTCTGGATTGATTTAATTTACAATAAAATTACGATGACGAATAGCGAAACGAGAGGACCGACTTTTTAATTGTCAATTAACGCACCACAAAGAGAAACCACGTTTAGCATTTTTGACTTTCCACTTAGCGCTTGTAATCGATTCGGTATGTTTCGTTTTCTTTACATTTCTCAGTAGGTACATACGCTCGGAGCGAGTTTGTGATTTGAAAACCATAAAGTGCGATAGCAAACTTGATTTACAGAATAATTTGATCATGTATGAACGTGGCAATATCGAACCAACGATACGATGATTCAACCGGTGGACATAATCGAATAATGCCTTACTTATAACTACTACGGCAAACATATTGAACTTTTTATCAATATTCAAGGGTTATCGCTTTAATTTTTATTGCCGAATAGTTCTCAATCTCCAATTTTACGATATAACTACCTATACTTTTTAACGATATGTATGATATACTAACCAATCTAACCTAAGAATTTTCAGTAAAAATACTCGTCGATCACCTTCGACTTTCTCTTCTTCTTCCACAGATAACAGAAACCTAAAATAGATACCACTCTTCCATAATAATTTATTAGACGCGGCGAGCGCCACCTATTGACTTGTTGGCAAACTAAAATCCAGGGCCCCCACCTGATACAGCAGGTTCCTTATTTTAAATAAGCAGGGATGCACTTAACTGTTCTTGTATAAATTTTTATTTCCAACTTTTCGAAGAAACTATTCATTATTTCTTTCGCTTGTTATACAAATACGATTCCTGTTGTAAATCCTATTTGTATAACAGAAAAGAGATTATAAATATTGTTTTCGAAAAAATTGGAAATAAAAATGTTTACAAGAACACTATTTCACACATGATATAACATAGTATAATAATAAAATATTTCACACATAAGATAATATAATAATACACTATTTCAGAGGTAGTATAAGTTAAAGAAAGTGAATAATGTTAAACTTATTTATTTTTCCTCCTCTTACAATGGTATTCTCGTGCTCTTGTACAAATATTTTATCTTCTAATTTGTACCTATAATCTTTTCCCGAGAGCTGATTGTTCACACCGTTTGCCCAATTATGGGAACAGAACAATACGAAATAGTCTATAATATTTCTTATGACTATATATCTTCATTTTATTTATAATGATAAAAATACCACATTGTTATGCTTACCTCATAAACATAACCTACAATTCTAAACACTAAGCTACACTAAAGTTACAGTTCATGAAAGTCAATAAAACGCTAAATATGTACAATACAAGTCAAACACTATACAATACATATGTACAATATACACAATAAGCAAAGCAAACAGAATGGTTAAACTCTGAACGAAAAGACGAAAAGTAGCTGGCGCTACAGATGTATTTCATCCGCACATGCGCTGTAAATTCGTTCGCACAACTTTAGCGCCTCTGATGGTTTGTTCGCAAACTTTTCCAGATCTAGGATTGGTGCATATAAGTGAAACCCCCGTGTCTTCTTCTTCTTCGTCTTTATGGCATCGGCTATTGTGTCGCGTCTGCATCCAGACTTGACCTAAAATCCCTATAACTTTTGGAAGTTACTAGATTTTTGGCGGCGCATTCAAACTCTTTGTATTAACCTCTAATTATTGTCATTTTATTAAGCAAGTGAGGTATAGATGGATTGTAATAGAGAGAAAGAACGAGAACGTCGAAGACTGCGTGATAAGTTAAATAAGTCGCAGGCCACTGTGGTTTCTATTCGCGAGATTATAAACACCTTTATTGCGTGATGGACAGGGGATCTGAGTCGCGGGCCGCTGCGAGCTCCGTTTGTAAATATGGTATCCCCTTTCGCGGACCGATAGGTCGTAGTTAATTTAGCTAGCAAGAACCGTTCTCCTTTCTTTGAGTCACGTAGGCGTGCGCGTATAAGATTTGTCATCGATACGCGCTTCGGATTGCGGGAGTTCGTGCGCGGTAGACCCACGGTCGATGAGGGCATGTTTTCTTTCGAGTGCGTGGGATTGTGCGCGCCAGAGTCAGGGTCGATGCGTACTTTCTTCGCACGTGGACGCGTGGAGCGTGGATTAGATCATTGTGCGTAGACGAAGAAAGTGGGAGTAGAGTCCTTGACTACGACTAGCGTCGAGTATCAGATTGGTTCCCCACATTAGCGCTGAGTATTTGATTGGTTCCCCACATTAGCGCTGAGTATTTGATTGGTTCCCCGTTTTTACCGAGAGGTGGGGACTTTTGATTTAAAAGGATGCACTTTGCCGCTCGAGGTGCACTCAGATACCGATTTATAACGACAAATTATATTCCAACTATGTGTTAAAATATAATTCATTGGTGATCACCTAATTCTTGTATTAAGAGTTTTCATTTCTCCACCTGCAATAAAACTCTTCATCTCCCGATCCCGCTCTTTTCGAGCAGAGTGGTTCAGCACTCCACGGGCACGGACCTGCCCCCTACAAACGGACCAAGAAGACCAGCACGGCACGCAACAATTGTCATATAGCCACACTGCCACTGTGGTGCTAGTGAGTGGAGATCATGAAGGGCAGAGGCCGCCACCTGTGTGGCGGGCGATTTAAGGCTCAAATCTTGAGGTTGGTGCTGTTGATGAAGGATATGATAAGAGGGATCGTTTTTGGGTGGTTAGCAATCAGGTTTTCAATGGAATGAGGGGGTTATCATTATGTGGTTGATATCCTCCACAGGTTCTCCGCAAACACAGGGGGAGGCGGGAGCTAGGTTTTTGCGGGAGAGGCTATGAGATAGTGAGTAGTGATCGGATCTTATCCTGTTGATGGTTACGATTCCGCGCCTGGATAGAGGTAGTTTGGAGTACCAGGGGGGGTTTTTAGTCGTTCGAAGGAGCGGGTGAAGTATTTGTGGCCAGTACGTGTGTTGGTGTTGTTAATGTATGTTTGGAAAAGAGTGTCTGTGTATTCTTTGGCTTTAGGGTATAGGTCAGAGTAGGGGATTTTAGGAATGGAATGAACTCCTCTTAGGGCCAGTTCCACAATTCGGGCTTATTTCTAAAAACTCGGTTTAAATCCTTATTCTCGGACGCTCATTGGTTGAACGGATGATTTAAACTCCGTTTAAGAGTTAAGCCCGAGTTGTGGAACTGGCCTTTATAGAGCCTCTTTTGGCTGTTGCATCGGCTATCTCATTACCTGTAATGCCTTGGTGAGCAGGGATCCAAACTAAGTGTATTGATTGGGAGTCTGGGTTAATGGAGCTGAGTTTATTGCGTATACTGAAGATGAGTCTATTGTTTTGGTTTTTGAGTTTGGGAGAGGCAATGGCTTGAAGAGAGCTTAGAGAGTCTGTGAATATGTATGCAGTTGGAAGACGGAAGTCGATGATTAGGAGAATGGAGTGTAGAATAGCCGCAGCTTCGGCAGTGAATACCGAGGCATCGGAGGGAATTTTAAATTCTAAGGGGGATCCGAATTTCAGGGAATATATCGCGAAGCCCACACCTGAGTCTGTTTTAGAGCCATCTGTATAGAGGTGGGTGGCGGATGGGTTTAGGGAGCTCAGGTAAAGGAGAAAGTCTGCGTTTGGGGAAGGGGAGTTGGCTTCTGTAAATCTTTTCCTGGTGTTGAAGTCTGTGAGGTCAGTGGGAGGTGCGGTGGGGGTGTACGAGTAAACGAGGGGCTTGGGATGGGAGTCAATGTGATTTTGGAGGTGGGAGGTTTTGGTAAATATCCTGTATAGAATGAAGGTTCTTAAGATGGGACTCGGGGGGTTATGATTTCTGGTAAGGATGTGCAGGTAGCTTAAGTTATTGACGATGGGGTGATTTTCAGTCGAGTAAGTTTTAAGAAGGAATTTGTATGTGCAGATGGTGAGCCGGATGTAAAGAGGGGGCGTGTTGCTTTCGGCGTGCATGATATTAATGGGAGTTGAGCATCTATAGTCTAAGGCTAGTCGAATAACTTGATTTTGGGTTTTCTAGAGTCTGTTTTTTAAAGAGAAGTCATCCAGATTGAAGCAGAAGCAACCGTATTCAATTAAGCTGCGAAGTAGGGATTTGTACAGAATAAGCAGGATGTGTGGATCAGCACCCCACCAGGTGGCGCGGAGCGCCTTGATTATGTTTATAATTTTCCTGCTTCTGTTGATAAGGTGGTCGAGATGAGGTTTCCACTTGAGCTTCGAATCTAGGTGAAGGCGGAGTTGGAGGGGAATATAAGAGTATCATTTAGGAGGATGTTGGAATTCGGAGGGATGTATCGATTAGTGAATATGACCATGGAAGTTTTAGTGGGTGAGAGTTGGAGTTTTCTATTGGTAAGGAACGTCGTGATATTGTCTATTGAGGATTGGATAGAGGTCAGGGCTTCTGCGAGGTTTTTTGAGCGGGAGAAGATAGCTATGTCATCCGCGAATTGTATGATGGAACACTTTTCGTCAATCGTCTGTTCGATGTCTTTAACGTACAGGTTATAAAGTATTGGGCTTAAGACAGAGCCTTGAGGTAGGTCGATGGAGGTGGAGTGGGGTAGAGATAGGGATCCGTTGATTTTAAAAAATAGTTTCCTGTTGTTGCAGAGGTTGTGAATGAATTTGCAATATTTTTGTGGGATGCCAGTTGCGGCCAGGTACTGGACAAGGATAGCGGGTGCAACATTGTCAAATACGCCGAATATATCAAGGAATACCGCTGGAGTGTATTCATGGCGGACGTATCCTGTGTTAATTTCCGTGGTGATAAATGCTAGGTTATCGGCGCACGAACGTTTCTTTCAGAAACCGTATTGGGAGCCCGGGAGGACGTCGTGATGCTCTATCCACCAGTTGAGTCTGATTTGGATGAGTTTTTCGAGGAGTTTTAACATGCAAGAGGCCAAAGAAATTGGTCAAAAACTGCCAGCGTTGGGTTCAGGGATGGGGATGATTATGAATTCTTTCCATGAATCTGGAAAGGAGCATTCTTCTAGGAGGGAGTTGAAAATGTCAAGGAGGACGGTGAGGACAGGTGGAGGGAGTTTCTGGATGATTTAGTAATTGATGTGGTCCAGACCCGGTGCTGACCGGACTTTAGTGCCGGTAATTACGGTCTTAAGCTCTTGGAGATTAAATGGGCTATCTAAGTAAGGATCTGTCTGGTAGGCGACTGGGGGTAGGAGGAGGGAGGGAGTAGACGGCTTACAGAAGTTATTTTTGAATTCTTCCATGTTATTGATAGTGGTAGTGTCGTTGGTGAATTGAGAGTGAGGTTTAATGTAGCGGTTCCTAAAGCCTTTAATTCTGTTCCAGACCGTGGACAGCGGGGTGTTGTAGCTGAGGGATTCGCAGAATCTACGCCATGAGAGTCTCTTTTCTTGTTTGAATATCTTTTTAGCGTTGGCCTCAATTTTTTTGAGGGCGATACAATTAGCGTAGTTAGGAGTTTTACGGAAAATGCTTAGTGCTTTTTTGCGTTGAGAATTGGCGTCGGCGCAGCGATCATTCCACCAGGGGGCGTTCCATTTGCGGCGAGGAGGATTGGTATTAGGTCTGGGGGGTGGGGAGAATTTTATGATTGCAGAGTCTATTAGATTGATGAGGTTGTCGTATTTCGTAAGGGGAGGTGAGTGCGTCTGAGTACGGGAAGAGTTAGAAAGATCATCGATCAGAGATTGTTGAAAGGCGCCCCAGTCTGTTTTCCTCAAGTAATATCCGTGAGTGGGGCGTGGGAATGAGCACGGCGTAGCTCCTATGATTAATTGGATAGGAAAGTGATCGCTGCCCATGCTGTCGGATAAGGTAGTCCAGCTAGCAAGAGGGCAGATGGGTGGGGAGGCCAGGTTAGATCTATAAATGAGAGGGTGTGTGCAGATTTATTGATGTGGGTGGGGGATCCATCGTTGAGGATGACTCGGTCGGTTTTATCGGAGTCAAGTAGATGAACGAGGGACTTGGCTGTAGGGCAGGCGTGATTGGAGCCCCAGGTTTGGTGATGGCAGTTGAAGTCGCCGGCGATTATGACATTGTCTAAGTTAGCCACGGAGTCCAGCAGGTGTGTCCAGTTGGAGTGGTTGAATGGGTTATAGGGGGGGCGGTACAGATTGATTAGCTGGAGGTCGCCGAAAGCCGTGGAGATTTTGATTGTAAGGGTTTCTTGGACGTTGGGGGAATTGTAGGTCGTATCTATCGTGGAGAAGGGGAGGTTTTCGCGGATGGCTATAGCTAATCCTCCGCCTCGATTAACCAGGTGGTTGTTTTGTAAGGTGGAGAAGCCAGGAATGTGAAGGTTTGATGAGTGGGAGAGTTTTTTTTCGGAGAGAAGTATAATGTCATATTGATGCAAGTTTTGTAGCAGTAAGTCTTTTTTGTTTCGGATCCCTTGGCAGTTCCAGTGAAGGATGGAGACGTAGTTATTGTGAGTTCTGGCCATTGTGTGGGAGATTAGTGTTGGGGGGAGGGGGAAGACTTGGAGGGGAGGTGTGGAGCTGGGCAAGGTTGGTGCTTAAATTGGCCAAAACTCGCACCATCTGCGAGATTAGGTTGATCAGGGGGGGAATATTCTCCAGAGCCGCAGTTAGGCGGTCTATTTGCGTGGATGAGGGGATGTTGGTGAGTAGAGATAGATTTTTAGGGGGAGAAGAGGAGGAGGATGGTGGTGGTGTGGGAATAGGGGTTAAGGAGAGGGGGAGGAGGGGTGGCGATGTGGAGTCGTCGCGAGAGCTGCAGGACGGCTATTCTGTAATTCCGGGGAGAGTGAGCGTACCTGGGAAGTGACCGTTCCACGGGTGAGAGCTTCCCTCGCCCAGCTCATGCCCGACCGTTGAAACGTGTACCTAAACAGCTATTCTCTAAGTGAGGAGCGGGCGATGTTCACTGAAAAAGCAAGGAGAGTGAAGGAATCACTATTCTGTAACTGCGGAAGCGCTCCCATCGCACGAAAACGGGTGAACTTACTTCTACTGGTCAAGACCGTGAGAAGCAGCCTGCTCCCCGGGAGAACGGCGACTCTAGCCTACCTACTTCTGCGCCAGCGTGCCGCAGTTTACAGTTTGTTAATTTGCGTGTTCCAACAAACGATACACAGTGGTCCGGCGATCTAAGCAAACGCGATCATGAGTATATTAATGAGTTACATAACTGATTTGTGCGATGTAAATTTATGTCTTAGTTATAAAGATATACTGTTAAAATAAAAGACCAAAAATTAACCATATATTTATTCTACTATGATAACGTAAATGGAACATAATAAAAAAATATATTAAACTGAAACATTCATTATTAAATGATATAAAATAATTCAAAAACATACTTATATATAAGAACTTTTTCCACAGGTGGTAATAGGAAAAGTAGTTGGAAAAAATAATTTAACAAAAAGTACATTTCCCTAATGCTTACAATAAAAGTCAAAAGCAGCTTAATAATTAAAAAAGATATAGGTATTATACTGGTACCTAGTATTATTCCAAAATATGCATCCTTGAAAACACGTACACTTATAAAACGTACCTGAAACCAAGCAAATTGTTTTAAATAGAGAAAACTGATTTCGTAACAATAAGACTGCGAAATCGTAAAAATTCAATACATTAAAATAGGACAAGAATGGCATGTAAAATGTTATATAATAATCAAGGGCATGCTTCAAACTATAACTTAAACCAAAAAATGTACGTATCTGAACTTAGCATCATAGTAAGCAGTTATGAATATTATGGACTTTTGACCTATTTCAGAACCACTGTGCGATGGTCGGAATTCTGATTAACGATCCTTAGTAATTAGTATCACCGCGATATACAGGGTGTAACAGAGTAAGTGTTACAACGTGAAACTGTAGATTCCTTATGAAAGAAGAAAAATCTTTCTCGCCATCGATATATATGCAACACCTAGGAATAGTTGAAATAACCAGCTGTGGTATGTCCATAGCAGTACTTGAGGTACTTTGATCCATATTCTGGAGAAGCACACGATCGCTCGTGCTGGAAACTCCTTTGACGCGGCTCAGCTACCGACAGAAGCCCGATATTTTTTCTTCAATAAAATATATATAATTTGAAAGAGGTGACAGTACAAGCTATATTTTGATGCCAATATAGATATTAATTTATTTCAATTTTCAATTATTTGCAAGTGAATCATAGTTCAACGGTACCTCACCGTGGTGTATAAATACTTTTTACCCCACTGTATTTTTCGAGTGGGCAAGGATGTCGTTGCTCGTCCCTGGCCATAAAAGGAGTTATGTTGCATCGAATGACGGTTCGATTCTTTGTACCTGGATACGCCAGGTATTAAGTTAATCCGACCGGCCATCTATTAGATTCGTCTTGTCTTCCCTTTATAAAGCTGATTTATTATTCTAAGTATAGCGGTATCTATTACAATCGGTATTGTGGGAAATGGCTTCTTCCGATGCGGTCGGTAATTACCCCTTCCCGAGCATGGTGCGGGACTGCGAGCGCACGTGCAGCCTAGATTCGCCGAAAAATACCCCGTTCCGTTTCGTAGATTCCGATCCGAGAGTAGCTATAGATTTGCGAGGTATTTCTGACTGTGATACTATTAAACGGTTCGAAGCATTGTGTCGAATTCCGTTTATCGCGAGACGGATCAGCGACCGATAGCAGAGTTAAGAGAGAATAAACTAAATGCGCTTTGAATTAGACAGGATGGTTAATACTTGACGGTAGGTTATAAATTAACAGTTTCTCCGCTCATTATTTCTCGTTAGAATAGCAGTCCTAAATTAGTATAGAATATTCGAATTTACCGCTATAAAATAAAGTAACCCTTGAAGAGGTTATACGGGCTTTGGTGAACGAGTTATATACAAGGTGTAACAGAGTAAGTGTTACAACGTGAAACTGTAGATTCCTTGTGAAAGAAGAAAAAGATTTTTCCTCTTACAAAAATGTTCTGCGGGCTTTCGTTTTCGATATACAGGATGTCAAAGTTTTGAAAAAAAAAATCGTTTTTCTTTAAACCTCGAACCATTTTTATCAGATTTGAGTGTTGACACCTAATAACAAGTAGTTCGTGGTTTAAATAAGGTAAAACGGGGTGAGTTGGCGAATGAAGTCGACCCCTCGTTTCCATTTCTTTTCATAGAAACGAGGGGCCAACTCCATTCGCCAACTCACCCTGTTTTACCTTATATCGAAAACGACAGCCTGCAGAACATTTTTGTAAGAGGAAAAATCTTTTTCTTCTTTCATAAGGAATCTACAGTTTCACGTTGTAATACTTACTCTGTTACACCATGTATATCGCGGTGATACTAATTACTAAGGATCGTTAATCAGAATTCCGACCATCGCACAGTGGTTCTGAAATAGGTCAAAAGTCCATATTAATTCATAACTGTTTACTATGATGCTAAGTTCAGATACGTACATTTTTTGGTTTAAGTTATAGTTTGAAGCATGCTCTTGATTATTATATAACATTTTACATGCCATTCTTGTCCCATTTTAATATATTTAATTTTTACGGTTTCGCAGTCTTATTGTTACGAAATCAGTTTTCTCTATTTAAAACAATTTGCTTGGTTTCAGGTACGTTTTTATAAGTGTACGTTTTCAAGGATGCATATTTTGGAATAATACTAGGTACCAGTATAATACCTATATCTTTTTTAATTATTAAGCTGCTTTTGACTTTTATTGTAAGCATTAGGGAAATGTGCTTTTTGTTAAATTATTTTTTCGAACTACTTTTCCTATTAGCACCTCTGGAAAATGTTCTTATATACAAGTATATCTTTTTATAACTAAGACACAAATTTACATCGCACAAATCAGTTATGTAAGTCATTAATATACTCATGACCGCGTTTGCTTAGATCGCCGGACTACTGTGTATCGTTTGTTGGAACACGCAAATTAACCAACTGTAAACTGCGGCACACTGTCACAGAAGTAGATACATAGGTTAGAATCGCCGTCCCGACCAGACCGACCGAGCAGACCGATTCTCCCGGGAACTACGTTCACCCGATTTTCGTACTCCCGCAGTTAGAGAATAGCGACTAGGAGTCTCCTTACTTTTCCAGTGAACTCCGCCCACTTCTCACGGGAACAGGCTTTCACTCAGTTATAGAATAGCCGTCCAGGTTGGCTGCACTGTGGGAGCGGTGAAGGGGGGGGACTATCGGATGACGCGGTGAGCTTGTGGAGCGGCATAGCGTAGTCGTTGGTTGAGGTGGGAGCGTGGGTAGAGGATATTGGGACGGGGCGGGGGGAGTTGTGTTGCCCGAAGATAGTCTAGGAGGATTGAGGGAGGGAAAGTTTTGACTGTCTAAGGGAGGAGCGGGGAGAGTGGGGGTTCTTGCGTCTAGGAGACGGCTAGCATCGACGAGTGAGAGATTGTTAATTTGGGCTAGAGCCCTGATATTTTCCTGGCGAATCTAGAGGACACTTTTTGTCCATGGTGTCGTGGTTTGGGGATTTACAGTTTATGCAGAACCGATCTGATTGAGGGGGGGTGGGGCATGAGTTAGACGCTGGATGTTCGGTAGATCCGCATTTGTTGCATCTAGGTTGACTGCGGCATAGTTTGGTTGGATGGCCAAGTCTATAGCAGTTATGACATATGGAGACGGGTGGAGAGTAGAACACGACTTTGAAGTGAGCTCCAAAGAGAGTGACTCTTTCGGGGAGAGTATTACCTTCAAAGCTTAGGAGAAGTGTGGAGGAGGGGATGTATTCAATGTCCCCGTGTTGGTTGGTGGTTCTCCTGTTTAGACGGCGAGCGTTAATACTTTTTAGTAGGGAGTTAAATGAGGTGGCGTCTTTCTCGTTGAAGGAGAGTGGGATGCCCTTGATTAGACCCTGTTTAGAGAAGGTGTGTGATGGGATGTAACTAACATATGTAGCCATAGGGGCATAAGGATTGAACCGCGACAAAATTATTCGCGCTGGTACTGTCCTTGAAGGTGGCAACAAGTTTGTGAATCCCTGAGTTTTCGATTCTTAGCAGGGCATCTTTGATAAGCTGGGTTATTAGTTTGCCTACAGTTAGTTTATTGACGGTGAGGTTGGGCTTACTTGGGTCTGCTTGTAAGTAGACCCGGTACAGACCGTTGTGATTTTTCGGAAATCTATTTTCGATGGGAAGGAGCGGGCGGTTGGTAGGAGCGGTGGTTGCGGCGCTTTTCTTAGGAAGAGGTTCGGCGCCCGAGGGAGAGGTGCTCAGGTTCGCGAGAGGAGGACTCGTAGGTACCCAGGTAGCACATCAACGTCGAAATGACGTTCTTTGAAGGTCAGTTCTGACGTCAGATGACGAAAAATATGACGTCATTTTAACGTCGCAAAGACGGCTTAATTGCACATCCACACGACGTCAGAAAAATCACGTCATAATGACGTTCTACCGGACGTTGTGATGACGTAAAAAATAACGGTTCTAAAAGGTTAGGTCTGACGTACATCTTTTCACCGTGAGCGGTCACCCATCCAACTAGTGTCCACACTTTTTGCTGCTTAACTTCGTTGATCGGTCGGTGTCCTCGAGTCCTCATCTGCTGCGCGCTCTTGTGGTTAAGAATATTATTACTATTGGTGTTCATATGAAGTTTGATGAATAAATGTATATTGCTTTTCCTGTCAATAAGAAAGAGCTTGAATAAATAAGATTTTATAATTGTATTATTCTTATCTCAACATTTTTCTAAATTTATGATTGTCTTTTGATAAATATTCTTGCATAGACGCAAATTGATATTAATATCAATTTGCGTTTATGCAAGATATAAATAATAAATAAATATAAATAAATAAATAAATAATTATATGAATATTTATTCATCCTACATTAATTGATTGTCTTTCATTTACTTTAATAATCTGTGCTTTTTAATAAACAGTATAGTTTATAACTTGCTCAACATACTCTGGAGACTCCAAATGAAATAATTTATTGATTTAATAATTGAACAAATTACAATTTTTGTCCATTTATTCACAAATAAATTTTCAAGTCGCTATACCTATATGCAGGAGACCGAAATTTTTCTAAGTCTCGTTCGTCATTAAAAATGACGGAAAAGTTCCGTCAAAAAGACGTTGAATTTTGACGTCCAAGGTACGTCGTAAGTATGACGTCCCTGTGACGTTAATATTACGACAATTGACGTCTGAAACCCTATACTGACCAAAAAATGACGTCTGAGACGTTATTCTAACGTCAGTGTGCTACCTGGGTAGGAATGAGGGTTCGCATTGTTTGTCTCTAGCGGTCTCTTCTTAACCCGACCCTCGCGGGGGCTGCTGCCTTTGTGAGTAGGATTAGTACCTGAGGATGGTGAGGAGTTTGGGTAGGTAGTCGCGGGAGGAATGTTTTCTTTGGCTGGCTCGCAGAGATCGTGGAGGCTATTTTGTACAATTCGTTCGTCTATCGCAAATTCCATGCCGTCATCAGAATCAGACGATGCCATAGCGTAGTTGTACTTGTTCAGAGATAGGGCATAATTTCTGAAGTGTACCACCTTCGAAAATGAAACTTGTCCGATCGGGCTAAAAATTGGCCCAATTGTAGTCCTATTAGATAGTACTCCTCACACCAAAAATTAATTCATTTTGATAATTATTTATCAAAGTGGAGGGGGTACAATTTTTGGGTTATTTAAGCAAAGCCTTACTTTTAAACATCTGTAACTTTTTCCCTATTGCCTTAAACAACATTTCACTAGAAATGTTTTTCATAGATTTTTCCACAAACTTTCTGGTGGCCATAACAATTTTTTTAAAAATTAAAAATTTGACCCTAATTTTTGAAAATCAAAAATAAATTTGTTTCTCTTTAAATTGGACAATTTTCTTATTTTTTAAAATAACTTTAGAAGAAAGCTGAGATTTTTTCCTATAAGACCTCTAAGTTTCAGAGTGGCAAATTAATTCTTCTCTTGTGAGTAATAGAATGATACGAAAAGCTGATGGGAGATGTAACGCGCGCGTATTCGTAGATCTCTGCAAATGAAGTGGTGGGAGGTCGAGCTGAACGCAATTCCGTAGCCGCGTGCTATCCTGTGCTACAACTGCTACATCGAAGGGACCGGTGAGTAAATTGGCGGGATATTTGAAAATATCGTGACTGGTCATTCTTATCTGAAGAAAGTAATTTTTTTACGATGTCCTCTAAAAATATGAATAAAATTTGGAAGGGGATAGATGTATAATTCCTTTTCAAAAGGCTGATGACCTTCTAAAAAACTGATGAAGGTGTGTGTGTTCAATATATATGTATATCCTACATCTATCCTTCCAAATTTTGGAGGTATGGAGCTCGTTGCTGTATTGTGGGACAGTTTCTTCTAAATAGTCTGTGTTCTTCGGCCGAATGTCATCGTCTAATAATAATTCTAAATCCTCTTCGTCATCACTAATTTCATTTCCTGGAGGGAACACATCAATGTTTTAACCGTCAGAAAGATCGCTGTCATTCATTTTTACAATTTCTTGGGGCTCAAATTCTGCAATAAAACGCAATTTATAAAAAAAATTATTAATTAATACATTCTTTTTTACCTGTGATGTGCGGTAAACGTCTGATAAATCTGGTAAACACTAACTGTAACACTTTTAACCTATAACAACCTAACCTAAATAGCGAAATAATTGTGGAATGAATACTCCGAATACTCTGCTGTAGTGTCAGTCGAATAACCTTACGCACTGCGCAGGCGTGTGATAAGCAGTTCTTGCAATTGTACAGATACAATTTTGACAATCCCGAAACTGGTTTTGTGAGCTGATGGAACAGAAAACACTCGATCACGAACTTGGCTATTAGTTGTCCACGGAACTGATCTAACAGAAAAATCGTAACACGCATGCTCCAGACATCCTGTGACTGTCTGGGAGTGCTGATGGAACAAACCTATTGTACACATATTATGTACATTCGCATACATATGACAAATACATACACAAATGCACACACATGTGTGGATTTGTAGAGGCAAGAATATGTCCATACAATTCAAACCATGTTGCATACATACCGGAGATTGATCGAGTAGAACGTAAGATCGCAAGTAAAGAACGACAACTGTAAAGTCTCCGATTTTCGAACCTATTTCATTTTTGAGTTTGGATTTATAGTGACATTTGAACAGATAATCATGACCTGCAATATTCGTGCAGGTGAGACATATTCACCAGGATTTAAGAGCCATAAGACTAGTTTAATACAGCAAAGCATATGGTCGCAAGTAAAAGTTGTACTACTTAAAAGTCTCCTATTTTTTGAGTCTATGGCAATGATAACTTTTGATCAGGAGGTCATAAACTACAATACAGTGTGTCCCAGAAAATACACGCCAAATGATTATCAAACTATACGGAGCGTCTGTCACATTCACCACTATTGAGATGGCCGATGTCTTTCGGATTGGAACGTCTATTCGGTTCGTGTCTGGGCTGTCGGTATTACCACCGAATTTTAGAGAACCACCTTCGATCGGGTGCGTCTACCGATATGCAACCCTATACGCTGGCGTGTATTTTCTGGGACACCCTGTATGTGTGAAGTACGCGAGAGTTCAGTACTGAACCAGTTTCCATAAGATTTTGCGCTAAAACAATGCAGATACACGGAAAAAATGAGAAAGAGAATTAGCCATTAAAAAATAAAAATCTATGACATGCACGCACGCACATACTCGTGCATAAGTATATGGAGGCAAACACATGTTCACAAGATCGCACATGATCTTGAATGCGTGCTTCAATTGGCTGAAAAAGAGCGTATGGTTTCGAGTAAAAAGCGGTAACTTTAAAGTCTTCCCAAACTGCTTATTTTTTGTCTGACCTGAATCGTTAGCTCACCAACTACAAAATACGTGATTTTTAGCAAAATTCGCAGGAAACCTGATTTTACATGATTATTTCGATCCAATAGATCGTATGACGGAAAGCAAAAAGTATGAACTTTAAGGTCTCAAAACTCAAAAACTGTCCATTTTTCGTTATTGCGGCAATGATAACTTTTGATGAGAACATCAAGATCTACTACATATATAAAGCCCAGCCAAATCCACTGGGAACCAGTTCCCATAAGGTTTATGCGGGGTCCTTTAATTAATTTCTAAATAATAATAATACATTATTACAATATTATTAAAATAATTAATTATTAAATCTATTACATTTAAAATATATAAATATATTTTAAAACGCATATGTGGCCCTCGCTCCGCTCGGGAAAGCTAGTGAGTTCCCACAAATGTAAATTAAAGGGATAAACTTTCAACTCCAAAAACCATAAAGCTGAACTAACAATAAGTCATCATATTCTCAATACAAGAGCGCTTACGTCGGTGAAAGAAAGCTCCCTTCTTTATTTAATTGCATATGCTATTGGAAATTGAATTCTTTTGAATTGAAACGTCAGTTCAGTGCATATAAGGGGTATCCTCGGAATAAATACTGTTTCTCCTTTACATTTTTCCGACATTATTTGTGCTTCAATTATATTGTTTGATAACTGCTTCACGGTCATTCTTGTTCCATTACATAATCCGGGTAAATCTAAATTCTGGAACATTTCAGAACAATATAGAACGTTCTTGAACATTATGGAACATTTTAGAACATTTTAGAACAGCCGGGAACATTCTGGAAGAGTCCGCGATATTTTTGAAAATTGTATGACACTGTAAAGCACTTGAGATAGTCGCTGGAAGTCCATCGGTGGGCGGCACCCTTTTAACCCCTGTATCTTCTGAACCAACCCCTGCAGTTCCAAAACAAAAAATTCTTCATCGATGGAGGATGTAGGGCTACCATACCCTATAACCCCCATGGGGCTACGATTAGCGGTTCCAGAGTTTTATGGGAACGTACAGACTAACCACACTTATAGTCCATTGGTGGGCGGCACCCTTTTAACCCCTACATCTTCTGAACTAACCCCTGCAGTTCCAAAACAAAAACTTCTTCATCGATGGGGGATGTAGGGCTACCATACCCTATAACCCCCATGGGGCTACGATTAGAGGTTCCAGAGTTTTATGGGAACGTACAGACTAACCACACTTACTTTTATATACTAGCAGCCCGTCCCGGCTTCGCAGGGGTAGATTGTGGATTGATTTTGTTCGTCCACCATTGTTAGCTACGGAAAAATCCTAAACCCTACTATCAAAAAGAATTTTTATAGGGCCCATAGTTTTCATGGTACGAAGCCGAACTGTACCTGACCTTCAAAAAGTCCCGGTACGGCTGAATATCTCAGCGGGAAATCATTTTATAGAAAAATTTGTAATACAAAACTTTTAGTATTTTTCCCGGGCTATCCAATGGCCATATTGGATTTGACCTTGACCATGACTTTCAAGGTTATATCAAGGTCAAATTAATTTTTTTTCACGTTCAAATGTGTCCTTGACCATTTTTTTCATGTTACCTTTATTGTCAGCGGAGGTCAAATTTAGGTCAAGTATATTTCGACTTTTTGAACACCCTGTATAAGATTTACTAACTCAGAAACCTTCGCGGATATGCGTCCAACTGTTCCCCACATTTTCATCGCAATCGGATGAACGGTTTAGGAAGGCATAATAATCATCTGTACCGGTACTTTTTGAACACCCTGTATAAGATTTACTAACTCAGAAACCTTCGCGGGCATGCGTCCAACCATTCTTCAAAGTTTCATCGCAATCGGATGAACGGTTTAGGAAGGCATAATAATCATCCGTACCGGTACTTTTTGAACACCCTGTATAAGATTTACTAACTCAGAAACCTTCGCGGGCATGCGTCCACCTATTCCCCAAAGTTTCATCGCAATCGGATGAACAGTTTAGGAAGGCATTTGATATTACCTTAAAGGTCACGGTCAAGGTCAAATCCAATACGACCACTGGGTAGCCAAGGGAAAATCCTTAAAGTTTTGTATTAAAAATTTTTCTCTAAAATGTTTTCCCGATGAGATAATCGGCCGTACCGGGACTTTTTGAACACCCTGTATAAGATTTACTAACTCAGGAACCATCGCGGGCATGCGTCCAACCATTTCGCAAAATTTCATCACAATCGGATGAACGGTTTAGGAAGGCATAAGAGACATACAGACAGACAGACAGACAGACAAACATTCATTTTTATATATATATATATATTATATATATATATATATATATTTATTATATATATATATATATGCGTAACGTGTAGTTCGAGGACATTTTCGTGCACTGATCGGTTACTTCGGGGACATTTGTGTACTTTGAGGACAGTCCCCGAAATTTTTACTCATGAAGTGTATACTTTGAGGACAGTCCCCGAAATCATCAACGCAAGTCTTACGTGTAGTTCGAGGACAGCCAAAATTGGTGTTACTTTGGGGACAGTCCCCAAAGTAACAATACATTAATCGGTTTCTTTGAGGACTGTCCTTGAAATAACAATTTATAAGAAGGACAACTATAATTACGTTTTTAATTGAAAGCAACTATCCAGAAAGTATTTAATATTGCAATGACTTTGCTTAAATTTAATGTTATAAAATTTACAATATAGCCATTTCATTGCAGCAATCTTACAACACTTGCGTTCAAATATATTATTGCAAAATTGTAATAATACAAGCAATATATTCAATTGCATAAATTGCAATATATTCAAGAATTTATAATTTCAAAATAAATCAATTTTATTTAAATTCTTGTAAAATTATCTACCAACGTTGGGAAAAAATTTCTTTGAGAAATCACTAAGCAGCATCTCAAACAACAACGATTCTAGACATTTTTACTGTAATAAAAAACTCTGTGGTGAGAGTATACATATGTATTTCCTCCAGGAGGAAATAACGTACACTTCTAAAAATTACAATACAGTTACAGCTTAAACAGCTAGCTGACTCTTCGGCGAAACCTTTGAAGTATTAGACATCGAAAATTTAACCTCTTTCTCTTTCTCGCTCGGGAGAGAAGTCATTGCCCGATTATAAGTACAGTCATCCCCCGCACTAGCTCGGGGGATATTTCCGCTAGTGCGAATTCACTAAAGCGTGGAAAAAAGCAGGGAGCCTTTCTCGAGTCACTCGCAAAGTTACGTATATGCATCTTAGCCAATAGATCAATCAGGACCAAGTATTCCGTTGTGGTAGGGGTCCTGATTGGCCTACTCACTAAGAAACGTATACCAGGTCTTTGCGTATGTGTTGACATAGGAATCGTGCGAGTGCGAGTGAGAACGCGGATTAACACTGATGAACCCATAAGAGTTTCTCTGTCGCATACTCCAACTGGACAAGTCCGAGGAGGACGGAGAATGTGCGACAGAGAAACTCTTGTGGCTTCACCAGTGTTAATCCGCGTTCTCACTCGCACTCGCACGATTCCTATGTCAACACATACGCAAAGACCTGGTACGTTTCTCTTGCGAGTGACTCGAGAAAGGGGGCTCAGCAGGGGTTCGGACCCTCGATGCTTCTACAGTATCGTATCAACGAACTGAAAATGAGTGACCAAGTCTTTCCACAAGTGTTCTATTCTGTTATTCCTACATTGATTAATGTAATGATAAGTAATTGTAATTTATAATTTGTAAGTCGGACGATTTCTACTTTTCCTTCCCCCGACATCGTGTTCATACTTCAAAATTTCAACGAAAACTGACTAAAATTTGTTTGCATCTGTTTGTCAGTAAGGAATACGGCACTGCTAGATATGGAAATATGCAAATTACGGAAATTAGTAGTTTCATTTTACAAAGTGTGTACAGCACCGTATTTTCGAATAGTTTTTCTTAAAAATGAACGCATAACATGTACAAAATATGTCACCTAATTAGGAGTATGATTAATAAGAATAAAATACCTAAATGGGATTATTGAAATAAAAAAATGAAACTATTTCTCGGGGAATAGGTAATTAAGTTAACATTGCCGAGGAAGAGTAAAAACATTTAAAGGAAATTATATTTATTAAGTTACCTGCTTTGTTTTCAAAATATTATACATTAATTGGTACATAAATAAAAAAGTACAAAAAACATATTATAACCTATATACAGTTACATGTTATCTGAAACTATTACATGCCCGACTCCTTATTGTTATTCCCAACTGTTAAAAAAATTATTCGGCACGTTATTTGGGAACTCGGACTTTTACATAAAATAGGAAAGCATACTAGGCTATAAAACTAAAAAATACATGTACATCCAAATGTTTTTTACTCTTCTTGAGCAATGTCAACTTAATTATCTATTCCGAGAAAGAGTTCCATTTTTTATTTTAATAATCCCATTTATAGGTATTGTATTCATATTAATCATAATCCTAATTAGGTGATATATTTTCTACATGTTGTGCATTCATTTTTTAAGAGAAACTATTCTCAAATTCAAAAATGCGGTGCAGTACACACTTTGTAAAATGAAACAACTACCTCCTTATAATCGGGCCCTGACTTCTCCCCCGAGCGAGAAAGAGACTAAAGCGGCCCTGACTTCTCTCTCGAGCGCGAAAAAGACCGCACGTGTCGATGTTTATGCGGCGGTTAGCGTAATCGGAAACTGCAGTCTAACCGCCGGTTGAAGTTCAACCTTCGGTTAACCGGACTTTATAATACCGGCCCTCTCTTATCGTCACTTGAACACTCTTATGTTTTAAAAATTATATGATGCGACATTGTAACTAATGTAAATTTTCCTTTGAAACAAGGAAAGTAATGCTTCTATGTACTGAGGAAAATCATGCAGCATTATATTTGACTCGGCTAAATTTAATTAACGAAACCATGGAATAGATTTCAACAATTACCAACTAACGGAGAGTTAACAGGGTTTTGTTAGTGCAAAGCGAAAAGTTGTAGCCATGATTTCGGAATATGATCTTATGTTAATAGGACTAGCAGTTGCTTTGTTGTCTGAAAAAAAGAAAAAGATAAAGCGCAAATGTTCGAAATGGGTAAAACAGTGGTTAATAAATCGCGCGACAAGTGTATTTGCATATGCACTTAATCGACGAATTACAACTGGAACTTGATGATTATCGAAATTAGGCAATATCTGCTTAGGTACACCCGGGGACACGAAATCTGTCGCTGGTGACTATTTAAAATTTTATTTTTAAACGTACTAACCAATGATTAATAATCCTCATACTTTCATTAACGAGAGTAGACACCACCGTAGCTAATGAGGGCATGAGAATTAATTGTTCATTAGTTTAGTACGTTTAAAAATGACATTAAAAAAAGTCACCAGCGACAGATTCCGTGTCCCCGGGTGTACCTACTTCTGCTATGCTTTCCGTCACACAAACTCTTGGCCTATATTTCTATGGCACCCATACACTTTTCGACATGCAGGCGAAAAGCATGGCCGGAGGTAAATTTTCAAGCGCCCACAGTTTTTCGGAAAGCCGAGAGTTCAGGCCGAGCCTTCCGGCCAATATGACCACTACGATTTGCCTTCCGGCTTGCATATCGAAAGGCCTGCCTTCCGGTAAACCGTACATACCCCACAAAAACAGATTCTCTGTAAAAAAAGGCGGCATGTTCATTCAGTGCCAACAAAAATTGATACGTAAAATACTCTCCAAAAAAGATTTGAAATCAATTAAGATCGCCATGTTCAAGATTTATGTATTAAAAGTAAAAGGCATCATTTGAAAGGAAAACCCCCACAAAAACAGATTCTCTGTAAAAAAAGGCGGCATGTTCATTCAGTGCCAACAAAAATTGATACGTAAAATACTCTCCAAAAAAGATTTGAAATCAATTAAGATCGCCATGTTCAAGATTTATGTATTAAAAGTAAAAGGCATCATTTGAAAGGAAAATTATTGTAAATCAAGTTACTAAAAAATTCGACTAAAAAAATTTATAAAAAAATTTTAATAAAAAAGAACTTGCCGCGTTTTTTTCTTCAAAATAAAAAATTCAGACAGAATTATACTCGATGTTTATGCACTTATGATTTTAAATAAATTCATACACTTATAATATGATACCACCAGTATACCGAATGTCGCACGGGAAACCGATTAGGCGGGGGCCTTCTGAAATTCTCTGAATTTGACTTCGGCAGTGTAATTTATGAATCACTCTAGCACCGTCCAAGCACTGCCAATTATTCGGCATAGTAGACAAAATATGAAAACTTAAACGCGGCAAGTTCTTTTTTATTAAAATTTTTTTATAAATTTTTTTAGTCGAATTTTTTAGTAACTTGATTTACAATAATTTTCCTTTCAAATGATGCCTTTTACTTTTAATACATAAATCTTGAACATGGCGATCTTAATTGATTTCAAATCTTTTTTGGAGAGTATTTTACGTATCAATTTTTGTTGGCACTGAATGAACATGCCGCCTTTTTTTACAGAGAATCTGTTTTTGTGGGGGGATTTCACTACTTTTTGGAATTTATTCATGAGGAAGATACGTATGTACACCCGGGCTCACGGAATCTGTCGCTGGTGACTTTTTTTAAATGTTATTTTTAAACGTACTAACCAATGATTAATCAATCCTCGTGCTTTCATTAACGAGAGTAGACGTCACCGTAGCTAATGAGGGCATGAGAATTAATTGTTCACTGGTTAGTACGTTTAAAAATAAGGTTTAAAAAAAGTCACCAGCGACAGATTCCGTGAGCACGGGTGTACATGTAGAAGAATAGCTGTTTATTACCACCAGCGACAGATGCGGTGTCCCCGGGTGTACATGTAGGAGAATAGTTTTTTATTATTAAGTATTACTGCAGAACGAGTAGGTTAGAAGATTTTCATAAAGACTCACGATTTTCTGACATATCATCTCGTACAGGTGCAACCGAAGAGGATCTAACTCGTGTCCTGTCCGTAAAAAGATGACTCGATGGACATCGGAGAATGTCAGTCTTGTCAGCGAGCGCCTTCATCCATAGTACCCATAGTACTTTCATTGCAATATGGGCTTTTCGTTCCAACTATTCCTGCTTTAAGGAGGTTCGACTATCAGACGAAAACCAACTTACAGCCCTAATTTTTTTATATGATATACACGAATACTTTACACAACTAATACGAAAATTTGAGCAATATAGACCGTCTATAGTTTCTTCGTTATTTTATTCTAAAGTTGACCACTTTTAACATATCGCCTTATGGCAGACGATTGTACTAAGGTAGATTATCACTGACTTTAACACACATTCCGCCAACTTTAGACTTTGAAAGACTAGTAATTTGACAGATGAAATATTAAGGATTATGTAAAAAATAAGTAAATTGGGTTTTACCGTATAGTTGCAACGTAATATTGTCATGAAATTCGTTTTGACTTCGCAAACCATTAGCATGCCATATTAACGGGTAGAAGAAGTCGAAGGCGATGGAGTGGAGGCGATGAACTAAAAATAAAATAAAATTTAGTATATAAATCGAAACTTGTAGTAGGAAGGCAGAGGGCAAGCACCGATGAGAAAAAAAATAGAAATAAAGTATTATAGTTACCCCGATATTGTAGTTACTCCGATGATTTGTTCTTCTCCCACGACTTAGATTCTCCAATATGTAGAAATATACCGTCTTCCCATACTGACAGTATACATTCATTTTACCTCTAATATGCCGGAATTAAAAATCTCTAGAACTCTGCGGTACAATGCCACGGTAGGAATATCAAATTCTACCGACATGACATGCTTCGACAAGGTCTGTATCAACTTTAGCATTATATTGGGGGCACTGCACTAATCCTGTGGCACATTTTTCTATCTGAGAATCGTTCTGAAAAAAATAGAAATAAAGTATTATAGTTACCCCGATATTGTAGTTACTCCGATGATTTGTTCTTCTCCCACGACTTAGATTCTCCAATATGTAGAAATATACCGTCTTCCCATACTGACAGTATACATGCATTTTACCTTTAATATGCCGGAATTAAAAATCTCTAGAACTCTGCGGTACAATGCCACGGTAGGAATATCAAATTCTACCGACATGACATACTTCGACAAGGTCTGTATCAACTTTAGCATTATATTGGGGGCACTGCACTAATCCTGTGGCACATTTTTCTATCTGGGAAAGCCGTGGTAGAAAAGTAGGAGATACGATAGAATTGGATTACAATAATGAAGTAATTATTTTATTATCTTTTCTTTATCGATATATTTTCCCTTTCGTATTATTAAAAGTTCCAATTATAATAATATGCTTTCCCAGATAGAAAAATGTGCCACAGGATTAGTGCAGTGCCCTTAATATACCGCTAAAGTTGATACAGACCTTGTCGAAGCATGTCATGTCGGTAGAACCTGATATTCATACCGTGGCATTGTACCGCAGAGTTCTAGAGATTTTTAATTCCGGCATATTGGAGGTAAAATGCATGTATACTGTCAGTACGGGAAGACGATATATTATCGGAACGCTGTACAGCTGTACTACCATAATAATATGCTTTCCTAGATAGAAAAATGTGCCACAGGATTAGTGCAGTGCCCTTAATATACCGCTAAAGTTGATACAGACCTTGTCGAAGCATGTCATGTCGGTAGAACCTGATATTCACACCGTGGCATTGTACCGCAATTCTAGAGAATTCTTTTCTACCTAGGTTGATTTTTGACTGCGAAGAAAAATCAAATTTCCACCAATCCGTCCCGTTCTCGTATGGCGCTGAAAACAAAAAATAGAATAACCACAAAGATATTTGTTCTGTATAAGGGATGAAAATGAGGTTAAGACAGTCAGTTAGGAAGTTACTTATCTGATGCCACTTCTTCCGAGATATAGATGTCTCCTTCCCTGTTCTTCATGCACCAGCAACCAAAGAAAAATGACACTGCTTCCGTGCACTGTTTTGATTATTAAAAAAAAATCTAAACGATTTGATAATAGCTAGCTGTCAGAGCGTCTGTCACATTCACCACTGTTGAGATTCACTACTCCGATTACACTGAATTTGTACTTTTTATTAACAAGCGCGTCCGAGGATCGAAAAAATGCGAGGGATATCGTTTCGCGAATGGAAATATTTTTAAATTTTGAAAAACAACTAAACATTCAAGGAATATAGTCTCTCACACACTCTCACATACATTTTTGATGGCGTATGCGTGTGGCCGCATCTGTGTACACATTTCCGACCATGGCCGAATACCGCCGAAGACAGGCGGAATTTTTGTGACATTTTTACATATATATATCGCCCGAGAAATCGGATTCTCGACTTTAATGGGGCGAGGGGCGTGGCTTCGCGTTGCTAAGGAAAAATCTCTGTTAATATGTAACTTACAACATTTACTCTGGTCTCTATCGATAGAGAATAGTCGATTTATATGGCGTAACTAAGCATAGTTTTGGTTATAACCGTATATTTATTGAGAAAATTCGATGTTAAAATTGAGGGGTGAAGGGGGCAGACATTTTTCCTGTAAAGATACACGGGTGCTCGCAGCGACAGCGCTGGCGGCGTCGTTCTGACGACTTGAATGAACATGCCGCGAGACACTACCGTGTCTCTTGATTGTGAGTGCAATGTTAAATCATTTCAACTAACCGATACGGTTTAAATTCACCACTCCACGTTTTCGGTCACTAATCGTGTCACGCAGTAGTGCCTTCGGGATTTACGACCTCGAGATCTACTCTTGATCGCACATGTTATAGTTATTAACTTGAAACTGAAGAATAAATGACGCAAAAATCAATCGCTGTTTAGACTATGCAGAGGTTTGTGTTACTCGAGAGGGTTTCTTCGGGCTATGAAAGCTATTGTTCATATTATGAGGCGACGCAGTGTTGCACCTCCACTAACAATAAGAGGACTCTTTAGGCTCACCATAAATCTAGCGTTTAGGACCCTTTTTTAGGCGTATCCCTAAGATGATATGAGAAGCCAGACTAGAGGGCGCATAGTTACTTGTGAGTTGTCTGTATTTCGCTTGTCGCATTTTTAGTTTCCCGGATTTTACCGCGTCGAATGGCCGGCCATACGGAGCTCGTGTAGTCTGCGATCGGAGTTCCGACTTTTCTCGAGTAACCACCGTGCATTACTGTACATTCTTTCGTATGTGTGTGTGTGTATTAATTTATAATTATTATTGCAAAAAAGGCCACAGAACGGTCAAAAGAGTACAGTGACAGGCAGTGTGTTAAATAAACTTTCCATTTCGTAAACGTCAATGAACAATGAACATTCTTTCGCGTGTGTGTTATATTAAAATTATTATGGCAAAAACAGGAAAACAACGGACAAAAGAGTTTCGTGGTAGGCAACGTGTAAAGAAAGCGATGACGAAGGTACTAGCTAAAACTAGTACAGAACGAAATCGAGAACGGAGAGAGAGAGAGTTAAATTAACACAATCAAATATTAATGGATCTGCTTATGTAGTTCAACACCAGTTCACAACACTAAATAATGCACAAGATTTTCAAGTTCCTGGAGGATCCAATGGCGTTGAAAAACATCCCGTGACCGTGATATTCCTTACACTGCATTTAAAGCCCATAAAAAAATTCACATTGAATTTAATAAAAAAACAAAACGTGTTTCTCTGAATTTGATTCCGATATGGTATTAGTTTCAATTGGCTCTACGAAGAAGCATTGTAAAAGACTTGTATAGAGCCAATTGAAACTAATATCATCGGAATCAAATTCAGAGAAACTGGTATCGAAGTTTCACTTCTTTTTTTTAATTATTTTTCCCTACTGTTGCCATAACAAATTGCACCCAAATGTTGCAGCCGCTTCCCACCAGCGATAGTGGCCGATCCACGACGAGCGACGGTGTCGTCACCACCAGACGACGGGAACAGGTCCTTCTCCCGCGCGAAGAGCACCTGCCGCTTCAGTTGGAGATCCGCTGAATTCTTTCAACTGTTTCACTTTCATAATTTTTTTACCAGTCACATCAGATACAGACGGACCAGACGGAAACAGGTCCTTCTCCCGCGCGAAAAGGACCTGCCGCCTCAGTTGGAGATCCACTGAATTCTTTCAACTGTTTCACTTTCATAATTTTTTTACCAGTCACCATAATATTCCATTTATTTATTAGTAAATAATGTGGGTAATTGCCTATTGCCTCAGAAATACAGGCACATGGTTACGGTGTGACGACACAAAAGTAAGTAAATCTAGGATAATTAATTTTAACGAATTTCAATTCTATATATTTTATATTATATATAAAGAAAATGCATTATGCCATGATCACAATACAACAGGAAATCTACAGTACTGACCAATTTATGACCCACATTATTTATTAATAAATAAATTGAATTACTTGGGTTTTTAATTAGAGCAGAGTGACCTTCAAATTAGAGCAAGATACACCCTGCGACTCGGAGTCTGTCGCTGGTGACTTTCTAAAGTATCATTTTTAAACATACTAGCCAATGAACAATTAATTCTCATGCCCTCATTAGCTACGGTGGCGTCTATCCTCATTAATGAAAGCATGAGGATTGATTAATCATTGGTTAGTACATTTAAAAGTAACATTTAAAAAAGTCACCAGCGACAGAATCCGAGTCGCAGGTTGTAATAGATATCTAACGGTCGTTAACCGTCAACGTATTTATCATATATTGATACAACAGTTTTCACTGTGGAACGATAATTAATTATTAATTACATAAGTATTATTTCCCAAATGAAATTAACAATAGGGTTCAATTCCCCAAATGATTTCCAATTGATTCGTCTGTAATTTGACAATTTCTAATTAATATTTGCTGTTATAGATAATACGGTCAAGTAAAAAATAATTTATAATAAATTAATTAACATTTCCCAAAATCTGATACTAATTTCCTAAATATCCCCAAACTATTTCCAAACGATAGGGACCGTGCGCAAGCTATAGATGGCAGTGTATTCGCCGATGCGCGCGCGACCACACGACTGAAATAGATACTATTTGGGAGTAAATTTACAGTGTGACGCTATTAGAGAATTTATAAAAATGATCAGAATTATTAAGTCTGGCTTTCGGCCAATCCAAAATCACCTCACACTAGGTCAAAATAATGTCAAAGGACGAACATTATTTGAATCGGGTCATATACTTAAGGGGGGGGGGGGGGGGGTGGTCTACAAATCAATTTTTTAAATTGCCTTTTCTTATAGTAAAACATTTAAAGAATGTTGTGTCCAAATTTCAAGTCAATCGGAGCAAAACTCTCAGTCATATACCTTTAAGTCTCCGCTCCTCTAATACTGCGGAGCGGCAAGAACTCGGTGCTTTAAACGCTTGTTTCTCGAAACCAAGTTTTAAAAGTCCGTGGACATCGTCATTTAAAAACTACTGCACCGATTCTTTTCAACTTTTGTACACACTTTCTACATATAAAATACCAGACCCCTACATTTTTCTTTTTCTTTTTTTGTTACATTAAGGGGGGTTTACAGCAACAAAATGACTGAAGAAAAGAATGAACTTCAGCAAGAATCGTGGCTGAAGAAAAACATGAATCTTCGTGGACAATTTATGCTCGAGTACTGCAAACATCAGCTTTGTCTTCTCCGCCACACACAGTTACTATTCCGTAACCAAAGATGCAAACCAAACGTCATGCAAAAGCCACGTTTATTTACATCTGGAACCCAAATAGACTAGTTCAAGATTCTGCCACCAGATGTCATGTTCGATAGTGGAAATCGCCAATACTATACCATAGGTTCGTTCGCAGAGCAGTCACAAACCGTTGGCAACTGATCGACGCATGCGCAGTTCGTTAAAAGCGTTCGCACAGGAGCAAACCCAAACTGCTGATCGAAAGTTAGGTGTTCATACAGAAAAAATCAGGAGTTGGAACCCGATTTCCAATCGTCAGAATAATCCGCTGACTCACCAAATTTCTGGTTTGGAGTCTGCGCAGTGCGTGCTCCTTGTTTGTGTTTGTCTAACCTCAACTTTATGCATTTTCTTCACTGATCTGTGCTGTGCATCGGTTGACGGTTTTATGATAGTAACAGTTCACGTTATGTGAAAAATTTCACGTGTAGAATTGCATGATTAGGGTAAACCATCCAGTTATTGGACACTGCAGTTATTTGACAGTCTGATTTAAATTTAAAAAAAAACAAGATTTCTAGTTTTTACTTAAATAAATGTTATCAAAAACCGTAACTGGCTTATTAATTCTTGACTGTCCAATAACTAAGTTTTTGACTTTATCCCAGTTTTTTATTGTTGAAAATTATATTCTTATTATATTCTTTCAAATTAAAAATTGTATGTTACTATGTTACGACCAGCCCAAGACTCCGCGTTCTCACGTATTTCGACCGACGATATTTTCTAAGCATAAGTGTTTAGTCTAGCGCCTTTATTCCAACCGTCGTCCGATCGTCAGAAGAAGCTCGGATTCCGATAACCGAGATCGAGCTCGGACTCTGATAACCGAGCTCGTTTCCGTCCTCGCGCCCGCGGCTTCGCTCCTTTTCAGCGCGCTGCATTCTCGGTACGCAACGACGGTTACCTACACGTGTTGTTGAGACTAGCGCGATCCAGCCGTTGCGCGAATCAACGTACTTTCCGGCGAATCGATATCCCCGCTTTGCCTCAGCTTCCGGCAGACCGTTGCCCGTTTGTTCTTAACGAACTCTGCCTCCTCCGCTGGAAAGGGCAGTCAGTAGCGAACCGCAAACGTGGACACATCGTCCCTCGTCCGACTCACACGCAATCACACCCCGCGACCATTGTTCCATTTCGTACGATTCTGTACGTAATTTTCGCTCGAAGAATAGAGAACTTATTGTTGTTTATCCATTCCGGTCGTTCCGTTCTTTTCCCTCTTTCCTTTCCGTACAGAAACATACTAGAATGTAAAGCCAATATATTTTCAATTAAAACAAGCCACTACTCATATCTCTCTCTAGGTAGAAAAATATCTTCTTAACACGGTCTCAAATGTCGTTAAATGCTTAAAGGTCGGGACATACATTACCGGGCCGTGCCAGGGCCGGGCACGGCCGAGTATCGTCCGTCGTCCGGCAGTCGATCTGTCCAATACAATCAAATGCTTTTGTTCTCACTTTACCGGGCCGTGACCGGGAGTCGCTAACGGACCGTCACCGGGCCGGGCCAGTTAGTTCAGTTTTACTTTTTCACGGTGACGGTCCGGCCGCGCTTCTCGTGTTTCCGTAATTTACGTGTTTTAGCGCCTAGCAACATAGCAGTTTCCAAGACAACTGACGACTGACGGACATGTGTGGTTCCTAGATACACGCGCCGTGCAAGGGTTCTGACCATTTCTTCTTCTTCGGCCGTGTTCGACCCTGGCACGGCCCGGTAATGTATGTCTCACCTTTCAACCTGCCGTGCCAGGGCCGCATAGTCCAGTCAAATTTCCGTTTAAATCGAAAATTGAGACATACGGGCGAAAACTTGGGAAAAGGTGTGTTTTGATGTTATTAATGGAGGGAACATATTAAAAGAAAAATCACCAACCGGGTACGGCTGTAAAAAATTATTTATTGTTGAAAAAATCGGTTCTTCGGTAATATTTTGAAAACTTCGTGACATATTGAAAAATAGTTAAAACAAAAGTTGTAGATAATAAAATTACCTACAAAAAAGCTATTACACTTTTTACCCTATCTTCAACGCCTAAGAAGCTAGGACCTCCAGATGAGTTGAAATGTTCAAATATTCATAACAAATCCAAAAATTAAGATTTTTGCAATTTTATTTTTGTAACCCGTTTAGAAACATTTCGCCATTTTTCCAAGCGAAACCAAATTTTGTTTTTCATTGTTATTTACACATGATTAATTTTTAAAGTTTTAAATGCTTGAATTTACATAGAAATTTGCAATTAAAAAATTTTTTAATTATACCATCGTTTATTTAGGATTGTTTGTGAAGAAAAACATAAATAGCAATTCAATGTATCTCACCTGGTTTGCAAGATATGCTAAATTGAAAAGGAAGGAGATTTATGCGATGATCACCACTGACTACGCAAACTGTGCCAAACATATATAGTGTCGCACCGTTCTCACTCACGTCGCCCTGACGTTTGTGTGCCCGCGCTGCTGCAGTTGTCTGCGAGTGTCAGTGAGACTGAGGGTTGCTCTCGGCCTTCCGGACGTTGCAGGGGTTTCGTAGCATCGCGACCATGAATACCTCGCCAACCTAGTAGCCCAGGCAGTACCTATGCATTATCTTATTTCCATTAGCGCCTTTCCAGCGTCTCCTAGGTAAACGGTTCTACTTTTAGTTGATCAACGAAATTGATTAAATTTCATTGAACAGTGCTTTGAGAAACAAATTTTTGAAAATTACGTCGCGCGAGCGTTCCAAGTGTCTGGGATTGGCGTACATTATGTCATCGATGCTTCGATAGCGCAACGGTCAAGTTGCCGGGCTGGAAGTCGAGGTCGTGGGTTCAATTCTTGTTGGTTTTTTTTCTTTTTTTTTATTAACTCTTTTTTTCATTTGATTGCAACCCCTTCTTGTTACAGAAAGTGGTTTACATTACCGAATAAAATAATAGTTTCAATGTTTTTCATAGTTTTCCATTATTTTCTTCCTCATTGAAGTGAACCAATATTATTTGTAAGAACAGTTGGAAACATCGTTGTATTTTTTTACTCTTACATTTCGTCATGGAAATTTTTGGCTGCCGAAGATTTTATTCATGATTTTGGATGATAATTGTCGAAAAAAGATTTGAAGCACACCGTATTTTGACACCATGAGCATTTATTTTGACGAATTGAACATTGCCACACGCACATTTACACTTTAAAAGTGTTATGGGAAAGCAAATTTCATTGTTTCATTCAGTGTTTCAAATGTTTCTTCGACAATGGGGATGATTTCTGCCAAACTGTGTCGCTAGGTAGCAGCATCATCGTTTGATCATTTGACCGCTAATTTTAAAATGGAATTTTTCGTGAATTACGAAAAATAAATATGTTTCTTTCAAAACATAATTTTTTGTTCCGGAAAAATGATCGCAAGAGAAAATTATTTTAATTATTATTGAAAATCTTAACTTTCAGTAATATTTTTTTGACAAGTGAGAAAGTTGAGTTCTACTACAGGGTGTGTTGCATCTTCAGTGGAAGATAGTGTAGTGTATTGTAAAGTTTCGTAAAAATGGGTAAATGTTGTGTTCCCTTATGTAAAGAAAGAGGAACTTTCAGTTTTCCGAAAGATGAAAAACATCGAGCATTATTAGGAAGAATATTACAAGGGGAAACATTGAAATAATATCTGTTGATCAGACTTTGAAATAACATTTTCTTAATTTGTAGGTTATGCGATATATAATTAAACTGTCACAAAGAATTCATGCCTCTTACCTATCTCGAAGGTCTTTCTTTTTCCCCTTCAATGAAGCTCCACGGTTTTTCAATTCTCCTTTTAACTGGCTCACTGACCACGTAAAATATTTATCGTCTCTATTCATTATTGCAATTTCGCGGCACAATGGCACAAGCTATTGTGCTGCCCCCTGCGCTTAGCTTGACAAATAATCATCCCCATTATCATCCAAAATCATGAACAAAATCCTCGGCAGCTGAAAATTCCTATAACGAAATGTAAGAGCAAAAAAATGCAACGATGTTTCCAACTATTCTTACAAATAATATTGGTTCACTTCAATGAGGAAGAAAATAATAGAAAACTATAAAAAACATTGAAACTATTATTTTATTCGGTAATGTAAACCACGTTCTGTAACAAGAAGGGGTTTCAATCAAATGAAAAAAAGAGCTAATAAAAAAAAAGAAAAAAAACCCCAACAAAAGAATTGAACCCACGACCTCAAGACTTCCAGCCCGGCAACTTGACCGTTGCGTTATCGAAGCATTGATGATATAATGTACGCTAATCCCAGACACTTGGAACGCTCGCGCGATGCAATTTTCAAAAATTTGTTTCTCAAAGCACTGTTCAATGAAATTTAATCAATTTCGTTGATCAACCAAAAGTAGAACCGTTTATCAAGGAGGCGCTGGAAAGACGCTAATGGAAATAAGATAATGCATAGGTACTGCCTGGGCTACTAGGTTGGCGAGGTATTCATGGTCGTGATGCTACGAAACCCCTGCAACGTCCGGAAGGCCGAGAGCAACCCTCAGGCTCACTGACACTCGCAGACAACTGCAGCAACGCGGGCACACAAACGTCAGGGCGACGTGAGTGAGAACGGTGCGACACTATATATGAGTCGTATATTTTCAAAACTCACTCTTTGCTGGTAATGTCGTTTTGAGATATTTACAGAAAACTGTTTGAAAGCATTCTAAGTTTACGGGAGTGTTAAAAATGTATCACTAGATTACACTACAAAACCTTAATCACTTGACAATAGTTTCAAAAATCATTGGTTAGTGAAACAGTCATAATTTACAATCTGTAAATAGTAAAGAGTTACTTTTGCACCTAAGTAAATCATTGAGTTAGTTTTGCACCCGATATGATGTAACGAATAGTGAAAATAAAAAAAATGTTAGTATGAACAACTGAGAATAACTTTATTAAGAATATACAAAAAATAAATATTATATTCTTTTAATCGTGACTCCGCACATGGACCGGCCTTTGCCAATCTAGAAATTAAATTTCGAAGTCGCCATACGCTGGATTCCTGCATTCTTCACCTTCCAAAGCCACCTCATCATCATCACTGTTGTTTTCGAGATTATCTTCGGTTGATGGATATAAGACTTTTTTATACAATGCAAGCTCCTGCTTGTCCTGCCAGTTATCACCGAAGTGGGCAGTCAACAACTTATCAATTGAAGATTTATCTCCTTTTAGAGTTTTTCCATAAGGAAGAAGTTTCGGTGAAAGTAAGGAGACGTTCTTGCCTCTTTTGCATACCCCTTTAAATACTCCAACATCAGCACAATAGTTAGTTTCTCCGCGTATTTGAACATTGACGTTTCCTTGTCTGGTAAGAATAAACCTTTTGCTTTTGTTGAATGCAAAATGCCATCCCCCAGGTTTTTTAAAAACTTCAGACGTTACACCCCTCCAGTCAAAAAGACTCCATTCGTCAGTTCTTCTGACAGTTGCGTATTTTTCTATCACTTCTTCGTATTGCTGAGGAGTAACAATAACAGTTTCTTTCTTCAAATATCTTTCCACAAGACCAAAAACTCGATCTGGTGGCATGTAAGAATGGCCCACCATTGGAAAGATGAATTCGAGCGTTTCGATGGTTTTAGGTGCATCTTTAAGGAGCCATGAGGAAAGCATGGCCATAATAATTGTATTTTTATTTTGCCCCCCGCAACCATCTGCAAACAAGCGTACTTTCGTTGTACCTTCAATGAAGTCAAATCTCTTCAAAAGATGATACATTGCGGAGGATATTGTATTAGAATCCTTGGGTGCATCCGTTTCTAACCAAACATAGGAAAACACATAAGGAGGACTTAAATTTGACCTTTGTTTATCGCCGTGTTTAGCTACAACAGCTAGGTGATTAAAATTTAATTGTTGGCTAAAGTAACAAGCTTGGTCTGGTAATTTTGGCAAGGCCAAATTTTTTTGACAGTCAAAAGAAAAATTTTGTACACATGGATCTTCAGTTTTCAGTAATTTATAAAAAGCTTTGGCCTTTAATTTATGTATTCTTTGTTCAACCATATGTGTCTTTCTGTCGTTTTCGACTTCAATGGTTTTCAACATTTCAGCGGACCTTAAGCAGGTAGAGCATACGTCACTCTTGGGAGAGCCAAAACCCAAATTATAGTTTTTTTTCACGTAATCACGGAAGTAGCTCAATCTTACGCAGTTATCTTGAATCTTTGATAGATACATTCCATATAATTTTTTAAAATTTAATTCACATGGTAAATACCGGCGCTCAGAGGATTTACTTCTACAGTAATGTGACTCTACACATGTTAGTGATTCCATGAACTGCTTAATCTGATTTTTCTTATCATTATTCTTGTTTCCCACCCGATCACCACCTCTTCTTTCTTTTGGAATTTCGTTCTTTATCACAAAGTTTTTAACTATTCTTTCAATTCGAAACCGACTTATACCAGTTATTCTCAAGAACGCATTTTTACATACACGTACAAAGTTGCCCTTGTGATCAGGAATATTGTATTCAATCGAGACTTGGCTATATCTTCTTTTATTTCTATTTGTTCTTTTTGGATTTTTCCCAGTGCAGCATTTAAGAATAAATGTATCTTGTTTAACTTTATCTGCTGAAGAGTACAGAATTTCATGGAAACGTTTTACTTGCTGCATCTTTAAAGTTGAACAAAAGTATGGCAATATCCAGGTTTCCCACTGTGTCCACAATTCGGAAATAGAGGTAATTGTTTAGCGCTATATCTATAAAATAAAAGAAATACTTACTTAGGTGTTTAACAAAATTTGGTCGTTTATTCAGTTTACCTTGCAATTTTTAGCTTTTCCCTTTTAGACTGTTTTCGGATTTTCTTTCTACCTTTTCCAGGAGGACAGGAAACAATATTTTGTTCTGCATCCATTTCAGAACTTTAATATTTAATTTAATTTAATTATAAAACACAATTAAACAAGACAATGAAATCGGCGCACTAGACTAACCCAACGAAACAAACGAATAACGGAAGCAGCTGATATGGTCACGTGACAATATGTTGACATTTTAATAGGCTGAGAGTAAAGAGTGACTTTTGCATCCAAATATTGAAACCAACGAGTGAGTTTTGCATTCAACCTTATATTTTCAAATCACATTGCTATTCAAAGAGCGGATTTTACACCTGGAAAATATGCTATGAATGTTCCTCTGCATATTCTGAGACAGATGGCGTATATATCTCGATTTTTTAATTTTTGTCGAAGAGTGAGTTTTGCAAATATACGACTCATATGTTTGGCACAGTTTGCGTAGTCAGTGGTGATCGTCGCATAAATCTCCTTCCTTTTCAATTTAGCATATCTTGCAGACCAGGTGAGATACGTTGAATTGCTATTTATGTTTTTCTTCACAAACAATCCGAAATAAATGATGGTATAATTAAAAAATTTTTCAATTGCAAATTTCTATGTAAATTCAAGCATTTAAAACTTTAAAATTAATCATGTGTAAACAACAATGAAAAACAAAATTTGGTTTCGCTAGGAAAAATGGTGAGATTTTTCTAAACGGGTTACAAAAAAGAAAATTGCAAAAATCTTAATTTTTGGATTTGTTATGAATATTTGAACATTTCAACTCATCTGGAGGTCCTAGCTTCTTAGGCGTTGAAGATAGGGTCAAAAATGTAATAGCTTTTTTGTAGGTAATTTTATTATCTGCAACTTTTGTTTTAACTATTTTTCAATATGTGACGTAGTTTTCAAAATATTAGCGAAGAACCGATTTTTTCAACAAAAAATAATTTCTTACAGCCGTACCCGGTTGGTGATTTTTCTTTTAATATGTTCCCTCCATTAATAACATCAAAACACACCTTTTCCCAAGTTTTTGCCCGTATGTCTCAATTTTCGATTTAAACGGAAATTTGACTGGACTACGAATGTGACGGCCGTGTCCCGGCCCTGGCACGGCCCGGTAATGTATGTCCTGGCTTTAAGTAGGAACGCGTCGCTACTTCTCGTTATAAACGAATTAAATAGCCGACGGTTGGCGGTGATTAGCAAAGTGATTTCAATGATGCGTGATTAATTAGGAACCGTCCCGCAATTAGCCTTCCAGGAAAGATACGGGACTGCGAGCGCATTCACAGCCCCTGTTTGACCTTAATAGAGATACTTACATAGTAGTAATAAAATATATTAGAGTAATAAGGATTTACCCTACTGAAAAATTTAGTAGATAGGCTAGGCGGGTTCGGGCTCACCTACCCCCACTCCCTGCCTACGCGATCGGGGACTCGACCTCCCCCTCCCTAACCTTACCTCGATTAATTTCGCTATCGATAGGTGACGTCACGGATGCAGGTTAGGCTTGATTGCGTTCGATACCCCCTCAGGTTAGGCTTGATTGCGTTCGATACCCCCTTTTTAATGCCCCTCCCTAACCTCACCCCGAGCAATCGCGCTTTCGATAGGTGACGTCACGCATGCAGGTTAGGCTTGACTCGGACAATCTCGCTTTCGACACCCCCACGTCTCGCGCGTGTTCCCATTTTCCGACTTCGCTCGCGGTGATGTGAAATTTGGAAAGGTGTGCGTGACGTCACAGGAATTTTCCTCAGCGTCTTATCATGTAGCAAGATCACTTTCACGTGTTCCCATTCTCCGACTTCGACCGCGACGATGATAATTTTTGGAAACTGCATGCGTGCCGGCAAGCCTCGCCCGTCACCGCCCCCCCCCCCCCCCCCCCCGGCACGGTAATCGCCTCATAGGTATCAAATTTCACAATCGATTTGGAAATGGGAGCGCGGCGAGAACTGCGGCGATGTGGAATTTGGAAAGGCGATGTCACAGATCATTTTTGGAAACTGCATGCGTGCCGGCAAGCCTCGCCCGTCACCGTCCCCGGCACGGTAATCACCTCATAGGTATCAAATTTCATAATCAATTTGGAAATGGGAGCGCGGCGAGAACCGCGGCGATGTGGAATTTGGAAAGGCGATGTCGCAGGAATACTGCATGGAAATATTGCTCGGGCTAATTTAGAAACCGCGTACGTGATCAATTTGGAAAGTGCATGCGCGACGTCGTCGCAATTTCCTCCCGAAATATCATCGCGGCAAACAATTTTCCCCGCAATTTCTCCGGAGTTTGGAACGTGCATACATAGTTTATGTGACGATAGGCACATACAGCACAAGTCAGGATTTTACCGTAATTTCCCCCTACTACTGAGCAGTGATTGACTATAAGAACCTCAGGTCTTTGAGGTATCGCCATCAATCACCTCTATAAGCACTTCATCAAGCTGCGTCCGACTAAAGCGCGAAATTATTTCTCACATCCATCTTGAACAACGATTCTGAAGTTTCGTATAGATTGCGAGTGTGAGCTGAACACGAGCCGAACGTGAGCGCGCTACATATCAATTCAACGTTTCGGAGACACCGCCATCAGTCGCGCCACACCTCAGAGGTACACTGTTAAAAATATCTGTCTTAAATTTAAGAAAAAGCACTGAAATTTTTATCAAAGACAAACAAGTCTTAAAAATTTAAGTTACATTTGTAAATGATCACGTCTGAAATTTCAGGAAACTTTTAACAGTGTACTATCATCAGTCGCATAGCAAAATGGATTTCACCAAATTGAACAAACTCGGCAGTTCGATAGAATATCTACCGACAAAAAAGTTGGCTGAGCTTAAAATCGGAGTGGATTTCCAGACTACCAAGGTGAAGAAGGTCAACACGAAATATGGTCTCAAAATAGTGCTGGAATTGGAAAATAGTTTTACAATATTCCTGCCGTCACGAGTGAATAAAATTTTCAAGGGTTGCAATGAACCTGACAAAGAGTTTGAGAAGCTGACAAAGTCGTGCGATGAAAAGAAGTTATATTTCAAAAATCTTGGCGGGAAATATAACATGTTTGAATTTGTGAATAAATAACATATGATACATCCTAATTGTATAATTAAATGAAGAAAGAAAAAAAAAACACTTATTCCTTTTCTTTTTCCTTTATTTGTAAAAATATATGTATACAAAAAAAATTAGCCTTCTTGGCAATAAGTACAATTTTTGATCATTGGTTGCGGACCATCGTAATCATCGTTGTCTCTCGGCACCCGGTGATGTCTACGACATCGACGACAATCTGCGATAACCTTGTCGTTGGTATATTTAGCCGGTAGCTTGTTCCAAAAATCTTCGATTGTGTTAGCGGCAAAGACGGTGAGAAACTCTTTAGGGAGCTGGGCGATGTCTTCAACGGTCATCGAGGTAAGATTCTCTGTCTCGAAGAAAATCCTCAGAGATCGTTCCAAAGACGGAGGGTTGTTCTTTTGCTTCAACCAGGTTTCCAAGCATTTGGTGTTCTCAGCTGCACAGAAATATCTATCGGAGCAGTGACGCAGACACCTGGATGTTGGTTCGCTTAGCAGTTTCCTCAGCGAGGGACAATCCAGTTCTTCCAAATTGATGATGGTACACTCGGTGTACTCCCGCAAGCAGGTTTTCTTCTCTTCTCCCTTCACGTACACCGTGGAGACACCACGTAGATGAGTTCCGAGCACTTTCTCGATTATGATGTACGGCACGTCTCCAGAGTTCCACGAAAGCCCATGGAAGTTACGTTGTAGCCAGGAATTGCTGCAGCGATACATCGTTGGTAGATATCGCCAAGGAAATGGAGGTTTGAAGAGGAAAGTCGTGGCTTCCCGTGGCTCAAAGTTGAGGGGAAGGATGGCAAGTTCCTTTGGTACGAATCGGTTGCCAGGCCTCTTGAAGCCCTGTACGTCGACCACGACTTCCATGATTGAACTGATCTCCTCAGAGCTATATCAGCTTATTTACTACACCGCTGATCGGTCGGTATTCCACTATGCGATCGTGCAGGATGAGGCAGTACGCTGCAGTATCGATGGGGAAATTTGCGCTCGCTTCGAACTCCAGACGCACGTCCACCGGTCCCGATTTCACCGACTCATTTTGCTTCGAACAATCGATGACGATGAGGGGTGCATATTCGAGGAATTCATCTTTGCTCAGCAACGGCTTGGGCTCCCGACTGTAGTATGCAGTCTGGAAATTGGCGTACATTTCATACAGTAGGGCGTACTGATAGTGTCCAATGTCGAGATTGAGGTTTCCGTAGGGATAGCACTGCGAGTTCAAGAACAGTTTGACGTCTCTGATGCTGCAGTGGTCGAATCGACTCGCATTCTTGTTCTTCTTATTCTTTCGTCCGGTTTGGAAGCCCAGTACGACGTAGCGCGGTTTCTCCAACTGCGTCGAGGTTTTCACGGTCCACACATGCTTGGAGGTGCGTGGAAGCAGAGGATACTCGTACAATTCCCACGTGCGAAAGCTCATGGAGATGGGTGCATCATTAGCGATAAAGTTCAGCAGCTGAATCTTTCGCTGATCTGAGACCCTGATGTACGGCATCATCCATTCCACCTTTAGTATTGCGATCTTGAATGCTTCCTCGGTCGACTGTACGACGGCATTCGCATCGCTGTTTGCCCTCGTGAGAATCAGCTCGTGCTTAGCGTTGACGATGATTCGTCGGTAGTCTTCCGCGAAACCGAGCATCAAGCTCAGCGGTATGGAGACGTCAAAGTAGCCTTCGTCATTGGCCAGACTCTTGCTTTCCTCGACATCGAGCCAGCCGGCGTTCTCCAGCAGCGAACGCTGACCAGGGCTCAGGGATACGAAGCCTTTCATGATGCTCGTCAATCCGACATTCTTGCTTCGATCAATCTCAACGGCGTTGATCTCATAGCGTATCTCCTCAAAGAGATGGCAGATACCACTGTTAACAAGAGCGGTGGTTGCAGCTACCGCGGATCCGTCAGCCTTCAAGAGCCGACCGTACACGTGCAACGAGCTTCTACTCGGTAACAGATACACATCCTGGTGTTGAATGGCGATGCGAATTTCATCACTGTTGTTGAAGGTCGAAGAGGCGTATGGTTGGTGAGCGTGCACTTCACAATGGGTGATGGATTCGTCGAAGACGATCGGTGCGTGAACGGTTATGATCTCCTCCTCCATAGCATTCGGTAGATGACGAAGATGCCGCAACAAAATCGCACTTTCACTTCTCCAGTCTTCTCCCGCTGATTGCTTTCACTCGTAGTCCCAGACTCGTCAGTAGCTCCACATTCGGATGTGTTAGTACTCTGAGAGGTACTCGACGACTGATGGTATTTCGGCATACTGATTCACTCTTATATCCTCCCCCGTGATAAACGATCCCCATTACGATGATGATTTGACATGCAGTCTCACGGTTATGACTTCTCCACGGAAATTCACCAAGTCTCCGTCCTGATCGATCAATCGCAGCTGAAGATGGTGTATAGCTTGAACGGTGATCGGTAGGTAAATGACGTGAGTCGGTACCTCCACGATCTTATAACCCGGTGGAACGATGGGGAAAAATTCATGGATGGTGTGCACTCTGTGCTCGTTGATGAAGGCACCAGCGGTTATATTGCACTCGACTCTCAGAGCATTGACCTTGAGAATGGCTACGGGTAGATCAGATTGATGATTGACATTCAGAATGCCTCCAGAATGCGCGGTGTGAAACCCAACAGCCGACCGATGCTGTCGTCCGGTCGAAAGTCCACGTCATGACTGCACTTGACTTCACTGCGCAGCGTGTTGTTGTTGGGCTTGATGTTGATGATGATATTCTGATCGAGAAGTGCCTTTTGCACGTAGTTCTCGATGCCCTCAATCTCGTAGCTGCCGGTGGGTATAACGATCACCTTTCCTTGTCCGACGTGTAGCTTATTGTTGCCAACGTCTATGTTGGGTATCGAGTTGAAGGTCAGCAGTTCCACCAAACCGAGTGTGTAACTCTTGAAGGGTGAGAGTTCGATGGGTGGAAAATACTGAGCCTCGAGCACCGAGGACGTTCCCGATAGAGTCAGCGTGAATGATTCCTCCATGACTGCGAAGTGTCGATGAGTGCGCGAATGTTTTATCACAACTGCTCACTCAAGAACTTGAGACACAAATGTCCGCACTCAAAAGTGCCGTAGTCCTGATACCGCTCGTGATTGTACTTGACACTGCCGACACCGAGGTACGTCATGAGATCCGGAGGTGGACGTAGATTGCCGAAACTGTCAAAGTACACGACGTCGTTGCCGATTTTTCGGTAGGCGACCCAGTGAGTTCCGGGGCCGCTCACATCGTCGAGGTTAATGACAGCCGATTCGCACCTTCGAGGTCCACTTCTGGGCAGGGCGTTTCGCATGAAAACTCCACGAAAGTGCGGAATCTTCCAGATTCTCGCGTACTTTCATAGATCTGCATCGGTTAGCGCTCGGCGGGGCACTGTCGCTATTAGTTTTTTGGATGTGGCTGCAAATGAAGTCCCAGACCACTGCTGTGTGGCTTCAGATGAAGTCCTTTGCCTAGAGCGATGGCTTCCATCGTCCGATTGTGTCTCTGACTTTCATCCAGCTGTCGCTTGGCGGCACTCGCGTCGTTCACAGCCTTGACGATTCCAGCAGCGCCACCTGTCAGCGCTCCGGTTGCACTGAGACCCGCGAATAGCGGTACGAGAAACGGCAGGAAACCACCCATTTCGAAGGTACAGGTAGAATGCGTGGAGATCGCACTTTGGATCGACCACCGGCTCTTCTGACAGCCTCACGTGCACCTCGAAGGGCCGTTCTGATGACTGTGAGTGCATTCTTGTCGGGGAGCATGGACTTCTTCGCAGCGTCGATGATCTTCCTCAGCGTGGTTGAAGGCTTCTTCTCGAGTTTCTTCTTCTTCTTCAGACCCATTCCGAGTTTTCTCTTGGCCCTCATGGTGCCCGTTACAGCCAGAGCTGCCGCTTTCTCGCCAATGCTCGCGTCTTTGGCGTATACGCGTTGCAAGGCCTTCTCCCTTTGAGATCCTCCGGGTTTCCCGAGTAGGCGATATCGTGCTCCTTGCAAGTCGCATCGAGGGGATTGACTCCCGGATCGCCTCGTGTGAGCCTCTCGGCCAACCTCGTGCCCGGTCCGCAGTACTGATACCCCGGGATGTGCAGCTCGATGGGAAGTTTGTTGATGATGCTGTTGACAAGACCCTTACCGCGTCTCTTAACTCGTTTTCGTGTAACAGTTTTAGATCCGTGCATGATCATGTCTTGGGTGTAACTAAAAGATCAATCTATATAAACGCGTTACTTATAGCTTTCACAGTAGTCATGACTGAACTACGATTCGACGAACAGTCCACCAGACTACCCGTGATGAACTTCGACGAGCTCACGCAACGAAGTACTAAGAAGAAGAAGAAGCGACACGGCGATTTGCTGCCAAATAGCGTGCGGGCAGTGTTTTGCGGGCCGTCAAACTGTGGCAAGACGAATCTTACCCTCGTGACGCACCCCAATGGGCTGAGATTCGAGAATGTGTACGTTTACTCGAAATCGCTCAATCAACCCAAGTACAGATTCCTGAAAAAATTGATCGATTCGGTGGATGGTGTTGAGTACCATCCCTTCAACGAGCATGAGCAGGTGGTGTCACCGGAAGAGACACATCCAAACTCGATAATGATCTTCGATGACGTCGCTTGCGAGAAGCAGGACAGCATCAGAGCCTTTTTCTGCATGGGTCGACATAGGAACGTCGACTGCTTCTACCTCTGTCAGACGTACACTCGAATTCCCAAACACCTGGTGCGCGATAATGCCAACCTGCTGGTGCTCTTCCGGCAGGATGACATGAATCTCTGACACGTTTACGACGATCACGTGAATACAGACATGCCTTATGCGAAGTTCAAGGACATATGCTCCGCTTGCTGGAATGCCGACAAGTATGGATTTGTTGTTATCGACAAGGACAGAGAGCTCAATGAGGGCAGATACAGAAGAGGTTTCGACTGCTTCGTGAACTTGATAAATGTGCAGTGATTGTTGAAGTGTCGATCAGTTGATTCTTGCATCCGGTAGCATCAACATGCACAGCGGTGACGAGATACGCCGTGAGAAGGACGTTTTGCGTCAAATCGCGAAAGCTAGCGATGCGATTCGACGAAAGCATCGAACGATAAAACTGGGTAGAGAGAGCACCGAACGTATGATGAGTGAAGTCTTCAAACCTATGGTGACCCCCCTGCAGAAATTGGTTGATACGTCTCAGTCTATGGCACCCATCAAAACTGAACTGAAGCAGGAGAAGGAGGAGCCGCAGTCGGAGGAAGACGATGCATCCTTCCAGACGATAACGGATGATATTGAGGAGGAGGAGGAGGAGGTGGGAAGAAGAGACAATTCACTCATCGATGAAGAGGAAGACTTGGCGCAGGAATACTTGAGGAAGTTGGAAAAGAAAGATTTGGATGCGATTTACGGTGTACGCAAGCTCTCCGGAGAGAGGTTGATGATTGGAAATTCGCCGATAGTCTTCGAACGTAATCTCATTCGTGTGGGCGATATAGTTTATCCGAGCACTAGAGGTCTGATCGAGCTACTACTCAAGAAGACACCCAACGAGAGCCTCGTGAGTCAAAATGATCTGAAGAATTACGGAAAAATCATCCTCGCGACGAATGCACACAGAAAATATTATCTCGAGAATGGACTGATACGTGAGAGGAAGAGCATCAAGTTCAACAACATTATTGCAAGAGCGATCGGTTACCACGCTGAGTCGCCGAAACGTAAAGGAGCAGGGTTGCCACAATACATGGTCGCTGAGAATGATAAACGAGTGGATTACACGTACTGGGATGATCCCAACGAACTCGTAGATCGCCTTCGTCTGCTGCTAGCATCTCAGGCTGCCGGTAATTCGAGTCACTCCAACGAAATCATATCCATAATCGAGGAGTTGCGCGAAGCTGACATCATTTATTAGTGGGATCGCGCGACATCTCTTCATCAGTACCATCATGAGCATCGACGTATTCGGACGCCAGTTGAACAGCAGGATTGGACGTGGTCCTGCGAGTATCCGCAGACCTGCCGGTGAGGGATTCAAATTTACCGTCGATGGTCAGTACGACGTGGAGAATAAGAGACTGTACAATGTCGCTCATTGCAAACAGCCGCACGATGCAGTTACATTGAGCGTCGCGCAGAGTCTGATACAGAAAGAAATTCGTACCATGTACCAGATCACAACAGCCATGCGAAGTGATATCAACAATATCAATGCGAAAGTTCAAGTTCTCGATTCCAACTTTCGGGAGATTTTGAAGAAACAACATGTGGATAACGAGAACTTTGAAGAGTTGACGTTACGCAGTTCCGAGCTCATTAACCAGTTGGACGTCAGATTGAATGCACTGGAAGGCAAATGGATGAAGAGAAGCTAGCTGTAGTGTTGGAACTTCACAAGCCGGCAAGAAGAAATTTTCCGCGTCGGCGTGTTGACATTCGTGGGCTGGACGAGACCTGGCAGGCGGATCTCGTCGACATGTCAGCTTACGCGAGAAGGAATGGTGGATACTGTTTCCTGCTAACGGTCATCGATGTATTTTCGAAATTCGCCTGGGCTGTGCCATCCAAGAGCAAGAATGCCAATGACGTCACGGCTGCCATGAAGACCGTTCTCAAGCAAGGACGTACACCAAAAAACTTGCAAGTCGACTCTGGAAAGGAATTCTACAACGCCGAGTTCAAGACTGATGCGACGATATGGTATCAACTTATACTCAACCTTCAGCAACCTGAAAGCATCCATCTGCGAGCGTTTCAATCGCACCCTGAAGAGCAAGATGTGGATACAATTCAGCCTACGTGGAAATTGCAAGTGGACGGATATTTTACCCGACTTGGTGTCTGCCTACAACGACAGCAAACATCGAACCATCGGAATGAAGCCGCGCGACGTCAACGCTCAAAATGCTCATCAGCTAATGCAATGCGTATACAAGAATTTTAATGTAAAGTCGAAGAAGAGAAAGCCAAAACTCCGATTCGGTGACAAAGTACGTGTCAGCAAGTCGAAGCATGTCTTCGAGAAGGGCTACACACCCAACTGGACAGCGGAGATATTCACCATTGCTGGGATACAGAACACCGATCCGATGACTTACCGGCTGAAGGACTACCAGGATCGACTCATCGAAGGCGCTTTCTACGAGGAGGAGCTCGCTGCGACCAAACATCCCGACGTCTATCTCGTGGAGAGGGTACTCAGGAGACGGGGAAATAAACTTTTTGTGAAATGGTTAGGTTTCAGTGATTCGCACAACAGTTGGATCAATAAATGATTGTGATTTATTCTTTTAAAATCCATATTTACATTCATGTATTCCACACACACACACACACACACACACACACACACACACACACACACACACACACACACACACACACACACACACACACACACACACACACACACACACACCTCGTGCAGCCTCGATCGAAAGAGGTACTGCATCCGGCACTGCGTCACGCTTCGGCGCAAGCAGTCGACATAGTCGTTGAACTCGATCGTCCTCTTGAGTACCGATGACTTGACGCCCTTGGCCTTTTTCATGCGGTCCTCACCGTTGACCCGCACGCTATACATTTTGCTGCGGAGTCCGACGAATTCCGTCATGATTTGGCCGTTACACTCATCCTTCATGAGACCGACCACTTTCTTGTTCACCAACGGCATCCCGAAGGCGTTCTCGGCGGGATAGTCGGATGTGTCGAAGCGTCCGATGTGACGCTTCATCACGTCGTAGATATCCCTGTCTCGCACTTCGTAGATCAGGCTGTCGGTGTCGGTGTAGAGCAGCTTGCAGCTGCTCTCGAGGGTTGGCATCATGAAGTCATAGTGGAATTCATAGACGCAAGTCTTGGACAGATCGAGCACGCAGAACCCCACGTATATCGGCTTGTTGATCAGGACTTCGAGCTTGTTGAGTTGTACAGCCGTGAGATTCTCCGCGAAAACGGCCCGGTTGCAGAAGTTGGGTCTGGCGATGAGCGCCTCGGCACCGTACCTCCCCTTCCACTTGGTCACGAGTTTCACATCGACTCGCTTGCGCACGTTCTCCATTGTCTTACCGAACACCGCATTGTTCATCAGTTTGAAAAGATTTTTTTCGAACTCGTTGCGAGCTCGCCTCCTCATGTCGCTGTTGAGATCAATGTAGCTCTTGAGCCACGGTGACTGATTGAATCTCAAGGCTCTGTGGATCTTGGTGAGTTCGAGTCCATGCTCGAGAGCCTGCCTCAGGTTGCGGTAATGGATCACGTAGCGCGATTTCCGGCACAAAGTCGTCAGTAGCTTGGACTCCCTCGATCCTGGTGGCTTCATCTGTTCCGGGCACAGCGGCAAGTCCTGGTGAGCGTTGTGGATGGCTTGCGGGTAGTCCAAGTCTACCTCGAGTATATACCCAACGGGCGAGTCGTCAGGCACATTCCATTCGAGGGTGTCGAGATCCTTCGTCCACTCAAAGCTGCCGTACGGGAGATGCTGCGTCATCGCCCAGCCATACAGGTTGTTGACGTCACGACACGAGGTACTTCGTCTCCTCGTCAGGATCGTAGTTCTCCATGTACCGGTTATTGGCTCGGGCGTAGCGGTTGCTGCACTGGCTCACACCACCTCGGATGCCTCGCTCGACGAACATAAGCATATCGATGTCGGTGAGCAGCTGCAGCTCGATCTTCGTGTACCTCAGCATGGCGTCCCACGTGAGGCCTGGCGTGGTAAAGTAGTGAACCGGATCCAGACCGTACGCCTCGAGGCAGTTGTCCCGAAAGTTTTCGAACACATCAGCGAGCAGCAGGACGTCATTCTTCAAGTAGAGGTCCGCATACTCACCCAGAGTCTCGATGTTGAACTCGTGCCAGACTCTCGAGGCGTGCTCATAATCCTCGTTGGAGATGTCGCTGTCATTCAGGTTGCTATGGAATTGCTCCTTGGTTGGCAACTCTCCGGCGTCCAGCTTTTCCCACACATCGAGGAACTCGTAGGGGAAGACCCCCTTCCTCCTCAGCAGATCAAACTGCTCGACCGGGGTCAGCGGGAACTCGCTCCTGGTGATCTTCGGCTCGGTGAGGTAGGACGCCAACTTCTCCAGCGACGACGCCATGAATCGGAAGGAGTCGATGAACCGGAAGGCGATGTCACTACCATCCAGGTGCTTCGTGAAGGACACGTATCGCTCCATGTTCAGCGGTAGCAGATCAATGCGACCGTCGAAGCAGGTGCAGATTTCTTTGACGATTAGGTGACTGTCGTAGCCGCTGAAGTTGTGAAATACGACGGGAATGGTGCGCGAATCCTGGTAGTTCAGGTTGCATTCCGCGTGCCCCGCACCCCTATATCTGCCGGTGAGGTGACAGTGATCCCGAACTCTCTTCGCACCCAGCGGCTTCTCGCAGATGTAGCAGTTGCTTGAGTCGCGGAAAGCCCTCTCCTGCTCCACCGTGAGCGACTGCATGGGTACGGGATTCTGGAAGACTCCTTCAATCTGCTCAGCCAGCTCCAAGAGTTCGCGTGCGAACCATTCGGCGGGTTTCGGACCTCGAAAGCTGCAGTAGCGGGACAACGTGTCATCGTAACTGCACCTCACGTAATATCCCACGCTGAAGGGCTCATGCACTTGACACACTGTCGTCCTGCTCGTCTGCTGTTGTTCCACGCTCTTCAGGAGGCACTCGAAGTCGGCGTACACGATGAAAGGCACTCTCTCCTTGAAGTGGAAGTTCTTGAACTTCAGCGTGCTGTGCATCGGTGCAGGTAATTTCACTTTGCACTTATTCATCTGGCTGCAGTCGATTTCGTGAGCACCCAATTCTTCGAAGCTTTTGAAGTAGTGGAGACAACGATCGCAGATGTACTTCTTTCCCTTCTTCTGCGAGAGTTGTGCGCTGACTAGTCTAGAGAGGTTTTTGATCCAGACGTAGTGGTACACGGTGGGCGTTTCATTGTCATCGTCATCGTCGTCGTTGTCCTCGTTCACATCCTCATCCGACTCCTCATCGACATAGTGGCCTTGAACCATGAGGAGATTTACGTGTGCGTCCTTTTTGTGTGATGTAACGTAGATAGGGGCAACCACAAATTTCTCCTTCCGTTTCAGCAGAATATATACGTTAACTGAAACGTCATTCTGCCTTTCGAACTTTGGAACTTCTTGCGGCACCACTGGAAAGTCTATCCCCACAAAGTTAAGTTCACTCTCATACGGTTTGTACTTTGATACACGGTCTGAATTACGATCAGCAGGATGCAGTGCAGAAAGGAGCGCCCACTTGAAGCACTGATTGTCTGTGTTCTTCACGTTGACGCACGCTTCTTTCTTCTTGATGAACTCTGGAAGTTCCAGGTAAGAGCTGCCCCTCATGGGATTATACCGGTTGACGTTGACAGTCAAACTGATCACAACCCGTAGCGTCCAACCCGAGTCTCGCTCCTGGAACTCGTCCATCTGGCTGAGAATGGGATCCTGTACATTCTCGGCGAACCACTGCTTCAGATCGGTGGTCTGCATGATTGGAGCGTTCTTCGTGGCGAAGGTCTTCAGCTCGATGACCTCTTCATCGTTCTTCGTGATACTGTACTCGCCCTCCAATATGATATTCATCTTCAGGGCGTGCTCCCTCTTGAGCGCGTTTTTTATGCGTGGGATGAAGAGCGCCAGTGTATCCTGCAGGAAAGCCGTGGGATCCAAATTTCGCAGGTTGACGACCACTCCGGTGCGGATACGTCCGTTGAACGCTGACTGAATGTCCTCCCACGAGACTCGATCGTTGCGTCTCTGTTCGCGTGTACCCAGACGTCCACCACTAACAAGCAAGCTCCTGAATTTCCGGTTATAGGTCTTCACTTGTCGAATGGCGGCTAAGTATCTTTGTTTGACAGATACCGACGTCCCATCTCGACGCATTAATCGACCGAGTAAACGCAAATTCTCGGTCCCATGTCGGATCCACTGCGCGATCTCGGCGGGATTATCTCTTTTACGAGCGGTGAGCTCGAAAGCCTGGCGATGAACGTTCACGATTTTCTTGCACAGCCCGGAAGACATGATGTTTTTCAAACACGAAATGTGACTGATAACATGAGTGCGGCGACATGCGGTATTTAAGCAAGTCGTATTCCGGAGAAATTGCGGTAGAAATTGTTTACCGCGATGATATTTCGGGTGGAAATTGCGGTGACGTTGTGCGTGTACTTTCCAAATTACACACGTACGCGGTTTCTAAATTGACTCGAGCAATATTTCCATCCGGTGATAGTATATTTCACGTTGATTCCGATCTGTCTATCGTCACGTATTTTCCATCGAAAACTGCACATGCACGTTCCAAATTCCGGAGAAATTGCGGGGAAAATTGTTTGCCGCGATGATATTTCGGGAGGAAATTGCGACGACGCACAGTGCTTCAGTTATATGGGAGAGTGGACAAAAATAGAAATTTCTCTTGACGGTTAATGAAACAGTAAATAAATGATTGTTAAGGAGGTTTCTTGGATCGCTCATCACGAATCTGAAGTCAGATTTCAAATATTCAAGATGGCGGATCCAATATGGCGGACGAGATTTTCGAAAATCGACGAATTCATGCTAAATTTGGTATAGGGGGTTTTTTTGGGTCGCTGATCACGAATCTGAAGTCAGATTTCAAAAATTCAAGATGGCGGATCCAATATGGCGGACGAGATTTTCGAAAATCAACGGATAGATGCCAAATTTGGTATAGGGGGATTTGTTGGGTCGCTGATTACGAATATGAAGTTATATTTGACAAAATTCAAAATAATAAACATTTAAATTTTGTTCTAAAGTTCTTTGTTTGTTTGTTTATTTATTTCTTTTTACTTTAAAAAATGATTATGATTTTTTTTTGTAATGGAGGGGGGGGACTCTTTAAATGTGTATATAATCTACAAGGTAAGTGGATTTTTATTAACTTTATATAAATAAGAAAAAGGTTGACATACCGAAAGAACTATTCGTAAAACTTATATTTCTTATGTTTTTACATATATGATTGCGGAGGCTATTTCTCAAAAAATTCCAAAAACCTTTTCAGTTTAGTATTTTATTAAAGCTTGTACATTCCTCTTAATACCTATATATCGTTTTATTTGCTCAGGGCTGCTCAAACCACACAAACTATAGATAATTTCGTTATGAGGGCGCGAAATGCCCGAATGACGAATTCTATTTTTTGTCACTAAGTTTCAAATATGAGGTTGACGGGGTTCGAGGCGGGGTGTTTGGGGGCTCACTTTATATAAATAAGGAAAAGGTTGACATACCGAAAAAAAAATATTTGTAAAACTTATATATTTCTTATGTTTTTACACATATGATTGCGGAGGCTATTTCTCAAAAAATTCCAAAAACCTCCTTTTCAGTTTAGTATTTTATTAAAGCTTGTACATTTCTCTTAATACCTATATATCGTTTTATTTGCTCAGGGCTGCTCAAACCACACAAACTATAGATAATTTCGTTATGAGGGCGCGAAACGCCCGAATGACGAATTCTATTTTTTGTCACTAAGTTTCAAATATGAGGTTGACGGGGTTCGAGGCGGGGTGTTTGGGGGCTCACTTTATATAAATAAGGAAAAGGTTGACATACCGAAAAAAAAATATTTGTAAAACTTATATATTTCTTATGTTTTTACACATATGATTGAGGAGGCTATTTCTCAAAAAATTCCAAAAACCTCCTTTTCAGTTTAGTATTTTATTAAAGCTTGTACATTCCTCTTAATATCTATATATCGTTTTATTTGCTTAGGGCTGCTCAAACCAAACTATAGATATTTTCGTTATGAACGCCCGAATGACGAATTCTATTTTTTGTCACTAAGTGTCAAATACGAGGTTGACAAGGTTCGAGACAAGGTGTTGGGAGCTCGAGCCCCCCAACACCCCGCCTCGAACCCCGTCAACCTCGTATTTGAGACTTAGTGACAAAAATAGAATTCGTCATTCGGGCGTTTCGCTCCCTCATAACGAAAATATCTATAGTTTGGTTTGAGCAGCCCTGAGCAAATAAAACGATATATAGGTATTAAGAGGAATGTACAAGCTTTAATAAAATGCTAAACTTAAAAGGAGGTTTTTGAAACTTTTTGAGAAATAGTCTCCGCAATCATTTTTGTAAAAACATAAGAAATATAAGTTTTACGAATATTTTTTTCGATATGTCAACCCTTTTCTTATTTATATAAAGTGAATAAAAATCCCCTTATCTTGTAGATTACATACACATTTAAATAATGTCTAAAAAGAAGTTCGTAATTCTGTTGAGACGAGAATGTTTACGCTGTGACGCGTCTTTCTTTATTTATTTGCATGGCAACGGTGGTTCAGTTGATCAAAAACGGATAGGTGTGGGTATAAGGGACATTACTTTATGATTTCAACGAATTAGTTTTTCTATATCGCGTAAGTAACAATCTGATTTTTGTCCACTGGATGAAGCACTGTGCGACGTCGCGCATGCACTTTCCAAATTGATCACGTACGCGGTTTCTAAATTAGCCCGAGCAATATTTCCATGCAGTATTCCTGCGACATCGCCTTTCCAAATTCCACATCGCCGCGGTTCTCGCCGCGCTCCCATTTCCAAATTGATTATGAAATTTGATACCTATGATGCGATTACCGTGCCGGGGACGGTGACGGGCGAGGTTTGCCGGCACGCATGCAGTTTCCAAAAATGATCTGTGACATCGCCTTTCCAAATTCCACATCGCCGCAGTTCTCGCCGCGCTCCCATTTCCAAATTGATTATGAAATTTGATACCTATGAGGTGATTACCGTGCCGGGGACGGTGACGGGCGAGGCTTGCCGGCACGCATGCAGTTTCCAAAAATGATCTGTGACATCGCCTTTCCAAATTCCACATCGCCGCAGTTCTCGCCGCGCTCCCATTTCCAAATCGATTGTGAAATTTGATATCTATGAGGCGATTACCGTGCCGGGGGACGGTGACGGGCGAGGCTTGCCGGCACGCATGCAGTTTCCAAAAATTATCATCGTCGCGGTCGAAGTCGGAGAATGGGAACACGTGAAAGTGATCTCGCTACATGATAAGACGCTGAGGAAAATTCCTGTGACGTCACGCACACCTTTCCAAATTTCACATCACCGCGAGCGAAGTCGGAAAATGGGAACACGCGCGAGACGTGGGGGTGTCGAAAGCGAGATTGTCCGAGTCAAGCCTAACCTGCATGCGTGACGTCACCTATCGAAAGCGCGATTGCTCGGGGTGAGGTTAGGGAGGGGCATTAAAAAGGGGGTATCGAACGCAATCAAGCCTAACCTGAGGGGGTATCGAACGCAATCAAGCCTAACTTGCATCCGTGACGTCACCTATCGATAGCGAAATTAATCGAGGTAAGGTTAGGGAGGGGGAGGTCGAGTCCCCGATCGCGTAGGCAGGGAGTGGGGGTAGGTGAGCCCGAACCCGCCTAGCCTATCTACTAAATTTCATGTGTAAAATTGTATGATCAATCGTATGTTAAATTTCGCGATAAATATTATGTCAAATTATATGTTAAATTATATGTTAAATCACATGATAAATTACATGTTAAATTGTATGCTAAATTCCATGTAAAAATCAATCAACTTTCACATGCTATTTAACACTCTATGTAACACGTGATTTAACACATTTTGTCAGACCTTTCTTAATATTCTGTTAGACAAATTTTACGTTAACATCTGTTTTTGATAAATTTATTAGTACAATTTTTATTTACTATGGAACAATTAATTTATCAGCCAGATTAAAAAAAGGTAATATACACACATAGAGAGATGCAGAAAAGAACAAACATAATCTTATAGGCTAAAAGGAACATCGTAAGTAAAAAAATATAAGTAGACAAAGATTAAAGTATGTATAAATATCACCAGAATATAGATAACAGAAAAACGCGATATGAGCCGTTGAAAACCAGAATGGTGTAAGTCACATTTCATGTAAGCTGAGATTATTTGACTGCAAAGTTAAGTACAATTTGAAAAATCTGTCTAGATGATACAAACAGATATTTTAAATCGTACACATATCTGTTTTATATCATCTAGACAGATTTGTCAAATTGTACTTAACTTTGCAATCAAATAATCTCAGCTTACATGAAATGTGACTTACACCATTCTGGTTTTTAACGGCTAATATGTAAAAGAATATAAAAGGAACAGTATCGTGCAGAACGTTATCGTAGAAATTGCATGGCCAATGCACTGGAGAAAACATGCACATTGCTTTCAAATGGTAGATATCGTTGTCGAAGAGTCTTCGAGAGATGTGGAGTCAAATCTTCAATGACGAGTGGATTACTCTGCATGGTCCTCTGACGTAGCCTGTGGGGCACTAGATCTTTTGCTCCTTCCTCTGATCTGAAATACAAATTCGATATAATACTCCTTATAGAGTATAATTTTTTTCGCTGACTACCGTTAAACTCAGGGACGTTACTTACTCGGTCGCTGAGCTGTCGCGCTGACCAATGCCTCCAGTGTTCTTTCTATATTGCTTCGCCTCCGAGGTGATGAAATATGTGGCCTTTCTGAAGCTTGCCTACCTCCTCCAGGCAATCCTTCCATCCTGGCTGCATCAATAACGCTGGATGTGCAACTCTATGAAAGACAAGCACATGAGACGATAAAGAAACTCATTTATCTATCTGCCTCCTGCAAATAATTTCATTAAATTAGCTATTAACACTTACCCTTCTATGCATGAAGCTGGATAATCCTTATTTCCTGCTTGTAGGTCCTTATTCCAAAGATCTTGCCCCGAATGTTTTAATTAATAACACGCGTTAACGTTAAACGCTGACGGCTTCTTAACCAAAAAATCACACGCGAATCGAATTGACAGCTCGCAGACGCTGTAATTCGCTAAGGCCTTCTTCCGTGGTGTCGATGGAGATCATGACTCGATATGTAAAGTATAAAGTCAACAAGTTCACGCCAGGTGGCAGATAAATCATTGAAAATCGTCATTCGCAGAGCACAAAATCAGAAATCAGTTTGAAATCAATTTACAACCGCACATGCGCAGATTAAAATTTCCAACCAGTCACAAACTGCGCTTTGCGAACAAACCTCACATGTCCGCGATCAAACCTACCATAGCAAAATTGGCGATTTCCACTATCGAACATGACATCTGGTGGCAGAATCTAGAACTAGTCTATTTGGGTTCCAGATGTAAATAAACGTGGCTTTTGCATGACGTGTGGTTTGTTTTCAGAAGCTGCCCGCTCCATAGCTCCGCCCACTCCTGCTTGTACGCGGAGCATAGGCAATATCATTCAGTTCATGTTTGTGCATTGTTTGAAACGGAAGAAATGGAACCGGGGTTCCAAAAAGCGGACACACACAATTTATCCAGTTAAGTATAGATGTTGAAATGCTGCACGATTTCATGGCCCTCAGCACCCAATTTTCTTCAGGTGTTAACCCTTTCGCTCACCAGGTATTCAAATGAATACACCAGTTTTGAACATTTTTAAACGCCACCTGGAAAACTATTTGCTTAATTAACAACTTTTTCATCGTTATTTCACTTCTTTGCTATCAAGTAAAAACTCTGTGTCGCCATTTATGTTGTCGATTTGGAAGCATAACTGTGATTTAAAAATTTCAGTTTACTTTATTACCGTTTGAGGTCAGACGTGTGTCGTGCGATTACCACATAATTCTAAAATACTGTAATACTTTTGAGTGGTGATTAGTATATTTCGTTTAGAAAGAAATAAATTTGATTAAATTTAGTGATTTAACAATAAAATTTCCTGGTTTTTGGGAAACTTGCCATAAAAATCAGTGTTTTCAATTTATTGAATGCATCATAAAACTCAAAAATAGACTAAAAAATTTCCTCTTTTGTTTAAAAATTATAAAAAAATATTATCTAGCCACAGAATTTAATTTCAGAATTTTATCGTGAATTAAAAAAAATCGTAAGCGAAAGGGTTAAAGCAATGGGGTAATTGGTATTGTGTACCTACATTTAAGGTAGTAGTCTCGTGAACACTGATTGAGACAGATTTTCAAGCAAATTTTTGTAGATAATCTTTGGACTACTATAAAAACATATTGTCTGAATTTGTAGAAGATCTACCGTTTAGAAATAGAGATATTAATTATTAAAATATCGCCATTTTACACGGGCTCTTTGGCCGAAATTAAATATTGTACTATAATAAAAAAATGGCCAGACAGATTTTGAAGAAACTAGCCCAATGATAATTTAACCTTATCCACGTATTTTCCAAAAAAATGACTTATTTTGACCGTTTTTGAGAAACTGTCGCTGCTGCATGTGCAACTTCAGCTTGCTGTAGAATTTCTGATATTTTCCTCTTTCGTAATCGTTTCTCACTGCTCTCCCGAACCCTTTTTGCAGTGAACTGCTTGTCGGCTTGACAAAAAATAAATGCGGCACAATATTTGGCTCCATTCTGGCATTTACTTTGCTCAATTTATATTCTATGTAGTTTTCCATGTCCTCCTTTAACTGAAAATGTTCACATATACATTCACCATTGAATAAAATGCAGTAGAAACTTACATCAAAATGATCTTCGCAACAATACACAGTAGACTTTTTCGATACTTCCGCAATGTCGCGTCTTGTTGCCGAAAACCATTTTTGCTATTTCTTAGAATCTTTCGGAACCGAAACAAATATTTCATCTGGTGTTGTATGTGATGTATTTTTACAATGAGGCACAAAACACCACTTCCGAGTTGGCATATTTGTTTCAAAGGCACAAACAGATTAAAACACTTAACAACGTCTATGCGTGCGTAGCGCCTGTGGGGTAACTGAGCCGCAGCAGCGGGCAGCTGACATCACAACGGTAGCCTCGCCCCGAGGTACCGTTTTCTAGCCTCTTTCGAACCACGAAATAATATTGCCTATTACTCCGTGAATTTTTTATTTTAATTTTTTTTATTTGTGCCACGTATTTGTGGATCACATTGTCTCCCGAATTATAAGTAAAACAAAAAATATGAGACCTGCCGATTGCGAATTTTGCTTGAGCACCCCTGTGGGTCTCCTCGTCAAATAGAATTACCGGAGAAGCGTGAATGCGGATGCGTAGTCATCCGCGAATGTGGCGTGTCAGCAAGTTCAGATCGGCTATCGAAATAACCGATCTGAACTTGCTGACACGCCAACACTCGCGGATTACTACGCATGCGCATTCACGTTTCTCCGGTGATTCTATTGGACGAGGAGACCCACGGGAGTGCTCATGCAAAACTCGCAATTTTGCTATGGTAGGTTTGATCGCGGACATATGGTACACCCGGGGACACGAAATCTGTCGCTGGTGACTTCTTTTAAATGTTATTTTTAAACGTACTAACCAATGAACAATTAATTCTCATGCCCTCATTAGCTACGGTGGCGTCTACTCTCGTTAATGAGAGCATGAGGATTACTAATCATTGGTTAGTACGTTTAAAAGTAACATTTAAAAAAGTCACCAGCGACAGATTTCGTGTCCCCGGGTGTACGTTTGACATGTTCCGAGGCAATGCGCAATTATATTAATAATAAGTCTTGCATTGCCCGTCCATTTTTTTCTATATTTAAAAGAAAATTAATCACGAGTTCCGATGCACGACGACCTGTTTTAATATTAACCCTCCGTTAGTCGCGCATGTATCAAATTGATACATGTGTGTGGCTTTGCTTTACGCAGATTTCTTAGAAATACAAAAACTTACGATATTGAAATTCTTAGTAGTTGTCTGCAGATGTGTTTCAAACAACTTCGTGGAATTACAAGCCCCGCCCATCAGCGACAGAGCCTCTAGCTATACCTAAAAGGAACGAGTGGTGGTAGTATTTGTATCAGTTTGATACACGTGCGACTCAATGTGTTTGTTTTGTGGAATCAGTTTCAGTTACGTTCATTGCGACCTAGGTAGTTAAAACAAATTTGTGAAGCTTTTAGACAGTGGTTTGTGTGTGTTTTTTAATTGAACTGAATATTCCAATTTAACACGTTGAATGCCAAACCAGTTTTACAGTAATTGCCCGTGGCGCCACGATGAATTTTCTATTATGCGATAAATAGGTATAATTTCCTTCAGTGTGTATAATTATAAATGTAATTATTTGTAATATATACATTTTGATAAGTATGCTTGACTTTTTTTATTATAATGCACATTTTGAATCATTAGAATGTTTCTTTTCAGGAAAATGCACCGCCTTTTAAGATGTATCAATTTGATACAAGCGCGACTACCTGCGTTACATATACCCGCGCGCCTAACGGAGGGTTAAATAAAAAATTTTCCTTAATTTACAAGCAATTGAAAGGATTCATATTCTGTTTAAGAGCAGCGATAAATGCAGCTAAATTTTTAGTCATCCTGATCGTGTGTTTTTCCAAAACTGATGTTATATCCTACATTTTTACGTCGCGTGCCTCAATGGAAAGATTTTCAAACGTAAATAAAAAAAAACAGTGTCTACGTAATCAGTAGGGGATATAAGCGTGGAAAAACTGTAAAGAAATTATGAAAACAGGCGAGGAAATTAAAGGCCGAATTGAATATACATCGTCTCTCTCTCTTACTGGTATATAAAATATAAATTTATTCCTTGAATTGTTTTTAAACATTTTAATTAAAACTATTGTTCGTCTTGTACATTTTCTACTCCATCGCCAGTCGAGTCTACAGCAATAAACATTGGATTATGGTAAGTGAAAAAATATGAGACAAAATGTTTAACTTCGATAGTATATCAATATTTCTCGCAAAAACTGCATCAATCGTAGTGCCTCCTTTCGTAGTGGGATCATTTCTACCATTAATTGATTTTAAAAGCGGCTAGCGGGGCAGGGGTATGCTTCGGCTTTTTTCTATGCATGGTGGGATTATAAGGAAATTCTTCGAAACCACCGAGTTGGAACATGAGAATTGGCGCCAGGAGAGTACGCAGATTCGGCACTGTCCGGTTGGTGTTATCCCCGAACAAGTGCACGTGCACCACAATAGTCGAATTTATTGCGGGTCTGCACTTTGTCCGAGGAGAGCGAAAGGCAGAGGGTTTCTGTGCGCTCCCGCCGCAGGCTCCTGAAATCTGAGCACGCGGTCGAGGGGCCCTTCGCTTGCGACCCGGCGCCCGTCACTACAGTACAGGGAATGCGGTGCACATGCGCAAACCATTTCCACCTGCAGTGGGCCCACGGTGCCGTACCCCCTCCAGAGGAGCGCGTTAAGGTACGTTTAGACCGGGATACAAAATGTTGGCAACATGTTGGCAACACGTTTATGGCTGTTGGCAACATCGCTGTTGGCAACATCAACATCGCTGTTGGCAACATCAACATTGAGTGTTGTCAACACGATGTCGCTGTTGGCAGCATACTGTTGGATACATCGACTTGTATCCGGATACATGCGATCAGAACCAGTTGAGCGTTCAAACGAAACGGAGCCTTGATGTTAAAAAATGGAACCGTCTATTGCTGCTGGTGTTAGTCCTGCTTTCATCATAATAGCCTCCCAGAAGCGAAAAAGAAGGTGGATGCAGCGACAGTTTTTACAAAACGGGACAAGCTATGGTGGCAATTTAATGGCGGAGTTACTTGTCATTAAGTGTTCCCTAATTGGCCATCAACTGCATCAGTCATGTATTGAATTCATTTCTCCCCTTTACAAAGCTGATTTAATATTCAAAGTATAGCGGTATCTATTACAACGGGTATTTTTTTGTGGTAAGGGGTTCATTACGACTCGTCCGGCAATTAACCCTTCAGGTAGCCTAGATTCGCCGAAACATACCCCCGGCGAGGCGGGCGATATGGGACAGGTCAGAATGAGTCATTTTCTGCAGTGCCCGCGGTAATAGATACCGCTATATTTCGAAGCTCCTTTGACGCGGCTCAAATTTACCGACAGAAGCCTAAACGTGGCTTGATATTCGCACGTGCCACTTGGCAACCGTATGCGCGAAATCACGCATCGGGAGAGTGCCTCTGCCGAGAGAAATAATTAAAGAACATACACATGTAGTGAGAGAGTACTGCTTTGTAAAATGAGAAATACGATACGCCGTCCGATCTGCCATGTGAACACTGTGCGGCCCGTATAATGTGGCATTCAATGAAAAATTTAGGCAAGAAATATATATTATTTATGATCGATACTATTAAAAGGTTTCAATCGACCTTCTGAAATTCTGCCCCTCGTGCGACGGAACATTATCGTATGTAGGTAGGTAGGTATAGGTAGGTAGGTAGGTAGGTAGGTAGGTAGGTAGGTAGGTAGCTAGGTATATATAGGTAGGTAGGTAGGTAGATTCTAGTCCAGAGAGAGCGATGTTTCCGATGTTTCCCATTTCAAATGGGAAACTCGGATACAAGCAACAGGCAACAGCTTTCTTTGATGTCATGCCGCCCGCAGTTTACGAGTAGCAATTAAATTGTCGCTAGTCGACGGGATACTCGTGTTGCCAACATGTTGCCAACATTTTGTATCCCGGTTTGTACCTACATTCGGATAGTGGCTGTTGCCGAGTATCCGTCGGCGAGTTGCAAGTCGGCGGGATACATGTTGACAACACCGGATTATCGTGTTGCCAACACCGGATTATAGTGTTGCCAACATATTTGTATCCCGGTATAGACTTACCTTTAAACGCTCCGACGTCGCATAAGAAGTTTCACTTCAAACAAATTTTCGTTCCACAGACAGAATATCATACATTGTGGTTATACTTGAAGTTCAAACATGTGAGAGTGGTATTCTACGAATATTTAACATTCTTAACCCTTTCGGTCATTGTGTCCATTTGGATGGGCATTTCTAAATAAAACATGTTCAGAAATGTATTTTCAAGTAGTATACCACATTTGAGATTTTTTTAATAGAAATAAAATACTAAAATGCAAAGAAAAATGTGGTGTCGACGCTCTTAGCATCGAAATTATTTCCCTTATTGTTTTATCTAGCCGTCTGGCGTTTTTTGCACATGTAATCTAATTTTAAATTATAGAATAAGTCGCCCTCCATTCTCGGCGAGCGACGCCACCGGCGCGAGGAGACGCGCCAGTAGCCAAGCCGTTCACACCGATCATACGCATTTGTATCGTTCAGTTCTCGCCAAATAAAGAGTTCTTTCTTCGAGCTCGTTATTTTTTCTTCGCCCCGCGTGGCTGCTTCGCCACTCGTACCACTACATAGTACCATCACCCGTACCCGCTCTCAGGCTACTACATACACACGGTCGAGAGCGCTGGAGTGGGGTACGGTCGAGAGCGCTAGAGTGGGGAGCGACATATCCGTCTTAAACTGGCTCGTTGAAAACCTAGAAATGTCCCCCCATATACGGGAACATACACATTTTCAATGTTAAAATAACCATATGGATAAAAATTTGAACAATATATGATGATAATAGGGTTTCTTCCAAAGCAGCACTTGTCAAGAAAATTAATTTTTGTAGTATTGGTAGTAATGCCTACTCTTTAATTATAATATAATGAAAGAGTAGGCATTCCTACACGGTTAGATACCTATAATAAAAGAGTAGACATTATATAATAATAATTTTTATAATGCAAATTACAATACGAATCTAACAAAATGTTTCTATTATATGATGTGATTATATTATAATATAATACTACAAAAATTAACGTTTCTGATAAGTGCTGTTTTTGAAAGAAACCCTTCAAAACTAAGACTTATCGTTTGAATGATCTTACTCGTGTAATAGAAATCTTGTTAGATTCGTACTTGTGTGTGTGTTAGATTCGTATTGTAATTTGTATTATAAAAATTATTATTATATATAATGCCTACTCTTTTATTATATCTAACCGTGTAGTAATGCCTACTCTTTCATTATAATATGTATAATGAAAGAGTAGACATTACTACCAATACTACAAAAATTAATTTTCTTGACAAGTGCTATTTTTGGAAGAAACCCTATTATCGTCATATTGTTCAAATTTTTATACATATGGTTATTTTTTATAATATAATGAAAGAGTAGGCATTATATATAATATTAATTATTACAATACAAATTACATTTCGAATCTAGCAAGATGTTTCTATTACATAAGTAAGATCATTCAAACGACAAGTCTTAGTTTTGATGGATTTCTTTCAAAAACAGCACTACTTGTCAGAAGCATTTCCGGGATCCTTGTAAGCTTTGTCCGCGATTCGCTATCGGTGTTTTCGGGATTGATGGACTTGGATGCTCTGTTACTATACTATCTATCAAATCTAAGACTTGTCGTTTCAATGATCTTACTTGTGTTGGTGACATACTGTTCAAATCTGGCAATAAACTTAATGGAAACATCTTGTTAGCAGAACTTGTAGAGTTGTCATCAGTGTTTGACATTTTACATTTTAAGTATTCATTTAAACGTTCATCAACCACACTTAATTTATTTTTGTACCGTTTACTATGATGAGACGAAACTGGAGTAGGCGTTGGTATAGAGCACGCCTGTGACTCTGTGGTGACGGTCCTCCTGTGTTGGATAAGCGATGAGTGTGATTATGATGGTGATGCAGGTGGTGCATTTTCATCTATTTCTTGCGTGTCATTGTCATCGTTCTCCACATCTTCAATTACATCAACATTAGATAAATTGCCAGATACTGTTCCAACTACTTTTATGAATGGTATTGTGAACTGCATTGCATCTGTCAAGTAGTATTTCCTTTTTTTTGACGACCCACTATTTAACGGCTTTAAATTTCGTACGAAAACAGATCGGAGGTTTTTCCATTTTTCCTTTGCTTGTGATGCTGAAATAAAATAGATGAGTATTAGTATTCTTTTTTACTTATGTTTCAAATATTTAGCAACTGGATCCATATTCACGTCACTTACTTTATATTTCGCTCGAGGAGATAACACAGTATCAAAGATTGTCGCAGAAACAACAGCTATCATATGGAATGCCTTAAAAAAGATGCTTATATGTCTATTCCAGATAGAAACCAGTGGAATTTAATAGCGCAACGCTTCAATTTACTGTAGAATTTGCCTAACTGTTTGGGTGCTTTGGGCTTCCCGCCGTTTGGGAAGCACATAAGAATAGAAAAGCTGCCCAACACAGGATCAACTAACTTCAATTACAAGTCATACCATTCTATTGTTCTCTTGGCATGTAGTGATGCTGGCGGTCTATTTCTCTTTATTGAAACAGGATTTGCTGGCCGAAATAGTGACGGTTGTATATTTCGTGCTTCAGCAGTCAAAAATTTTATTGAACGAGACAACCTTGATATTCCACTGCCTACATGATTTCCGAATGATGACAATGGTTGCGAATTTCCATTTTATTTTGTAGGGGATGAAGCATTCCCCTTGTTGTATTATTTGCTGAGACCCTATCTCCAACGAGGTCATAATGTGAAAAGAATATTTAACTACAGGCTGAGCAGGGGGAGAAAAACTGTTGAATGTGCTTTTGGCATGATGGCTGAGAAGTTTCAAGTTTTAAATACGCCTATTAGATGTCACGACATTGAGAAAATTAATAATATTATAAAATCAGTGTGCATCTTGCACAACTATGTTCGGAAAAGAAAAGGCATTCCATACCGTCAACAAGAAAACGACAGTGCACGTGATGTCATAATAGAACCTCAGCAAAACCTTTATATTAACGGTCAATCTTCACCAAATGCCTTAAGAACTTATCTAGCTAATTACTTTTTAAAACCCGAGGCAGCACTTCCATGGAAAAATAATTATATCATTTAATCCACTATATAGTATTTACAAAGTCAATTGAAACAGCAAGGAAATTAGAGTCCGATCAATTTACTACCACTTTGCATTAAAACGTATACAAATAATAAAATTAATTAATTCAATAAAATATGCGTACATTTCTATCGCCGCCGATGTTTGAAGGAGATGCAGCCTAATTTTTATGCTGTTTCAATTGACTTTAGATAGACCATACCTACCTGATCAACACATATTATGCATCTTTATAAATCTGTGCATTAGAAAAAATAAAAACATTTTCAAAAACATACCTGATAAGTTTGCGGCTTTTCCCACCTCCAACCACGCTCTTTCTGTGACATAGTGAGCCTCGTAGGAGTCTCATATACAGGGTGACATTTTGAAAACTTGCCACCCTAATATCTTAGAAAGTTACAGAGATTTTCTAAAAAAAATACGGTTTCGGCAGTGGAGAGGGGAAACCAAAATGACATAATCGAAGACGCATCCCCTCCAACACTCTTAGGGGTAGCCCCCAACTTTGTAATTTTAAATAGCAACCCCTCACGTATGATACAACGTTGGAAAGCTCTTTAAAAATGCTTTACAACAACACCCAATTTTGGTATATTTCGACGAGTAGTTTTCGCGCAAATCGAGAAAGAAACTGCTAGAAGTAAGTTTTGCCAATTTATTTATTAAAGGTCAATTACGTTACAATAAATTTTCGAAATGATTTTCATTGATTTTTCGAACTTTTTCAAATGTTCTTGACATTTTGCGACATTCTTGCGTAATTCTCTGTTTCAGTTGGTTAATGCTTGCTGGTTGAGTTAAAGAAACCAACAGATTTCAGATGTCCTCATAAGAAGAAATCGTAAGAAGTAAGATCAGGTGATGGAAATCATTTCGAAAATTTATTGTAACGTAATAGACCTTTAATAAATAAATTGACAAAACTTACTCCTAGCCGTTTCTTTCTCGATTTGCGCGAAAACTACTCATCGAAAGGTACCAAAATTTGGTGTTGTTGTAAAGCATTTTTAAAGAGCTTTCCAACGCTGTATCACACATGGGGGGTTGCTATTTAAGATTACAAAGTTGGGGGGACTATTCCTAAGGGGGTTGGAGGGGGTGCGTCTTCGATTATATCATTTTGGTTCCCCCTCTCTACTGCCAAAACCGTATTTTTTTTTAGAAAATTTCTTAGTTTCTGAGATATTGGGGTGGCAAGTTTTCAAAATGTCACCCCGTATAATCCCTGGACTTTGAGTTTGGCTGGGGTGGCTGCGCCCCAGATGGGTATAGCGTATGTGCATAAACTTCTGATTATTGCATTGAAGGCTCTGACTTTGGTTTGTTGAGAGATATTCTTGTTACTGAAGAAGGGTTTAAGTGCGACATACGTGCCGAGTACTTTGCTGCGTACGGCGGTGATTTGTTTAGACCAGCTGAGCTTCCTATCGAAAATAACGCCTAGGTATTTTGCGGAGTAGCTCCAGGGTATTCGGTGGTTACTCACTATTAGAGCGTCTGGGGGGATATTGCGGCGGGAGAAGAACACTGCCTCGGACTTGGATTCGTTGAGGGCGAAGCCCCAGTTGTGATACCATTGTAGGGGCGTGGGTAAGAATTTGTTTACTACTGTGGAGCAGAAATTTTTATTTTTGGAGGAATAAAGAAGGGCAACGTCATCAGCGTATTGGGCCATGATTATTTTATCGTGAGTGGGGATGCCATGACAATATATGTTGAACAGGGCTGGAGAGAGCCTGGATCCTTGCGGGATTACCGCAGTGACGGGTTGTGAAGCGGAAAGGCTATTGCCTGACCGGATTCTGAAGGTTCTATTCGTGAGGAACGAGCTTATGATGCCAATTAGGTAGTGGGGGCAGTTTAGTTGGATTAATTTGAAAATTAATCCGTCATGCCAGACTCTGTCGAACGCCTACTTGGCGTCTAGTAAGAGCATGGAGGTGTGGCGATTCTTATTCATATTGTCGGCAACGTACTCTGAAACGCGAAGGAGTTGGTGGCAGGTACCGTGCCGATGACGGAACCCGTGTTGAAAGTCCGGGAGAATGTTACGCTCCGTTATGAATTTGTTTAGCCGACTAAGGGCCGGTTTTACCAACACGGTATAAACGCGGTATAGCGCTATACTGAGAATAACCAGCAATAAGCCTTATGGTTATTCTCAGTATAGCGCTATACCGCGTTTATACCTGTTGGTAAAACCGACCCTAAGGATGATGTGTTCTGCGATTTTGCTTAGGGTGCAGAGAAGGCTGATTAGTCTGTAACTGGCGGCCTGGTTTAGAGGTTTACCCTGTTTGGGAAGGCAGATGATTGTGGCTGTTTTCCAGGTTGTGGGGAAGTAGTGTAGTCGGAACATTGCATTAACAATGTTGCAGATGGCAACTACGTGAATGTGGGATAAGATTTTTAGTACTCCGTTAGGGGTAGAGTCGTACCCCGGGGCCTTTCTTGCCTTCAGAGAGCTAATGGCTTGGGCGATTTCGTTGGGTGAGGTGTGCTCGAAGGAGAGGTTAGATGGAGAGAAGCTGCGGACAGAATTCGGTACTGTATTGTGGAAGTTGGTGAATTCCACCCTGGCGGGGAATGGGGAGCATTGCTCTTTAAGGGATTCGGCAAGGATATTTAACTTGTCGTTGTCAGCCGCGTAGGGGATTCCGTCCTTCAGCAGTGGGGATGGGTGGGGCTGTCTGTTTCTGAGGGATCTGGTAATTCTCCAGCAACTTTTAGGATGCGTTTCGGCCTCGGCTATGTAGCTGTTGAATTTTTCTTCGCGTATTTTCTGAAGGGCTAAGTTTAATGCGCATTTAATTTCATTTAATTTTGGGCGGAGGGCGGGGTTACCGGTTCGTTGTAAATGTCTTCGCAGTTTCTTTTTCTTGGTTATAAGAGCCAGTGTATCGTGGAGGAGTAAGGTTTTTCTCGGGGACGCGGGTGTTGAACTGCTAGCTAACTCAATTTTTTCCCTGATTTCTCGGGTAAGTGAGTCAACGGCATTGTCTATATCAGCGGTGGACAATAAGTTACTGTATTTGGAGGAAGAGGATTCGAGGTGGAAGCGGAGAGCCAACCAGTTGATTTTAGTTTTAGTGTGGATTATAGTGGAGGGGGTTCCCGGGATTTCTAGGAGGACTGGATTGTGGTCCGAGTTCAGAGCTGGGATGGTCCAGGGATCTTTAGTTAGTGTTAGGTTTTTGGCTAAGAAGATGTCTAGAATGTCGGGGTTCTTATTGGTGTCCATTGGGAAGTGGGTGGGGTCAGCGGGAACTTCTATTGAGAAATTGTATGTTTGCAGTAGGTTTATGAGAGTGATGCCTTTCCGGTTCTTGGAGTGGCAGCCCAAAGCGTCGTGTTTGGCATTGAGGTCGCCGGCAATTAACCCCTTCAGACCTGATTTTTTTTCGCGGAGTAAACAAAATTGTTAATGATGTTTTAGTCTTTGGGGTATTATTATATTTTAACATATTTTTGCAATCTTTATTTTTTTAATTTTCTTATATTTATGTGCAAATAGTACAAAGTTGTGTTTTTGCGTAACATTTTTTAATAAAATAGCTAAAATCCAATGTACATTCTCGTGTACGCCAGGTCTGAAGGGGTTAACGTAGGTAAATTGCCGTCAAGGAGAGCAGGTATTTCGGAGATATGATTGGTGGATGGGGATGAGTAGCAGGTGACGATCTTTAGGGGGTAATCGTTTTGAGTGATTATTATCCCGCATGATTCGAGCGTTGGAGTGGGAGAGCTGATGGCACGGTAACGGATAGAGTTGCGGACAATCGTCGCTACTCCCCCGCCTTTGGATTGAGGGCGGTCGTATCTGTAGATAGTGAAATTATAAGAATGTTGATTTTTTGATGAGGTTGAAGGTGGGTTTCGGTTATACAGGCCACATTGATAGAAGACTCTTCGAGGACCTGAGTTAATAGAAGCGTTTTATTTCTATTGGATGCTAGAATGCCGTTGGCATTCCAGTTAAGGATAGTTAGAGAGGCATTATTGGGTTTGCGGAGATTGCGGCTGTTGGAGCGCCCAGGCGAGTTGGGTGGCGAAGTCGCGAAAAGGCTGCAGAACAGCCTGGTTTTGAAGCGAAGCGGTTGGGATCGGGATTGGTAGTGAGGATTGATGCGGCGCAAGGGGGTAGGGGGGGGGCTATGGCGGCATGCGCGTAAGAGCGGGTGTTCGGAGGAGATGGAGCGTTTTGGGGCGAAGGTACATTGCCTGCCGGCCGGCTAGGTAAGAACGCAGCCGCACCGGGGCGGAGGCCGGCGGCGTGGGAGGCGCTACTCGAGGACGAGGGGCCGTGTTTGTTTGTGGAGCTTTGGGGCAACCACGGTAGGTGGCGCGGTGTGGGCCGCCGCAATTGGCGCAGATTGGAGACTTGCTCGGTTTGTCCTTTGAACGGCAGGCGGAAGTTTCGTGATTTTTTGCGCAGAAGGCGCAAACCCATTTGGCGCGGCAGTAGTTTGCCGTGTGCCGGAATTTCATGCAACGGCGATACTGCGCGACTAGATTCGACTTTTTTTTCGGCTCAGTTTTTACGTCGAGTCCGGCAAGAGTTTATACGTCGAGCTTGACGCTAACCAGGGGCCAAATTTTATCACCATTCCGCATGCGATAAACAGATTTTATCGGCAAACCCTTCGTCACAAGCTCAGACCGGACATCGTCTTCGGACAGGGACTCCTCAATGCCCCTGAACACGACCGAGGTCTTTATCCTGTCTGAACTGATTCGTAGTAAATTGGATTTTTTCCGAGTCCAGTTTGGCCGTGATGAGACGGAAATCGTTAACCGACTGGAGGTAAACTATCGAGTCGGAAGAGTTTACTGCTTGACGGGGGGCGATGTTGTTATCCGCTAGGAATTCACGGAGTTTGTACTACTCTTTCTTCTGCTTGATGCAGATGGGAGGAAGGTTGGAGGTGCCATTTTCCTCGGCAACTGGCTCAGAAACAGAGTCAGAGTCAGACTCCGAGGAACTGGTCGATGGAGGGCTAGTTCTCCTATGCTTATTCGATTTTCGCGTCTGGATTTGCCAGGGGGTTCTCGTCGGTCTCCATAGAGGGGCTGGATTGAGTCGCGGCAGGCGGCGAGGAGGGGATTTGGGAGTTGGCGTTTCCGGAGGGCGGAGGAGCATCTTGGGCCGAGTTTTTGCGGGCCAGGAGTTGTGACAGACACTCGTCAATCTGGGCCATACGGATGGCTATTTGATCACGTTCCGCTTGGAACTGGAAGATTTCCGCGTCTAACGCTTTCATTGATTCAATGGTGATAGGAGAGGACACGAAACCTGTCTGGAGGGAAGCTTGCTCGCTGGGAGCGACGTTGACGAGGCTTCTCTGAGGAAGACCTTCCTGACTGAGGCTCATTGCGACGTTAGGGCGTTGAACAAGGCAAATTTAAGTTACAAGGGGTCCTGAGAAGGGCCTGTTAGCGAGGGCGGCGACTGCCACCCGGCGGGGCAGCCGCTTTCCTACCTGGTTATGGAGCCAATGGCTGGCGCTGGGAGCTCCGGTGATTGTGGTCCTTGGCGGCGAGGTCGCCGGTGAGATGTGTGTCGAGATCACTATGCGACCGTCCTTGTATTGAATTGCACTACACTGCACTTACTTAAACGTCCGACTGGCGCGAGAGCTCCGGTAAGACTCTGTGTGCCCTGATTAACGCGCCTTTGGTTGTGGCTTATATATCTTACATGTTACAGTAATTGCAATGTGGTGGGGATAGCGTGGGCTGATTTGGTGCGCCCTGATTGGCTGGAGGAGGGTGGAACAAGAGATGACGCTGGGCATTTTCCGAAGCCCATGCCTGGTGAGCAAGGGTACCATTGCTCGTCTCTAAGGCCTAACTCAGACAGTGCGACTTCTCTGCGACAGCAGTACGACAAAACGGTCGCACTCTGTAGAGAGTAGATGGAGACGACTGTCGTCGACGAGCCGCACCGTCTAAGTACTTTACTGCGACTCCATGCTGGTTTGCCGCGTCTCTGCTACTCTCGACAGCAGTGCGACAAAACGGTCGCAGGAAAGTCGCACCGTCTGAGTTAGGCCTAACACTAAAGAGGGGGTTAAGATACAAATGAGGAGCTCACGTGTAAAACCGGATATATCCTAGGTTCGTACTCGATTAAAGAGATATGCAAAAATTAATGTAATTTAAATAGACACTTATTCGATGTAAATAAATGTCTATTTATCTGAAATAAACTTTTCTATTATATAGGTTCGTATTTAACTAGACCTCTTCCCTTAGAGTACTTGATTATGGCGAAAGACATGTTTCATCGAACCAAGTAAATATTCATTAGCTCTTACTCTATTTTTGTTTGAATGAAAGAGACATTCTAATAATTAATATACCGGGTGATTCTTTAATATTGCGATAAACCTCAACGACAGGTTCCTTGGATGAAAATAAGAAAAAAAATATCCTATGAACATGGGTCCGGAAATGCTGAGTTTCGTTTATATAAATTCTTTCTTTTCGTTAATTTGTTCTAATAATTTATTTTCTTGCTTCACTGTGCATTTTCCTTAGCTTGGTGTATCATCTATTATTACAAATAAACATATTTATTTCCATTTAAATTAAAGAACTTTGTACTGTTTGTTAGTGGAAGAGAATTTGTATAAAAATCCAACACTCTGTTTCTCCGAAACTCAGCGTTTCCGGACCATTATTCATAGGAATTTGTTTTCTTATTTTCATCCAAGGAACCCATCCTTGAAGTTTATCGCAATATTAAAGAATCATCCGGTATATTTACTTACTTGGCTCAACAAAATATTTTTTCCTCATTCATGCCCATTTCGAGGCCTTTCTCAGACTACTTTTAGACCGTAAATGGCGTTTTTCGCGCGTGACACCGGCTGGGAGTCCGTAGACTATTAAAAACACTTTACTCGGACTGACGCGAATACTTAGTCGAAGTGGGTCCTTTTTTCAAATTGACGAAAGGAACGTGAAATGAGCAGAGTATAGCTATCTCACTTCGTCAGCTGACACTGTTACACTCTGATTGGTGCGATTGCTTAGTCCGAAGTGGGTCTTTTTCAAATTGACGATCGCAACGTGCAATTAACCGTATCGAATCGATTCATGCGAGTCGACTGAAGGACGCACGAGAGTATACCAAACCTATAAGTGTAAAATCAAAATATGGAGAGAAAAAGCGCCATATCCCGAACAGCGATGAAGAAGGTGACGAATTTCAAAATATCGCGAAACAAGAACAAAATTGTACTTCGACATCAAGTGTAGAGATAAATTTACATTCGTTGAGTTATCAAGAGAATGTAGAAAGTGATAATAACCTCGCTGACGACAACAACATGCCGGAGGATGTCCTCAATGAAGCTCGTGAGGCTGAGTTTATAAAATTGCTTTAAATGTTTGCTATTTTTTCAATGGGGGTGCTTAGCCCCTAAACCCCCCTCCTCCTCCTCCCACCACTCTTCGTAAATGGGCATTCGTGAGGAAAAATAGTATACAGGGTGTCCCATTTGAAACAATCCACCTAAATATCTAATACGGGGGGCAAGTGACAGGAAATTTTTAGAGACATAAATTGTAGGGTTTCGAGGGGGACATTTGATGCATGCATTTTTTGAGCTCTCAAGGCCATGCTTGCAAGCTGAAAGCACAAGGAGCTTTTTTCAAATGGCAATCGCATTTTTCACCTCAATGAAACTTGTCCGTCTTGATGAGTTGTTTTCAAATACCTCATCATCCATGTCAATTCCTTCGATTTTACTCGAAAAATGCAACGAAAATGAGTTCTGGTATCAAACTGAAGATTCAGACTTTCTTAGCATGACCCAGAATGCACCACGTGGAGGTAAAGCCTGCTCGCATCCCTTGCGCAAAAAAAAAAGAAAAAATAGCGCAAACATGTGTGGAGGTTCATGCGCTCATGAATTCACGAGTTGTTCAATGTTCTCACCGTTGGCTTGCAAGCACAACCCAATTCGGCGGCGAAAATTTCCAACAACCCTTCGAAGAACTTGGGGCGTAATACTTGCAATAGCTTCCTTGATACGTCACTGTCAGTCTACCGGAGTGGTCGGCCGATTCACGTAAACAACGTCTTTGACGAAGCCCCACAGGTAGTAATCAAGTGGCGTAAGATCCGGTGATCGTGGAGGCCATGGAATGTAAAGACCCTGACCAATCAAACGATTTGGGAAGGCACCATTCAGATGATTCCTCACAGCTCGAGCGAAATGAGGTGGAGCGCCATCCTGTTGAATAGTTATTTTCGATACGAGTGCGTGAAGCGCATGTTTTTAACGAGTGTGAAGTTTGCTGCACGAGCGAAGCGAGTGCGGCAATCACACGAGTTAAAAACGGCGCGAAACGCACGAATATTGAATTTGACTTTTTGTCACCAAAGTGTCAAAACCGAGGTTGGAGCGTGGGCGCGAACGGGGTCCGGGGTGGCGGTACGGAGGGGGGGGGGAGCCCCTCCCCCAAAAAAAAGATCATAAAACATATTTTTTAAAGAAAAGAAAGAAAAAATCAACACATTGAAAGTTAGAGTAAAATTATGAACTTTTATCAATATAAAAAAAAATTAAATATGCATTTTTTGGACAACAAAAAAAATCAACAAATTCATAGTTAGACACTGATAAGCAATAATGTATCAACCAACACTGGTTCCATTGTTGAATAAAATCGGGATCCATTGTCACGAGTTTTTATTTATTTCACACTATAAAACTACAATTCACCGTTTTGTGGTTATGTGTACCGGCTTTCTGTCAACTGTGTAGTCTCTCGGCGCATGCGCAGTGTTGGACATTCGGTTGGATTCACTGACTGCTAACTTCACAACTATTTCTCCAGTGCAGAAAAAAGTGTTCACGCACTGCGCAGGTACTTTCACACACTGAGTAGCTTCAGTGCGTGAAACACGATTTCACAAGCGTCGAGGACGATCGAGAAACCGAGGTTTTTGATACTGGGTGACAAAAACTACATTCTCTGTCTCGTCTGCAAGTTCACGTTCTCCATCAGTGCTGGTAACTGATTACGTAAGAATTCCAGGTAATTTTGACCGGTGACATTACCATCAAAAAAGTATGGACCTATCACTTGCTCATCGACGATACCGCACCACACGTTCACTTTCCAACGATACTGTTGATCAATGTGTTGACTCCAACGAGGATTTTCCCTTGACCAATAATGACAATTGTGAAGATTCAATGAATCAGTACTCTAGAACGTTGCCTCGTCACTGAAGAGAACGTACTGGAAAAAAATTCGGATCTTCATTCAGTCTTTGCAAGGCCTAATTACAAAAGTCGACACGATTCCGTCGGTCTTGCGTGGATAATGCTTGAGTCAACGTTATGTGATACGGATGGTAGCGGCCAGATCGGAGTACTCTTTAGACGGTGTTCCGTGGTACACCTAAATCTCGTTCGATTTCTCTCAAACTGATGTGTGGATTCATGAGAATCATAGCGAGAATGGCAACAGCTCGAGGATCATTACGATTAATGCCTTGTTGTTGTAGTTGCCGTCGTCGATAAATTCGCCCTCTCCTACAATTTCGTTCAATGTTACGAATTACTGCATGTGGGGGATGACGTCGGCGATTAGGGCACCGTTCTCGATATGTCTGGGCAGTGGCTCGATAGAATCCTCGGCACTCTCCTAATACGAGTAAAATATCCAAGATTTCACTCGCTGAGTACATCGTAATGTGTTTAATCAAATTACACGCGATACTAACTCGATTCTGGTTGAATTGAAACTGTTTCGAATAACAGAATTCTCGAGGTAATGGGGAATTCTTTGTTATTGTTTACATTCCATAAGTACGGTTGGTGAATGGATTAGCGGAACAATCATCCACGCCAACACGCATCAAGGCTCCTTGTGCTTGCAGCTTGCAAGCATGGCCTTGAAAGCTCAAAAAATGCATGCCTCAAATGTCGCCCTCGAAACCCTACAACTTATGTCTCTAAAAATTTCCTGTCACTTGCCCCCCTCAGGAAATATTTAGGTGGATTGTTTCAAATGGGACACCCTGTATGTCATTCGGCTTTAATTCTCGGATTTTTCAGACTATGTTCATATCGTAGAACGAGGTATGGCGGGGGGATGGGGCTTGCCGAAGGCGCCCCATTACCGCCTTCTGATATAAGATACTATTTCGCCGTAATCAAGTATACATTTTTATAACACGTGCATCGAAAGTGGTGCTTTTCATGCTAGTTTTACGGGACAAAAATAGCAAATTGCACACTAGGATAGAAAAGTTGAGCTCGCGCATGCGCAGTTTATACTTGTTTCACTTTCTTCCCTTGGGTGAATTTTCGTTCACTTTCGTCCCTGAAAACTAGCATGAAAAGCACCACTTGCATGCACTTGTTATAAAAAGTATTATGTGCAACACGGACCAAAGTTGGCGCCGACGAGTATGATTGCAGCCCTCGCTTCGCTCGGGCACCAAACTTCACACTCGTCGGCAATCGCCACCTTTCAGCCCTTATTGCACAATATACTATTTTATAACACGTGCATCGAAAGTGGTGCTTTTCATGCTAGTTTTACGGGATGAAAATAGCAAATTGCACGCTAGGATAGAAAAGTTGAGCTCGCGCATGCGCAGTTTATACTTGCTTCACTTTCGTCCCTTGGGTGAATTTTCGTTCACTTTCGTCCCTGAAAACTAGCATGAAAAGCACCACTTGCATTCACTTGTTATAAAAAATATCGTGTGCAGCACGGACCAAAGTTGACGCCGACGAGTGTGATTGCAGCCCTCGCTTCGCTCGGGCAGCAAACTTCACACTCGTCGGCAATCGCCAACTTTCAGCCCTTGTTGCACAATATATACTATTTATAAACTCTTTTCTCTGTATACGAAGTAACTTTGATCGAGCGAACGAAGTATTCACTAAACTGACAAATTTCTAGAAAATCATAAACGGAATCAAGGAATTTTACTTCCAAATTTGACCGTTATAAAACATTAATCGCTGTTTCTCAGAATCTCATATACATTACAAATTCTGTTATAGTGCACATTATAGTGCACGCAGTTCGGGCGGTATATCTCGACAAACAAAGACTGCTATTGTGTTCGCAGTCCTGCACCTTTCCCGGAAGGCTAATTACCGAACGAATTGTAATGAACCACTTCTCGCAGATACTGCTATATTCCGAATGCATTCGAAATGCATTCAGCTTTGTAAAGGAGAGAAATGACGATTTCAATAGATAATCGAATATTTCGGCAAACAAAGGTTCATTTCGACTCGTCCAGTAATTAACCTATTCAGGAAAGGTGCGGGACTGCGAACTCATTAGCAGCATTGGATTCGCCGAAATATACCGCTTCGCTGATGGCGAGATTAACCCTAGTTTGGCGAAGTTTTTATGATTGCGATGCTATTGGGTTGGAAAATAAGTTGGTAGCGCTTTCTTTAATCTTATTTTATTTTACAACGATTTGTTTGCTGTTTTACAAAGTGTTTATATTTATTTGAAAGAGCTCTTTCTCCTCTATAAAATTGTTATAATTGTTTCTTCGAATAACAATTATTTATTATTTGTCAGGCTTAGAAATGGAATATCCAGGAGGCAAAAATCAACATTTTCGACATTTTTTTTAATCAAAGACTCGCCTATAAAACTTTCTCCGTACACGTCGCAAATGTCCCGAGCGGCTGCTTTTTGACCTCGATGAAAAGCGAAGAAAAGCAGATGTTGAAACTGCTGATTTTTGCCTCCTGGATACTCCATTTCTAAGCCAGAAAAGTAATAAAAAATTCAATTATTCGAAATAACAATTATAACAGTTTTGTAGAGCAGAAAGAGCTCTTTCGAATACATATAAACATATTGCCAAACAACAAAATAAATCGTTGTAAAATAAAAGAAAACTTAATTGTGCGACGGAACAGTCTCGGCGAAGCGAGTATCGGCGACTTGAGCATGGCGGTCGCGGGAGACTAGCGTCGCCGACGAAAGTCGCGTCGCGTGGTGTGTGCAAACGTCCATTAGAATGTATTGCGGCAGTCGTCACGATACTCGAGTCGTGGAGTATCAGAACCTGCGTAGCGTAGTATGCGAAGGGCCTAAGTATAGTTGCATACCCATTAGGTACCGGCGAAGTGTTATTAAAAATTTGGGCACAAAATTTGAGGGTTTATAATTTTATGCTCTGACACAATGTCCCCCCCCCCCCCAGTCACAAAGTATCACCACTTTACGGTACATAATAACAATGAAAAATGAGTGCTAAGTGGAATAATGAAAATATTATTGAATTTCTGGAAATATATGAGAAGTACGATACATTATGGAACAACGGATCGGATAAATATCGTGACAGAAATGCTAGGGATAAGAGTATGAAAAAACTTGTGGAAGAATTGAATGCTGTAGGGATGAAAGTAAATACTGAAGAAATTCGTAGAAGGATCAAATCAATCAAAACCGTATAGGGGAAGGAAGGGCATAATGGCTAGGCTAAGGTTTATTGAATATTTTAACTGATTTTTAATCGATTTGGAAACTTCAAAATCATATAATATACACAACAACCATCTTATAATGCATGTAAGATTTTTTTTCCCGTTGTAGTTGGAAAAAGGGAAAGTACCTAAATTGTAAAATTTACTAAAAATACCCAAGTGGCCATTATGCCCACATCGGTAGTGCATAATGGCCATATAGCTAAAAAGTGTTTAATAAATTGAGAAAACGAGTCATAAATTAAACATATTTATTTTCAGAAAATGTTAACTTATTAACAATGAAAGAACATAATTTTAATAATGTTGAATACGAAAGATGCTTCTTCATAAAAATACTGATTAAAAAAAACGTTTATAAAAAAAGAAGTGATCTTTAGTTTAGCTACAGTTTTCGCATAAATATTCAGCGTCCTCTTCTTCGACACCAACACACAGTTCATGGGCCCACAAACAACATCTTGGGCACCTGCTGGCCATTGTGCCCACCCAGATGCCACTAACAAAAGCTTGTCCCCAAACAACAATAAACCATTTTTCAATATTGAATTTTGTAGTCAAGTTACCACTCTTTTAAGATAATTATGTTTTGAAAATCTAACTTGTTTTGTAAATTTGTAATAATTACACGAAGTGAGGACTTACGTTAGATCAGAGGGTATAAAAAACACGAAAATTGCAATAACTCGTGATGGACGCAGTTCTTTTTTCTTCTAGTGACTCAACGCAACTAAGGAGACTGTGAGGATAACCTTAACGCAGTTGTCACATGATGGCAGCACTATATAGTGTTATGTAGCGGTCCAGTTCCACCACCACCAGATGGCGCTGTCCCTCTCGCTAGTGCGGGTACGGTTTCTACATATAACCGAAATCGCCTTACACTCTCGGAGGACCGACAGCACAGAGCATCTAAGGCAGGTGTCGGCCTAGCCTTACTGATGAGTTCACAGGCCGACTCCGGGACGAAACGCTCCGCCACGAGAAGGCGAACTCTCTTTCGCCAAAGTTACAAACCCGTCTGGCCATTATGCCCGCACTGGCCGTTATGTCCACCCTTCCCCTACAGTCAAGAACTGAATAAAATATTAAAAAGCAAAACAAATGGTGCGGGAAGAGATGATCTATATAAGGGGCATAATTTCTTAAGTGTACCACCCTCGAAAATGAAAGTTGTCCGATCGGGCTAAAAATTGGTCCAATTGTAGTCCTATTATATAGTACTCCTCACACCAAAAATTAATTCATTTTGATAATTATTTATCAAAGTCGAGGGGTACAATTTTTGGGTTATTTAAGCAAAGCCTTACTTTTAAACATCTGTAACTTTTTTCCTATTGCCTTAAACAAAATTTCACTAGAAATGTTTTTCATAGATTTTTCCACAAGCTTTCTGGTGGCCATAACAATTTTTTTTTAAATTAAAAATTTGACCCTAATTTTTGAAAATCAAAAATAAATTTAATTTTCCTTAATTCGGACAATTTTTTTATTTTTTAAAATAATTTTAGAAGAAAGCTGAGATTTTATCCTATAAGACATCCAAGTTTCAGAGTGGCAAATTAATTCTTCTCTGAGTAATAGAACGATACGTAAAGCTGGTGGGAGATGTAATGCGCGCGTATTCGTAGATCTCTGCAAATGAAGTGGTGGGAGGTCGAGCTGAACACAATTGGGTGTGTGCACTAGTTACGAATGTTGCGTAATTGCAGTATAGAGTTAAGTAAAGAATGTGTGTTGCACGTATCATTGTTTAAAAACATCCAAAAACAGACAAATTTGCGATAAATTAAAGTAAAAACTGCTGCGGCTAAAATTAGCAACTGAGCAAAATCAAAACGGGCTCTGATTGGCTGTGACGTCACGATCTGTACAAACAACCAGCTGTCAAGCGGAGTTGCCTGTGTTTTTAACGTATTTTTCTGTGATTCAGAAAGTTTGTTGTTTCTACGTCGTTCTATGTAGTATCTGAAGTCGAACTCTCATAGTCTCATGTCATAGTCTCTCGGCACATTTACAAACACTTTGTCTGGAGTTCGCACATAAGTATTCGTGCATTTTGGCACAAAACACGATTTCCTGTGGACTTGTGGTGCATGCATTTTCAGCCACTTTCACAAAAAACGATGTAGAAGCAACAAACTTTCCGAATCACAGAAAAACACCGCAAAAACATAGGTAACTCCGTTTGACAGCTATTTGTTTGTACAGATCGTGACGTCACAACCGCCATTACAGGCAAATCGCGATTTCGCGGGACATTTCCACATTTGAATTTTAGACTCAATTTTCTCATAAAAACTTGACAGCAAAATTTTTTAATTTATTACAGTCCCTTGCCATATTATTAGACTCATGCTGCAAATCTACACTTTTACTTGATATTTCTTGTTGTTAATATGAACTTTTTGTAGATATGTTGGTAGAACTTGGGTTTTTGAATATCGCGGGCACTTTTATCGTTTTGGCAACACTGATCATGTTGGTAATCGATGACTCACATCGATTATCGCGAAAATGACATGTAACCTAAAAAACAGAGTTTCAGTTTGATAGTGCAATTCAACAATTTAACGTGTTTCAATAGCGTTTTCTTTTGTAAAACTCTTTTCCATTTCATAAGGTGAGTTTATTGTTGACAAAACAACATGTCAAAGTATATATTTACACGTTTTGAGGCCATATTATGATAAAAAAACAATTTCAGAATGGGAAAAGTGTCTGATTTGTCGCCAATAAAAGTTGGTCGAATTTCCGGCATGCTGGAAGCACGAAACATGTCGCAATACCAAATAGCGCGAATTGTTGGAGTTTCTCAAAGTTCTGTCAAACGAATAAAACAAAAAATAGACCTCGGTGAAGATCTGAGAGCCAAACGTAAAGGTGCGTGCGGTCGTCGGAGAATCACGACAGTGAGAAGTGACCGAAAAATTCGCAATATTTGTGTTGAAAATCGAAAACTGCCGATAAAAATTCTTGCAAAAAAAGTTCTTGAAGCCGGCATTGAAGTTTCGCAAAGAACAGTGCAGCGGAGGTTAGCAGAAGAGGGTCTTATTGGACGTAGACCAGCACGCAAATCAAGACTTACACCTGCTATGATATCAAAGCGATACCAATGGGCACGAAAATACAAGGATTTCACGACTGATGACTGGAGGAAGGTAAATAAATGCTATATAACTATATTCAAGTTGTTCTTGTACTGTAGATATTGTTAAATCTAAATTCTATGAAATTTTTCAGGTATGTTTTTCGGACGAGTCGATTTTCCAAGTATTGCTCGACAAATCGCAGTTTGTACGGCGAAGGTCAAATGAGAAATATAAGCCAGACTGCATTGTGCCGACCATTAAACATCCTCCGTCGGTAATGGTATGGTCAGTTATCAGTTTTAAGGGACCAGGGGCCTTATACGTTTTCGAAGGTACAATGAATGCCGAAAAATACCAGAAAGTTTTGGAAACTCAGCTGCTTCCTCAAGTGAAAAAATGGTTCAAGAAACGAGAAAAGCCAATTTTTATGCATGATGGTGCGCCTTGCCATCGTGCACACAAAATTACAAAATTTTTAGCTGAAAAAAAAGTAGATATTCTCGACTGGCCAGGAAATTCGCCTGACATGAACCCCATCGAGAACGTCTGGGAGTTTTTGAAATCTGAGGTTAGGATGAAAGCCCCTACAACCAAGCAAGAGTTGATCAATATACTTAATGACACTTGGAAACATAACCCAGAGATCAAAATAAAAATTCAAAGCTGTATAAGCAGTATGTATGCCACGTCGCGTTGAAGCTGTGTTGGCTGCGAAAGGTGGTCATACAAAATACTGATTTTTGCAAAAAAATGTATTTTCATCTAAAAAGATTTCATTTCGATGTAAATTTCTAATTTTCTATGTGACATTTATTGTATTTATAATAAATTTTGACGTTTCATCATGAAATAGCGTTGTTAATGTCTACTGACGTGTTATAAGCCAGAAAAACTTCATTTTTAAGCATGAGTCTAATAATATGGCAAGGGACTGTAATATCATATATATACACGATAATCTTCATCTTAAGCCAGTTTCTGAAAAATGTGAAAACATCCAATTCCGTAGCCGCGTGCTATCCTGTGCTACAACTGCTACATCGAAGGGACTGGTGAGTAAAATGGCGGGATATTTGAAAATATCGTGACTTTGGTCATCCTTATCTGAAAAAAGTACTTTTTTTACGGTGTCCTCTAAAAATATGAATAAAATTTGGAAGGATAGATGTAGGATATACAGGGTGGACCAGGTTAAACGTAATTTTTTTTATATGTGATAGAACAACAACAAAAAAGTAGACTCATAAGAAAATTTTTTTCAAAAATGTTTCCTAACAAAGATACTGGGTGTCAGTTTCGAAAAAAATGGTTTTCTCATCATAACTTCTAAACTACTTGATCGATTTCCATGAAATTTCGCACACATGCTAATGTAGAACAGCTCTAAGTAATAATTAAATAATTTTTAAAAATTCTCCAGTGGCGTAGATACTAGGGGCCGGTACCCCCTTTCCCCCTCCCAATCTTCGGCGCCACTGGATATTTTGCAAAGAAAATTTAATTGTTGGATTCCCCGTTTAATTTAGAGAAAAAAATCACCCTTGCAAATGTTTGATTTATGGCTTCGTTTTTGAGATATTTATTTTAATTTATAGGGTTGCGAGCAGGCCAAAGCTAGGTTGAACTCCATTAATTGTGATATGTGATAGAGCAACAAAAAAAAATAAATTCTCATGAAAAAATTTGTTTCAAAAATGTTTCCTAACAAAGATATAGGGTGTCAAAGTTTCGAAAAAAAAAATGGTTGTCTCATCATAACTTCTAAGCCACTGGATCGATTTCCATGAAATTTCGCACACAGGCTAATGTCGTACAGCTCTAAGTAATAATTAAATAATTTTAAAAAATTCTCCAGTGGCGTAGATACTGGGGGCCGGTACCTCCCTTTCCCCCTTCCCAATCTTCGGCGCCACTGGATATTTTGCAAAGAAAATTTAATGATTGTATTCCCCGTTTAATTTAAAGAAAAAATCTCAAAAACGAAGTCACAAATCAAAAATTTGCAAGGGTGATTTTTTTCTTTAAATTAAACGGGGAATCCAATGATTAAATTTTCTTTGCAAAATATCCAGTGGCGCCGAAGATTCGGAAGGGGAAAGGGGGGTACCGGCCCCCAGTATCTACGCCACTGGAGAATTTAAAAAAATTATTTAATTATTGCTTAGAGCTGTTCTACATTAGCCTGCGTACGAAATTTCATGGAAATCGATCAAGTAGTTTAGAAGTTATGATGAGAAAACCATTTTTTTCGAAACTTTGACAGCCTGTATCTTTGTTAGGAAACATTTTTGAAAAAAATTTTCTTATTAAAGTCTACTTTTTTGTTGTTGTTCTATCACATATCACAATTAATGGAGTTCAACCTAGCTTTGGCCTGCTCGCAACCCTATAAATTAAAATAAATATCTCAAAAACGAAGCTATAAATCAAACATTTGCAAGGGTGATTTTTTTCCCTAAATTAAACGGGGAATCCAATAATTAAATTTTCTTTGCAAAATATCCAGTGGCGCCGAAGATTTGGAGGGGGAAATGGGGGTACCGACCCCTAGTATCTACGCCACTGGAGAATTTTTAAAAATTATTTAATTATTGCTTAGAGCTATTCTACATTAGCCTGTGTGCGAAATTTTATGGAAATCGATCAAGTAGTTTAGAAGTTATGATGAGAAAACCATTTTTTTTTTCGAAACGTTGACACCCTGTATCTTTGTTAGGAAACATTTTTGAAACAAATTTTCTTATGAAAGTCTACTTTTTGTTGTTGTTCTATCATATATAAAAAAAATGACGTTTAACCTGGTCCACCCTGTATACAAACTGTCCTCCGCTATACACGCCAGCGTGGCGGGTTGCATATCGGTTGACGCCTCCAATCCGCTGCAGGGGCCATGCGCCTGTGGCGCCTGTGTCTGGCGCAAGGCGGATAACCGATATGCAACCCGCCACGCTGGCGTGTATTGAAAGGGACAGTCTGTATATTGAACACCTTCATCAGTTTTTTTAGAAGGTCATCAGCCTTTTGAAAAGGATTAATACATCTATCCCCCCTTCCAAATTTTATTTATATTTTTAAAGGACATCGTAAAAAAGTACTTTTTTTCAGATAAGAATGACCAAAGCAACGATATTTTCAAATATCCCGCCAATTTACTCACCGGTCCCTTCGATGTAGCAGTTGTAGCACAGGATAGCACGCGGCTACTGAATTGCGTTCAGCTCGACCTCCCACCACTTCATTTACAGAGATCTACGAATACGCGCGCGTTACATCTCCTACCAGCTTTACGTATCGTTCTATTACTCAGGGAAGAATTAATTTGCCACTCTCTGAAACTTGGAGGTCTTATAGGAAAAAATCTCAGCTTTCTTCTAAAATTATTTAAAAAATTAGAAAATTGTCCAAATTAAAGAAAATCAAATTTATTTTTGATTTTCAAAAATTAGGGTCAAATTTTTAATTTAAAAAAAAATTGTTATGGCCACCAGAAAGTTTGTAGAAAAATCTATGAAAAATATTTCTAGTGAAATTTTGTTTAAGGCAGTAGGAAAAAAGTTACAGATGTTTAAAAGTAAGGCTTTGCTTAAATAACCCAAAAATTGTACTCCCTCCACTTTGATAAATAATTATCAAAATGAATTAATTTTTGGTGTGAGGAGTACTATCTAATAGGACTACAATTGGGCCAATTTTTAGCCCGATCGGACAACTTTCATTTTCGAGGGTGGTACACTTCAGAAATTATGCCCCATAAGTCAAAATTAGTTTGGTTTGAAATAGCCGACAAGTCTTTAAGAAACGTTACAGCTGCAAGGAATTCAACTTCAAATCTGGTAAGTAATATTTATTATACGTTTTCTTAATTATCCACCAAATACATCAAAATAAATGAAACAATTTTTTTGGGGAGAACTAATCGTCACCCCAATATAGGTTTGTTCAATGTCCTATTCCCAAAAGGAGGATATTGAACAAACCTGTATTGAGGTGACGTAATATCAATGCAATTATATTTTTTTTGTATCCCACGCTTATCATCTTTAATTGCCAAGGAACTGAACCATTATCCTAAAGTAATCGGCATATGAATCTCGTAATTTTCCAGCTGCATTACTGTAATTATTCGAGCCTATTCCAGAGGTAATATCGCCCATGCCTTCAGTATTTCTCCCATTATTACGCCATGATCCTGGCACAATTTGATAAGTAGTATTATCATCTGTGTCCACTGAGCCCGGAGGTAAATATTGAATGATGGATTTAGCTCTAAGCCAATTATGTAAACTAGAAGTAGCTAGAATTACTAAATCTACAGTTTCTGATAATAGTGCAATAGGTATTTCTAACACCCTGAATCTTGCCACTAATATGCCAAAAGCATTTTCCACAATCCTTTGGGCTCTGGAAAGTCTGTAATTAAAGACTTTTTCTTTCAACGACATATTGTTCCTGCTAAAAGGTTTCAATAAATTGGTCTTTAAAGGGAAAGCATCATTCCCAACTAATACGCCATTATTTGGGAAATTTAATGTACCATTTTCCAAGGCGATATGCAAAGTACTGTTTCGAGAAATTGCACTGTCATTAGATTTCCAATTGCATCCTACATCGACGTAAATAGAACGGTAATCGGCATCAACCATTCCAAAAAGAACAATGCTGTAGGTGTGTTTGTAGTTATAGAATTTGGATCCGCTGTTTGGTGGTCGTCTTATTTGCACATGCTTCCCATCAATTGTACCACAGCAATTAGGGAAATTCCATATTATCTCAAGTAATTTCTATATATTCTTCAAATCATTTGAACTAGTGGGAACCTAAAAATATAATAGAATAATTTTATTTCTGTTACAGGAAACAAATGAAGAAAATAGTGAAAAAACAAATTCACATGAAGCAGAGGTGGACGAGGAGTACCAAACTGAAGAAAACAAAAATAAAAAATCCAAAAACGATGATCCGTCAGTCGGACCTTCTAAAAAGGTGAAAACAAAGTCTTCAATGGACCTTATTCAAAATGCTATTTCAGATTTGAGCAATATATCTCAAGCAAATTCTTCTGCTAAACCCGACGATGACTTAGATTACTTCGGAAAATATGTTATGTCTTCGCTGAGAATACTGCCACCTCTAAATTCTCTTCGATGTCAGGAGCAAATACAGAGTATCAAAACTAGAGAACGGATTGCTGTGCTGTCACAAACAGTACAATTAAATTCAACGAGAAGACATAATCAGCTTTATCCCAAGTAGCACACTGACGTTAGAATAACGTCTCAGACGTCATTTTTTGGTCAGTATAGGGTTTCAGACTACAGTTGTCGTAATATTAACGTCACAGGAGCGTCATATTTACGACGTTCGTTGGACGTCAAAATTCAATGTCTTTTTGACGGAACTTTTCCGTAATTTTTTATGACGAACGAGACTTAGAAAAATGTCGGTCTCCTGTATATATAGGGACTTGAAAATTTATTTGTGAATAAATGGACAAAAATTGTAATTTGTTTAATTATTAAATCAATAAATTATTTCATTTCGAGTCTCCAGAGTATGTTGAGCAAGTTATAAACTTATACTGTTTATTAAAAAGCACAGATTATTAAAGTAAACGAAAGACAATCAATTAATGTAGGATGAATAAACATTCATATAATTATTTATTTATTAATATCAATTTGCGTCTATGCAAGAATATTTATCAAAAGGTACAATTTTAAATTTAGACAAATGTTGAGAAAAGAGTAATACAATTATAAAATCTTATTTATTCAAGCTCTTTCATATTGACTGGAAAAGCAACATACATTTTCCTCACTCATGCCCATTTCGAGGCCTTTTCCAGCTTATTTTTAGACCGTAAGGCCGCTGTCTCACGGGTCGGTGTGGCTTCGGCGCGGTAAGTATACGGTAAATGTGTCGTACCGATGCTTTACTAGCCAGCCTCGCTTACGGCCTCGGTATGCTGGCGGCGCGACGCCGCGCATTTCATTTCATGCCATTCCGCGGTGGAGGAACATGTCGTCTAGTGATTCGAGTGATGAAGGTATCATATTTTAATGTATAATTATTTTAAAAATCGAAGAAAGAAGAGATTTTGGGTCCATCCATACATTCAAAGGAACTATGATAGCAGACTATTTATAGCAGCAAGAGAATTGAGTGAAAATGATAAGTTTGAGACAATGTATAGAATGTTAAAAAATTATTTTCTAAAACTAGTCAGACTCGTTAAGCCATTGATAAGAGTGTAGATCGTCCATGGTACACCCCAACGGAAGGTTCGACCGGGAAAGCCCGACTGCCTAGATGCTTACAGCATGCAAATGTCGAGACGCGACTGATTCTCGATGTTGCACGCAACATACCGAGAACAAACCGCTCCGCGCCGATGCCACACCGACCCGTGTGCGAGCATCGATACAAAATATATACCGCATGTCCGAGCCCAAACCACTCAAGCGCCGATACCTATGGCCGATAACTTGAAATTTGTCTTTGGCAGTATTTGTCGACGGTTGAAAATTTGATAGTTAGAGATGGCTTGAGAAGAGTGCGCTGTGTGTACTGCGTGAGAGCGAAAAGTGTAAAACGTCTGATTTCTCGATAGCTGTCAATTCGAGAGATCGAAGTATTGAATAATAGACGAAACACTTCGATCTCCCGAATTGATAACTATCGGGAAATTAGACGTTTGACACTTTTCGCTCTCACGCAGTACACACAGCGCACTCTTCTCAAGCCATCTCTAACTATCAAATTTTCAACCGTCGGCAAACACTGCCGAAGACAAATTTCAAGTTATCGGCCATAGGTATCGGCGCTTGAGCGGTTTCGACTCGGACATACCGTATGTCCCACTCTGTACGGGCCAGTTTGAAAGTTACCTTCAGGGAGGCTTTGTCGGTAATCGAAACATTTAATACCGGTAGAAGTCGAGTCGGTAGTTAGAGTTGGTGTCAATTCGGGAGAACAAAGCGTCTAACATCGAAATTATGAATTTGTGAATAATGGTGAGTAATTTCCATTATTCACAAATTCATAATTTCGAAGTAAGACGCTTCGATCACCCGAATTGACACCAACTCTAACTACCGACTCGACTTCTACCGGTATTAAATGACTCAAGTACCGACCAAGCCTCCCCGAAGGTAACTTCAAACTGGCCCGTACAGAGTGGGACATACGATACGGGAGAGCAGTAACCAGTCGGTATGCTGCACGCATACCGAGCGTGGTTTTTGCTCGAAGCATACCGACCCGTGAGACAGCGGTCTAAGCGCGGTCTCTCACGGGTCGGTAAGCTTCGAGCAAAAATCGCGCTCGGTATGCGTGTAGCATACCCACTGGTTACTGCTCTACCGTATGTCCCACTCTGTACCGTATTTCCCGCTCTGTAGCGCCCCCGATATCCAAGCGTGACTTTCACCCAAGCGTCATGCGGTGGCACCACGTCTTGCTAGCACGGGAGCTTCATAGTCCAGTCATTGAAGTCCTGAATTAGAAATAATTAAAGAGGATCTGAATTTCTCACAGTAGGTACTGTTTGCACCCTACAACAACTTCCTGATATTTTGAAGGATCATCCCCGGTCGGATTGTTTAAAAAAGAGATGTAAACAAAAAAAAAACGATTTTTTGCGAATATCTCTTCAACTTTCAAGAATAACGAGAAAATCTTCAAATAAAAGTTGTAAATAATCGAAGTTATAATAAAAAAGTTTTAGTGAAATTTTTACCTATATGCAATAGGGAAGCGGCAAAATGCGTTCAAAATTTGCGCACCACCTAAGGGAGCATGCTGCGCTTAAAAAGTTCATAAGAAATCGAAAAATTACTCTTTTTCGATGATTTTTTTTTAAATCGCATCTACAGGAGTAGACCTACATTTTGAGAGATAAAGAAAAAAAATTAATGCATTATTAATGCGATTATTGATTATTTTAGATTTTAAACCGATTTTTTTCACTGAAAACATTGGGGAACAATTTGTTTTCTTTTAACTTGGTATTCGTTAGATTATTATCTAAAAAAAAGTCCTCTACGGCTTCGCACTGAATACCTTCTGTGTGGAGATATAATATAATATAATACAACTGATTTTCTGGTGAGTAGCAGTCCTGAATGAAATCTGTGGCCGCACCACTGTACTGGGGACCGACAGAGAACGCGTATATATTCCCGACTCTCTCTTAGTCATAAACGCGTTCTGCACTGCGCGAAGCCGTCTGTGCCTCTACCAAGGAGTAGGTGTCCAACTACCTGCTCTTTACCTCTGTAGACCTTCGGCACGCTGCCAAAAAGTGCAATGGTAGTATCATGTATGCCCTTTGAGGTTTCGGTAATAATGCATATGCTGATAAACGACCAAGCAAAATTGACAGGTCCCCGTGGAACTTGTGTTGGAGAAGTTAATTACTTATTGCAAAAAAAATCGCATCTTGCAATGATAGTATCACGTATGCCGAGCATGTGAAACGATATTTCATAGAAAAAATAATATATATTGAAGAGAACGACCGGCATACGTGTATCGTAGGGACTAAGGGTCGGTACATGCTCTAAAAAGTGTTGTAAATTCAGAATTTTTTAAATGATCATATCACATATCATGTCCAACTACCTACTCTTAACCTCTACTGCGCCATGAGGACGACAGAGGTGGGAGCTAAACAGTATTTCTCTCTGTTGAAACACGTAGTGCGTGCTAGCGACGAATAAACGTTGTTGGAGCAATGCGGGTAATTTGTTAGTGTATAGTAATATCCATTTTATTAAGTAAGAAAATTCTTTTATTTTGTGGGTGATTGTAAATTTTTTTTTCTATTTTTACAATACCTTTAATTCAGAATTATCTTCTACAGGTGTCATCGAAATACTCCTGAAATGTTGAATTATACAGTTTTTTATTTGGGCACAAAGTTTTTAACGTTTAATAGAAAATTTCAAAAATAATACAAAAATTATAAATACCTATTATTATAACACATATACTTAAACTTGTTAATCCATATCTTCAAATATAATTATAAATAATTGAATTTTTTTCAATACAGTATTTTTAGAAATTTCAAAAAGAATCAAAATCAATATCATTATCTATATCATCTTCTTCGAATTCATAAATAGTGTTCTCATTTGCGTTAATAAGAATGTCGTACTTGTTATAAATACTTGTTATAAATACATGATATAAATAAATATATAACATATATCCTTAAACTTGTTAATCCATATCTTCAAATGTGATTATAAATGATTGAATTTTTTTTCAATACACCATTTTTAAAAATTTCAAAAAGAATCAAAATCATAAGGTAATATAAGGTAAACTAAGGGCGCGTCAAAAAATTACCATTATGCGATACATAAATATTTTGTTTTTAAAAGATACAATTAAACGATTTTAAAGTTCTCTAAATAGAACACCATGCAACCCAAAAATTGTATAACGAAACAATATGCGCTCATAAAGAATAATTATATACGTGTTCTTTATTTGTTCTATGCAAGAATTCTAAGACAACATTTTAGAACTGCTATAGAATTGTTATGAGATTGCTTTGTATAACTGTGTTATAAAAATTCTTTAAGAGACTTGTGAGAATATTTATTCAACAATTCTCTAAGTGTTTCCCGCAGACCTTACAGAACAGCTTCAAGAACTAAAAAGTTCTATAGAACGGTGCTCATTTTTACGGTATAAGTGTTGTAAGAACGCTTTGAAAATGTTCTTAGAAGAAACAGTGCTCTAAAAAATTTGCTCTAGAAACGTTCTTATAATTTGTATAGAACATGAAATTGTTAGCTGGGCTTTAACCAATTCCAACGAATAGGCCAAATGACATGGAATAACTTTTGCATGTATTATATTTTTAACGATGTCTTCAAGACAAACTAAATATCAAAAACTGCATTATTAATTTTTGGTCAAAAAAATTCAGAAGTGTACAAAATACGAGTACACAAATTTTTATCTTCCATTACTTTCAACCCTTCTGAGGTCGCGCGGTGAGCGTGGCCCCGCATTTTTTTTAAATCGTCATAATTGCTTAACTACTTCCATTTGAATGATCACCGGCTACGTATTCCGTCATTGAAGTGTCGCGAATACGATGTGCTTATAATATGATAGCTCTACATTTATTAGAAAAATGGAGAAAATATATTAATGAAGCGTGGGTGAAAAGGCGTGACCTCAGAAGGGTTAAAATAACTAGCAGAAAAATAGAAGAATGAAAAACCAAGCATGCTTGAAATTTATTTAACAGGTTTTTTTATATTTACCTTCGTGCAAAGTGATAGATTTCGTTTATGAATTCGAAGAAGATGATATAGATAATGATATTGATTTTGATTCTTTTTGAAATTTCTAAAAATGCTGTATTGAAAAAAATTCAATTATTTATAATCATATTTGAAGATATGGATTAACAAGTTTAAGTATATGTGTTATAATAATAGGTATTTATAATTTTTGTATTATTTTTGAAATTTTCTATTAAACGTTAAAAACTTCTGTGCCCAAATAAAAAACTGTATAATTCAACATTTCAGGAGTATTTCGATGACACCTGTAGAAGATAATTCTGAATTAAAGGTATTGTAAAAATAGAAAAAAAAATTTACAATCACCCGCAAAATAAAAGAATTTTCTTACTTAATAAAATGGATATTACTATACACTAACAAATTACCCGCATTGCTCCAACAACGTTTATTCGTCGCTAGGACGCACTACGTGTTTCAACAGAGAGAAATACTGTTTAGCTCCCACCTCTGTCGTCCTCATGGCGCAGTAGAGGTTAAGAGTAGGTAGTTGGACATGATGTGTGATATAATCTTTTAAAAAATTCTGAATTTACAACACTTTTTAGAGCATATACCGACCCTTAGTCCCTACGATACACGTATGCCGATCATACTATGCCTTCAATATATATTATTTTTTCTATGAATTATCGTTTCACATGCTCGGCATACGTGATACTATCATTGCAAGATGCGATTTTTTTTTGCAATAAGTAATTAACTTCTCCAACACAAGTTCCACGGGGACCTGTCAATTTTGCTTGGTCGTTTATCAGCATATGCATTATTACCGAAACCTCAAAGGGCATACATGATACTACCATTGCACTTTTTGACAGCGTGCCGAAGGTCTACAGAGGTAAAGAGCAGGTAGTTGGACACCTACTCCTTGGTAGAGGCACAGACGGCTTCGCGCAGTGCAGAACGCGTTTATGACTAAGAGAGAGTCGGGAATATATACGCGTTCTCTGTCGGTCCCCAGTACAGTGGTGCGGCCACAGATTTCATTCAGGACTGCTACTCACCAGAAAATCAGTTGTATTATATTATATTATATCTCCACACAGAAGGTATTCAGTGCGAAGCCGTAGAGGACTTTTTTTTAGATAATAATCTAACGAATACCAAGTTAAAAGAAAAAAAATTGTTCCCCAATGTTTTCAGTGAAAAAAATCGGTTTAAAATCTAAAATAATCAATAATCGCATTAATAATGCATTAATTTTTTTTCTTTATCTCTCAAAATGTAGGTCTACTCCTGTAGATGCGATTTAAAAAAAAAATCATCGAAAAAGAGTAATTTTTCGATTTCTTATGAATTTTTTAAGCGCAGCATGCTCCCTTAGGTGGTGCGCAAACTTTGAACGCATTTTGCCGCTTCCCTATTGCATATAGGTAAAAATTTCACTAAGACTTTTTTATTACAAATTCGATTGTTTACAACTTTTATTTGAAGATTTTCTCGTTATTCTTGAAAGTTGAAGAGATATTCGCAAAAAATCGGTTTTTTTTTGTTTACATCTCTTTTTTAAACAATCCGACCGGGGATGATCCTTCAAAATATCAGGAAGTTGTTGTAGGGTGCAAAAAGTACCTACTATAAAAAATTCAGATCCTCTTTAATTATTTCTAATTCAGGACTTCAATGACTGGACTATTCACTTTGCCGCCACTGACAATGAGTGATTGTCACTGAGTGACGTTATAGACCATGAGCTACCAATATGAAACCCTCCCCCCCCCGTGGGAATTTCTGACTCACATATTTTTTTGTTGGTATTGCCATCTAGTTTAAGGTTTTAGTTGTTTGCCTCTGGTCAATTACAGCATATCCCGAAAAAACATGAAAAACCACGAAAACACGGAGGAAATGAATCTTTTTCAATTGATTCTTATTTCATTAAAATTTTTCGTTGAAGAAGGTATTTTTATAAATAATATTTTGTGCAGGAATTCTTCCCTGAGTTTTTAGTTACATATTCTTCTATTTTTTCTTGTAAATATGAACCTTAACACAAAATTCTCATTATGTGAATATAAACGAAAACATTCTAGTTATAATAATGAAAATTCACTTTCAATCTCAAAATCAAATAAGAGTATTTCATTTTATAACAGCATCTGTAATCAGCAGTCTTCTTCTTCATCCTCATGTACTATATCGGCTAAGTTAACTACTTCTGGGTCATCTCCATCTTCAAACTCATCTGGATGAAAGCTTTCCATAACATCGGTTAATTCGTGCGGCAACGGATCCCCTTAATCCAATCAAACTTCAGTTGTCCATTCTCCAACTTCCAACCATGTCCCACTGGAGTTGGTAGTATGGATTTAGCGACGTGTGCATTGTTCCATATATATCACTGGTAGTTTGCACGACTGATGTGCTTTTCAAGTGAAGCTTTACAAGGAGGTAGTAAACTCAATTCGACATCTTGAATATTTGGCAATGCAAATTGAGAGTATTTTTGTGTGAACATATCGTACCGTAGCATATTTATATCTGTGTATCCCTTATCACTGTACAAGCAACAGACGAATTCCTCTAGGCCTGTCTGTAACATGTCTGTAATTGTAAGTGATGATCCTAATGATCTAAGGATAGGCACGAATTTCGAAAACTTCCAATTTAGATTTTACTGACAACTTTCCATGACGAACAAATGAACTGGTAGTGTCGCATCCGGATAATGCATGCATATTCAACATAGCATGGCTCTTTGCTACACCTAAATCCCGAGAAATGATGGTGACATTAATGACCCTTCGTTTATTTCTAGTTCCTATATCAAACAGTAACACATTTTCAATTTCGTTGGCGTAACTTAACAGCAACATAAAAACATCGGTCTGGTGATCTAATTCTGATAGGCAAATTGTCTTGACAGGATTGAGGAGCATGAAAGCAATGTAATGTAATTAAAGTATCCGCATCCTCTTGTGAAGAGCATAGCTCTTCTTGTATCGTATAATTCACAGTTGAACCGTCTTCGCTAGTAAACAACATGCACTCTGATCATTATGTGTGTGTGTGTGATGAGTAAAGATTTCTATCATGAAAATAGTGGGCATATATGTCTTGTTTCCATTCATTATGTAGAAGGTTGACAAGTTGTTCCTTGTTTTTGCCATTACTGAGGAATTTTTTCCAATCCCGAGGAATCTTGGTCTTAGGTATCTCCACGGCCCCTTCTTAGTCCCTCAACGTTTTTAACAATTAGAGGACGGGGGTGGTACCTTTAGGGACCACCCTGGGAACACAAACTATTTAAAAAAAATCCCCGTCCTCTAAAGGTTAACCTTCCTAAGTCGCTCGGGTCATTTCTGACCCGTAGCATATTAATTTTGTTAATAACACCAAGACCGCACACGATACATACTTATGGGTTAGTGACTTTATTTGTATAGTCTATAGAGAAATTCTGGTGATTTTAATTTTTGAAAAATCGATCAGGAGTACTTACGATAAAAATAGTTACACGGAGGTTATTCGGGTCAAAAATGACCCAATGCATTTGTGCGGCGATTTTCGCATATTTCGTGTTTAGACTGACAAGACTAAATAATGTATCATAGCATGCTTATTATTATACATATATAGGACGAGCAAAATAAAGTACTCGCGTGAGTTACATAGCAGCAACAATGTTGTTCGTTGCAGAGCTGCTGCTCACAGCAGCTCGCAGATCCGAGCTTGTTCGCGCTTGACTTTGAAGCCTCCTTCTTTCTTCGATTATTTATTCTATCAGTTATTCAATGAACGTTCACGCAGCAGGGTGCATTTTTAGTTTGTCAAAACTTTTAAACTTGAAAATTAAATCTGAAGTGGTACCTTCTTATTCTACATCTGAGTCTATAGGCGCGAAGAATAGAGGTCGTTGCTACGTATGCCAGAAAACTGACAACAAATCTTTTTACAAATGTCACCGTTGCCAAAAATTTATTTGTAAGGGTCATCTAGTGCAAACACATATGTGCTTGAGGTGCTCATAATGGTTTTTCTGTAGCACATTACGGGACAGAATCAACACTAGTTAGATGTAAGCGTTCTAAAAAAAAATAGTTTTACGTACGTTAATATTCGAAAAGCAATATTGTTTCATTTAAATACGTATCCAGTATTTAGAAGTAAGTAATCAATACCAAAGTGTATTAAAAATTGGAGCAATAAATAGTAACAAACGTGTTATTATATACCACATGTCCTATGGCCAACCGCGCAGGTGAGCTGCGACCTGAATTCTTGACTTCGGCAGTATTTATGGTACAGTTAGAGTGGGCTTCAGACGAGTGCGCTGCATAAGAACGAAAAGTGTCGACTGCTCTTCTAATAGCTGTCAATTCGGGAGATCGAAGCGTTTCGTGTAACCTCAAAATCGTAAACTTTTGAATTAGTAGTGAATAATTTGTAGAAGTGATGAGAAATAATCATAAATAATCTTCCGAATTGACAGCCATCGGGAAATCAGACGACGCTTCTCGCTCTTACGCTGCGTTCTTACGAAAAGTGTGAAACGTCTGATCTCCCGATGGCTATCAATTCGGGAGATCGAAGTCTAAGCTCGAAATCGTGAATCTTTGAATAAATGGTAAGTAATGTTCAGAAGTGAGAGTTAACAATCATTCGGGTTTTTTCGATGTCCAACCGAATTACACGCCTCATGCCTATTTGTTTCAGAAATTATTTCCGCGCTAGCACCGCGCGTGTCTAGGAAGTAGTTTTACGAAGTAGCGTGAGCGATACCTAAGGTGTCAATTCGGAAGATTATTTATGATTATTTCTTATCACTTCTACAAATTATTTCAAAACTTTACGATTTTGAGGTTACAAGAAACGCTTCGATCTCCCGAATTGACAGCTATTAGAAGAGCAGTCGACACTTTTCGTTCTTATGCAGCGCTCTCGTCTGAAGCCCACTCTAACTGTACCATAAATACTGCCGAAGTCAAGAATTCAGGTCGCAGCTCACCTGCGCGGTTGGCCATAGGACATGCGGTATGTGGGTCATTTTTGACCCAAACAAACCTCTGTGTATAGTCGAAATGAGTGACTTAGGAAGGTTAATAGATACATCTGCGTAAGTATCCATCACGAAATCTCTCCGCTTGCATTTTGGAAAGCGGCTTAAGACTATCTCGGCGAGCTCACCAAAGGTTTCTGGAATATTACTGAGAGCTTGAAAGTAAGCCATGCCATCAATCATATAAATGCATTCTTCAACCTTAGGAGGTTTATTTACCGCACCCTTGATCTCCAAAGCATGGAGTAGTTTAGCCTTGTTTGTTTTTGTAGGACACCCATCAGCAGTTGCTAATGCCCATGGTACTGGTCCTAATAGATAGGATAACAGCATTTCTAGGCTAATCTGACGTTCCTGGGACAGGAGCGAAGCTCGACCAAAAATATTTCTTTCTGCTCTTATCTCAACTAATCTGTTTTGAGAGGACGTAACAATTATCTTCTCTTGAATACTCTTAAAAGTTTTAAGCTTTTGTCTCTTCAGTGGTTCATGACATTTTCTATTCTTTAAAATAAATCTGTCTTGTAGGAAAGTGTTGTATGCAGCTTTCCCCAGAATATCTACATTGAGTAAATCTTCTTCCACTGATTCAGGTGCAGGCCTTCCAGATGATAAACAGAACAGAGAATCCTTGTCGTCAACTTCAAATGGATTGATACATTACTCAATAGCTTCAATTACTTTCAAGACACTTTGCTCACTTCGTTTCATTTCTCCTATTTGCATGTCTCGGTGAGAGGAATCTGATGTATGTAACATACTTGCTTTTTCAAATGCCAATTCTACATATTTAGCACGTTCATGCCTTGTAATACACCAACGTGCATATGTCCAGAACTTTCTGCTGTAACCCACTATGCCGCCGGTGCATTTGGCATGTCGATTGATTGTCTGTTCTATTGTGATGTCAATACAATTTCTAGAACTTGGAACTTATGATCTACAGACGCTATTAAGGGGTATGAATCGATCTTCCGAATTCCGTCGCTCAGTGCGACGGAACACTGTGGTTTTCCACGTTTTTCCGGGATATGCTGTAATTGACAAGAGGCAAACAACTAAAACCTTAAACTACATGACAATACCAACAAAAAAATATGTGAGTCAGAAATGCCCACGGGGGGAAGGGGGGGGGTATACACGAGCCTTCGCTCTATTACTGGGATGCCACTGACAAGGAGAGTATTCGAGGTGTACCTCACCGATTTTTTTCATTCTGCGATATGTTGTAGTAAATCAACAAACCTTAGACACATATTTTTTATACGTGCTAATTCGGTCATTTAAGGGGTGAAAATCACCCTTAAACTTGACCCCCTAAAACCCATTTTCTACGATTTCTAAAAAACTACGTTGAATTTCTTAACGAAACAAATTGAATATTATACCTTATCGAAAGGCGATGGCATGTGAAGTACTTTTACACTCGGTGGTTGCATCCCTCATTTTTCGCAGGGGTAAAACTAAGTTTTTCCACAATTTTTTCGCCACAGATGTTACCAAAATTATTAAATCTGGATAACAATTATTTTATTATAAAGAAAAAAAGAAATTAAAGTTGACATATTTCGGGGTTTTTCGAAAAACCCCCTCGAAAGGATAAACCACCTCTAAATTAAATGTATTTTATTTTTAATAAAAAAGCTTATTTTTTTCATTCTGCGATATATCATAGTGCACCGAAAAACATTAGACGCGTATTTTTTTTGTTACGTGCTAATTCTGTCATTTAAGTGGTGAATTAAATGATCATTTATTAACGTTGTTATAAATACATTTAATATTCTTTGTTTTCAATGTATGAGCGTAGGTACAATAATTTGACAATTATCAATTTTTATAATTTGAACAGTAATGATAATTATGGAAAAAATGTTGAAGACATAGTGATTTTTCACACCATGAACAATTGCAATATTAGCGCAGCCCTCTATTTCACAGTATACATTAGTGTCATCTCCAAAACCATAGTCAACCGGGTTCTCAAAATCATTTGGTTTTTCATTAGTATAGCCACTTTTAAACCACGAATATTTGAATAAATTTATGTATCGTGGAGAAGATAACTGATTGTGAACCAAAGATTGGGGTTTGATGATGTTGTTTCTTAAGTGGAGATTTAAATCTTCATTCATGAGTATTACATTATCAGAAAGATGTCTAACATAATTCTTCCACATTCTAAAGCCAAATACATCTAAAATGGCTGTATTTTACCAGTTGTACCTTTCGGAATGATTTTTAAAGCGATTTCTTTATTTGGAGGAGTTGTTTCCTGTACAACAGCAGAGCAATGTCCACTCCACGAATCAACCAGCAAAACGCTTGATGCTCCAACATTTGGAAAATATACATCTTTCAGCCAAGTTTTAAAATGATCTGAAAATATGTTGAATTTTAAGCAATTTTAATTATGTATGCAAAATAGTGTCGAATATAAAATTCAGCTATTAATACCTGAAGTCAGTTTTCCTGACTTAGAAGCCATAATATAAACGTTAGGAGGTCTAAATAAACTCTCTTCTACTAATGGTCCAAATTCACCACTTCTTTCCTTCAGTACAATAAAAAGTGGTGACATTAGCTTTCCATCACCTGATACCATTGCCTGAATGGTGTAACTGTGGGTCGTTGAACTAACAGACTGTACTAAACACTGAATTTGTTGTTCTCCTTCAACTGCTAAAGTCCGTCCAGAATGTATTTCTAATTGAAATCCACTCTGATCTGAATTAAAAACGTTCTCTATACCTTTCTCTTGAATTACTCGTTTAATTTCAACTACAAAAGCATCAGCTTTTCTCTGTAAATAGTCAGCACCTTCAAGCGTTTTTTTAGTAACGAATTTATTTATTTTTCTGCTCACAATTCTATGAGCTTTTTTAAAATTATGTACCCACTGATGTGAAGCTTTAAAACGTAAATCTTCGTTTCCGATATCTTTTTGCGCCTGTAAAGCCCATTTTTGCAAATCTCTGTCATGTATAATATGACCGGCATCAATAGCACTTTTTAAATTTTCCAAAACAAATGTAGAGATTCTTCCTATTTTTTCTCTATAAGTTCCTCCTTTATTTAGCGTATGTGCCCAGCGTTTTAATTGGGTTATCGATTGAACTTTCCGGAACCTATTTTGTACAGTTCTTAATGCAAGATTTTTTGTAACTCCACTTCTCCAGAATTCTACAGCTTTTGCTTTATAATTGTGAGATAATTCTTCAGAATCTTTTGTGCACACTTGTAAGTTTTCATCTATATCTGCAGTCTATATTTTATCATTGTCTTCTACAATTTGCATGTCAATATCTTTATACGATTCTTGAAAGTCTAATGTTTCATCTTGAACAAATTCTATGCCATTATATTCTTTCATAGCATCTAATAAAATATCTTCAATACTTTGTTTTAAATTAATTTCCGTCTGTGTTATTGGTGTTTCCGGTAACTTTAATGCTTGAAATGTCACCACAAGTAAATTTATGACGTTGATTGGATTGACGATCATTTTGTAAACAATGCATCTGAAAACAAATCCCATATTGTAAGGAATAAATTGAATAAATTTATACTTGATTATATAAAATTTATAGAGAAAAATAAAAAAACATCTGCTATAACATTCTACCTTTTCATTAGAAGGTTCTTTTTATAGTGGACAGGACATTATTATATAGATACAAAATTTATAAAATGAAATATAAATGTTTTAATTTGTTTTAATCTGCTTTGGGAAGGTCGAGAAAGAACTATACTAACTTGGTAAAAAAACGCCAAACTAACAATTCAGTAAAAAATGTTTAAACTCACCAAATTTACAAAAATATTTAGGCACTTGTACATCTGTACTGAAGAAGTCATAAAACAAGGAGGAAGGGAACGAGGAAAACTGGGACGGCCGCAACGAAGAAGAGGGCCATTTTCATTAAGGGGGTCCTCTAGTGGAAATGGTGTTTTTTCGTGCTTTTTTGGGAATTAATTTCTCCGAAATTGCAAATGACATTAAAATAAAAATCTTCATATATTTATTCTTTATATATTAAAGTATAAAAAAAAAATTTCTGTTGCCCGCGGCTGCCGATGGTATTAGGGTCCGACCGCTTCAAACCACCCATGGTTCCTTTGCATTGGCATTTTCGCCGCATTCTCCCGTCGTTCCAGTGTTTCTGAAAGTCAATTCCATTTTTTTTTCTTAAAAGGTATAACCCAAATTAGAGCTTGAACTACGATAATCCCGATCCTACAAAAATTGGGGATGCGGCAGCGTTTTTTAGGTTTTTTTTTCGAAATTGCCACTTTTTTCGCTAAAAAAACTTCCCCCTAAAACAAGACTTTTCCACGGAGGATCATAATTGTAGTTCATGCCCTGGGAAAAAAGGTTCTTAATCGAACAAAAAAAAAGTGGGGGAATCAGTAAATTAGTTTTGCCGGAATCGTGCGGCGAAATTTTGAAAACGTGTTTTCGAGAAAATCGCGTTTAAAGTTTTGAAACCGTGTAACTTTGAGAAAATTTTAACTACCTTTAATCTGCAATTCCTGGGCCATAGAGTAAGCCCTCCTCATCAAGGCCTCGGCCTGCTGTCCCGTCTTGAGTCCCATAATTTGCATGATTTTCAATAAAGGCTCGTATCCTTCATTGAAAATTATTACGCCCAATTTCATCGCGATTTCAACGATTACGGGGCCACTATGCGTATGCTTCGGTGAAAATGTCCAGATAAGCGAATTCACGGATTCATTGTTATTTTGCGTGAATGCTCCGAGGCATATTTCTAACAAATTTTCTAACGTCAAATCGGTGTAAATAGGCTTAATTGCCTTTAAGACTTCATCATTCAAAGGTTGACGCGAATGTTTAAAACTGTCCAGTTCATTTTTCCAGCGTAAGCGAATAAACCAATCAGGATCAAGTATTCCGTTGTCCGTAACCCCACCACAACGGAATACTTCATCCTGATTAGTCTATTCGCTTACGCTTACGTCTTACGGCCTTACGGAATTTTGTGTGTGATGGCCTTAAGCGGCAACAAGGGTGGCAGCCTTAAAACGGCAGCTGCGGCGGAGGGCGCATTTTCCGCTCAGTGGTGTGGGAAAGATTTGCAGCTCTGTATCTCAGAGACGTTATCGAATTGAGCAAAACCCTTTCGCACAGTTATTCTACTATAGTTATACTATAAAAATATGAAATAAAAAAAAATCGATTTTTTCATAATTTACCACTAGAGGACCCCCTTAACCCCTACGGTCCCTCCCACCTCCAAATTCCCTTCTGCTCCCAATCCGTAATAAAGAGTAGTTCAGCGGTTCGAAGTGGTTTTGCGACGTAACAATTTGTTTCGTTAAGAAATTCAACGTAGTTTTTAAGAAATCGTAGAACACTGGTTTTAGGGGGTCAAGTTTAGGGGTGGTTTTCACCACTTAAATGACAGAATTAGCACGTAACAAAAAAAATACGCGTCTAATGTTTTTCGGTGCACTATAATATATCGCAGAATGAAGAAAATAAGAACTTTTTTATTAAAAATAAAATACATTTAATTTAGTGGTGGTTTACCCTTTCGAGGGGGTTTTTCGAAAAACACCGAAATATGTCAACTTTAATTTCTTTTTTTCTTTATAATAGAATAATTGTTATCCAGATTTAATAAATTTGGTAACATCTGTGGCGAAAAAATTGTGGAAAAACTTAGTTTTACCCCTGCGAAAAATGAGGGATGCAACCACCGAGTGTAAAAGTACTTCACGTGTCATCGTCTTTCGATAAGGAATAATATTCAATTTGTTTCGTTAAGAAATTCAACGTAGTTTTTGAGAAATCGTAGAAAATTGGTTTTAGGGCGTCAAGTTTAAGGTTGATTTTCACCCCTTAAATGACCGAATTAGCACGTATAAAAAAATATGTGTCTAATGTTTTTTTATGTACTACAACATATCGCAGAACGAAGAAAATCGGTGAGGTACACCTCGAATATTCTCCTTGTGAGTGATTGTCACTGGGTGACGTTACTGTGACGCCACTGTGACTTAATCTTTGAAAAAATCCAAATTGTTCAGTAAAAATTATAATATAAAAGTTCCATCGTAAACTTAACCCATTAACGCCCGAATTAATTTTTGGTGGATTTTCTTTACAAAAATTGCATGATTTGTTACTCATGAGGTTATGAGAAAAAAATTCCAAATGGCCGTCCTATAAATAAGACGCTGAGCGCTAATGGGTTAAGTTTAATATGATTCTTGACGAATATTCTATAAATAATAAATGATTAATTGTCATGATCGCTACTGTTTTGAAAAAAAAAGTATCAAATTATTTTGAAAAATTTAATGGGAATGAACGCTCAGGGCCCTTTTCTCGAACTCGCTCGTATCTTTGCGTGCACGCATCTTAGCGAATAGACCAATCAGGATCAAGTATTCCGTTGTGGTGGGTTACGGACAACGGAATACTTGTTCCTGATTGGTCTATTCGCTAAGATGCGTACACGCAAAGATAAGAGCGAGTTCGAGAAAGGGGCCCCAGCGAGGAAATTAGAAATAGGCCCATATTTCATGGGTCCAACATGTCGAATTGTCGTATACGACAAGTTACTCCGATTGGCTGTAAAAAAATCGGGTGGGGGGTCCGTCGTAGATATCTTGTCGGATGAATGAAATAGGGTCGATTGCCGACACTTCTGTTTGTCGTTGCGACAGTCTGGAAATGGTGGTGCCACCAAGTGGTGAAGTTTGGCAGTCCGGGTCCTCATTGTATTAAAATGAATTTTTTTAAAAATATAAATTTTTTAAAAATGAATTTTTTTTAAATATAATAAAATTCACTTTGCACCATCAGTGCCAATAAAATTCGTAAAGTCAATATCTCTGTAAAAAAAAGGCGGCATGTTCATTCAGTGCAAACAAAAATTGATACGTAAAATACTCTCCAAAAAAGATTTGAAATCAATTAAGATCATGTTCAAAATTTAAATATAAAAAGTAAAAGGCATCATTTGAACGGAAAATTATTGTAAATCAGGTTACTAAAAATTCGACTAAAAAAAATTATAAAAAAATTTTAATAAAAAAGAACTTGCCGCGTTTAAGTTTTCATATTTTGTCCACTATACCGAATAATTGGCAGTGCTTGGACGGCGCTAGAGTGACTCATAAATTACACTGCCGAAGTCAAATTCAGAGAAATTCAGAAGGCCCCCGCCTCGTCGGTTTTCCGTGCGATATTCGGTATACTGGTGGTATCATATAAGTGTATGAATTTATTTAAAATCATAAGTGCATAAACATCAAGTATAATTCTATGTCTGAATGTTTTATTTTGAAGGAAAAAAACGCGGCAAGTTCTTTTTTATTAAAATTTGTTTATAATTTTTTTTAGTCGAATTTTTAGTAACCTGATTTACAATAATTTTCCGTTCAAATGATGCCTTTTACTTTTTATATATAAATTTTGAACATGATCTTAATTGATTTCAAATCTTTTTTGGAGAGTATTTTACGTATCAATTTTTGTTTGCACTGAATGAACATGCCGCCTTTTTTTTTTTACAGAGAATCTGTTTTTGTGGGGGGATTTCACTACTTTTTGGAATATATTCATGAGGAGAATACGTACATGTAGGAGAATAGCTTTTTATTACCACAAAATTAAAGTCTCACATTTTATACCGATACGAGCTAATTAATTATAACCACGTTATTTCTTATTTATTCTCGTAATATTTTGAAAGAGATTTATAAACTAGAGTGCCCTTATATTTTTCACTTTGCCTTAGTATTTTGGAGAAATAAAACATACCACTTTCGAATGTACAGGCCATCGGATTTTTCGATTTTCGGCCGTCGATTTTCGTCTTGAAAATCTCTAAATTTTTTCCGCAGCATGTCTCGATAACTTCTCAATAGTTTTCGAGATATTTGAAAAAGCCGTACAAAAAAATAAAATTTATTAAAAATTAAAAAGCACACTTTGGCTTTATATAACATTTGTTCTACATATTTTTCTGAGTGTTTTAAAAAAAGAAAATTTAAAATCGGACACTTGTAAAGTAAAAGTGACAACAAAGTCGATTTTCTCAGCCCATCTACTGTAGGTACTACACTGAGCGGTAAGAATCCGTCATTTCTCCCCTTTGCAAAGCTGACTCAACATTCGAAATATAGCAGTATCAATTAAAGTGCGACATTTCCTGCTATTTTTAGGTGAATTATTCGATTTGATTTTGTTTCGTGAAACTTCGATGGTTCTACCGCGAGCATTCCGTCCCTACGGCGCCGGTCGGCCGGCCTTCGAGAAACCGTCGGCGAATTATTGTATTGCGAGGTTTCCTCGAAAGTTGGAGCCGTCAACTTTCAAAACAGAACTGTAAACCAGCCTCTGACTCTGCTACCCCAAGGTGACCTGTGGAGGGTCGCCTACAGCCCCTCAGCGTTACGAAAAATTCCTGGATCGAGCGCGTCCACTCTTTCGCTATACTTTCCTTTTTCCTCCCCCAAGTTCAAGGAGAGGAACAGACCTTTCTGCCCTCGACACGATCAGTCGCTTCCTTGCTTTACCACGGTTCAGTCGAAATCTCTATCCGCTTGTCTCTCGAGTATAACAGCAACCCTTCGCAGCATTTACCCGATTTTTCTTGTTAGAGTGTATGTATAATATCATTTTGTCAATTTAAAAATACAGTCCATTTTCGTTTTATTAATTCGTGCTGTTCTAAGATCAATTACGTTTCCTACGTCTGACCGTCTCCTTCCTCACACTAGTTCTATTAATTCAAATCGTATCAATCTCTCCCTTCAGATTTAAACATTCATTCTATTTCCTTGAATCACTATTATGTGGATAATGAATAAATTATAAAAAAAAGAAAAGCTACCAGAAATTCTATTGTGATAATTGACTGTAATATTGAGTAAGATAATAGTTAATAAGTTGTTTTTCATGGAATAAGAAGGAATGGATTTGTTTTTTGTATGAAAGTTATGAAAATAGTAATAACGTTCAGAATTGCTTTGTTCAATTTATATATGTATATATAACATAAGCGAAACGAGCGATGTTAGAAGGACAATGACAGATCTGTTAAAGAGGGAGATGTCGTAACAGAAGGATGCGACTATAGTAGGGAATTTGAAAAATTAGCGAGAGAAGTGATTAAAGAAGAGGCGGCAGCGAAAGTAAGTAGGTATAGACAACCTGCAGTTGGGAGAGCACAGCGAGGGCGATATAACTTGTAAAGACATCTATGTTTTGTAAACTGTACTAAAGTCAGAATGGTGAATAAATAGAAATACAAAAATATATATATAACTATTTAATAAGATATGGTGTATTGAATGATTATTATTCCCATTAAGTACAATGTTTGTAAATAAAATTGTAATAAAATAAGGTGACCATGTTCAATAAGAAATGTTTTCATATCATTTCGTATCCCTGTTAAACATCTCTGATTAGAATTTATTGGATACGATTAAAACGTTAAAAGATGCAATTTAAAATGATTAAAATCATATTTCAATCGATTAAAAAATGATTGAAATATATTCATTTTATTCGTTCTCAATAAATTGTAACAGATGGGGATGTTAAATTAGGTAATCTTTGACATGTATAAATCACAATATGTGGTATTAAAATTATTATTTAAATAATATTTAAAACACAGTAAAGTGTTTACAATATAGAATATCAGAATACGTGTAAAATCACATGTAAAATCACATGTAAAAGCACATGTAAAATCACGTGTAAAATCACGTGTAAAAGCACATGTAAAATCACGAGTAAAATCACATGTAAAAGCACATGTGAAGGTTTTGGATTTTTACATACGATTTTACATGTGCCTTCACATGTGCTTTTACATGTGCTTTTACGTGTGCTTTTACATGTGCTTTTACATGTGCTTTTACATGTGCTTTACATGTGCTTTTACACGTTCACTTTTTCAGTAGGGTAACAATAAGTATACTCTTCCAATAACCGTGACGAATTGTTTCATCACATGTAAAAATACTACTTATGACAGTATGTATGTTGTTACATATTAACTCGAGATGTTGGAATAGTTTTAATGCCGGGTTTACACGCTTGGCACTTGCCTCAAACTCCAAACATTCACAAACGCACAAACGTGTAAACGCTTCGCAAGCGCTTACCGTAAACTTCCTTTGATTTGTGCCAAAAACCGACACTCGGTCGAATCGGCGACAAGTGCTAGCAAGCCTACACAAGCAAAGCCAAAGTGCTATTCACACGTTTGAATTTGTGATGGCTTGTCGAGGTTTGGCAAGCGTATAAACCCGGCATATGAAATCCTTTTGCATGCACCGCTGAAAGTTTGCCCTTACTCGTAAATAAATTTATCAAGTCACTCGCAAAGTTACGTATGCGCATCTTAGCGAATAGACCAATCAGGATCAAGTATTCCGTTGCGGTAAGGGTCCTGATTGATCTACTCGTTAAGATGCGTATACGTTTCCTGATACGGAATACATGATCCTGATTGGTCTATTCGCTAAGATGCGTGCACGCAAAGATACGAGCGAGTTCGAGAAAGGGGCCCCTGATCTGCCGGTGGCTGTCAATTCGGGAGATCGAAGTATCTAACCTCGAAATTGTTAATTTGTAAATAATAATGAATAATGTGTAGAAGTGATAAATAATTATTCGGGTTTCTTCGATAAGTTTCCCCAAGTGTTTAAAAATCGGTGTCCATAACTGTGGCTTCAACTTCCAGTGATTAAGTAAGTAATTACTGCAGAACGAGTAGGTTACAAGATTTTCATGAAGTTTTTGACGGTTTTCTTGCATGTCCCCTTTCATAAGGTGCAAACAAAGAGGATGTAACTCCTGTCCTATCCTGAAGAAAATGAGTCGATGGACATCAGACAATGTCGAACTTATCACCGAACGCCTTTCACCCATGGTATTTTCATTTTAATATGCGCTTTTCATTTCAACTATTCCTGCTTTAAATAACTTTCACTTCTTTCAAAGTATTTACCTCTTGTACGAATTGTTGATCGTAGGGGGCAGCAATCAATGATTGTGACTAATCGTAGACAAATTATTCCTGCGATGATGTTCCAGTTGCGAAGCATACACTAGCAAGTCAGCTTACAGCGTCCGATGTTTAGTATCAACTTTACCTCTTTTGGAACACCCATCACCCGAGCATAATCACGATTACGTTAACGTTAATTGCAGAGTAGACTGTGAGCTTGGGCATAGTATCGCAGTAGTAGTTCGGCACACTTGTCTCTACGACAAGTCGCTATTATTGATCGCTGCCTCCTACCATGAACAGTTCATAAAAGGTTATTAGCTTGGAAGAAGTAAAAGTTTAACGCTGGAATAGTTGAAACGAGAAGCGTGTATTGCAATTAATGTACCGTGGGTAATAGGCGCTCGGTGACAAGTCTGAAATTCTCCAATGTCCATCGAGTCATTTTTTTCCGGACAGGACACGAGCTAGATCCGCTTCAGTTGCACCTGTACGAGATGACATGTCAGAAAATCATGAGTCTTCGTGAAAATCTTCTAATCTACTTGTTCTGCAGTAATACTTAATAATATCACTGGAAGTTGAAGCAACAGATATTGGCAAAAATCATACACCCCGGTTTTTAAACACTTGGGGAATATCATCGAAGAAACCCGAATGATTATTTCTTACCACTTCTACATATTAGTAATCATTATTTACAAATTAACGATTTCGATCTCCCGAATTGACAGCTACTGGGAGATCAGACTTTTGACACTTTTCGCTCAGCTCGTAAGACCGCAGCGCACTCTCTCGAAGCCAACTCTTAAAGCACCGAGCTAACCACTTCCAGCCAAATGTCAGGGAAATTCAAAATCAGGAGTTTTTGCCAGAGGACATTCGGTATATGTTGTTACATATATTAACTCGAGACGTTGGAATAGTGTTAAGAAATCCTTTTGCATGCACCGCTGAAATTTCGCCCTTACTCGTAAATAAATTTCTAGCACAGAGCATCGATATTTTGCTGCACTTGTATTCTTCCGGGAGGTCCTAAAATAATTATAAAAACCCCATATAATTCAGCCCTAACAAGTACAATCTTATCGAGCTGTACCTTATCGAGGAGATCTTTCGACGTAATGATTCTGAAATGCTTCTATGATGTTTTGCAACATTCGCGAATTTATCGAGAAATATATATTATGAGTAAAGGAGTGTTTCTAACATACGGTAGTGTTCACGCGAATATTGTAAAATATCGCAGGAATGTTACAGAAAAGTTACTTACAAAAACGTGCTTTGCGGGGTGTAAATGGTGATATTTTGTAATTTCCATCGTTACACCAGAGGCGAAGAAGAGATGAAATAGAAGTGAGGTTCATGTACACTTCACGTTTGACAGGTCCGTATATAAATTGAAACTTGTGATAGTATAATACGAAAGAGGAAAAACTTATATCGATAAAGAAAAAATAATAATAATGTAGTTACTCCATTATTGTAATCCAATAACATTGTATCACTTATTTTTCTGCCACGACTTGAATTGCTGATAGTGAACAAAAATCAAATTTATTGGTTGATCCATCCACTATCAACAATCAAAGTCGTGACAGAAAAATAAGGGATACAATAGAATTGGATTACAATAATGGAGTAACTACTTTATTATTATTTTTTCTCTTTATCGATATATTTCCTTTTTCGTATTATACTATCACACACAAGTTCCAATTTATATACCGACCTGTCAAACGTGAAGTGTACATGTACCTCACTTCTATTTCATCTCTTCTTCGCCTCTGGTGTAACGATGGAAATTACAAAATGTCATCATTTAAACCCCACACAGCACGTTTTTCAAGTAACTTTTCTGTAACATTTCTGCGATATTTTACAATATTCGTGAACACTACCGTATGTATAAATATATATTTCTCGATAAAAACATTTCGGAATCATTACCTCGAAAGATCTCCTCGATAAGGTACAGCTCGATAAGATTGTACTTGTCAGGGCTGAATTACCCAGATAGCAAAATGTAGTCACAATGCACGCACTGTGAGTGCACGCGTGCGCTTCAAGTCGCACGCGTGCGACGCATCTGGCCTTACAGATGTGCGCGCATATGCATCGCATTTGTAGCGCACGCGTGCTACTTGAACGCATGCGCGGAAATGTCGCGGGAAATTCAACACCGTTAGAAAATTAATATGGATTCTACGTAAATGTTTACAATAAGTGACACAATTTTTATGAGTAAATCCGTTATTCATTTATTATTATAATATAATACATAGTTATACATGACAATACATTTTGAGAAGTACATTTTGAGAGTTACGTTGTTATCAGTCTGTTAAGTAAGAGCGCGTACGGCGTTATTCATAATAAACTTATTCGACAGTGTTTTTTCCACATACATACGTTTGACATGTTCCAAGGCAATACGCAATTATATTAATAATGAGTCCAATCACCACCGTCGATAATCGCTTGGCATCTCCGAGGCATACTATCCATCAAGTTTTCGATGGTGGTGATTGGACTCATTATCAACTGTAATTGCGCAATGCGTTGGAATATGTAAAACGTATGTATATGGAAAAAACATTGTTGAATACATTTTTTATGAATAACGCCGTACACGCTCTTACTTAACCCTTACTTGCCACACTTCTATAGAATCACGTACTTGCCACACTGGGGTTGATTTACACCCCAGCGAGAAAATTGTTATAACAAACAAATTATTGCATATTTGGACTTGAAAATTGTATCAGCTCTTCTTAAGAGCGTGCTTTAAAAGGCAGTGGAACTTGTATAGTCAGAACTTAGTTAAGTATGCGAAAAAAATCAAATATTAAAGTTACACGGTCTTTTAAGGTACGCTCTTAAGATAAGCTGGTAAAATTGTCAAGTACAAATTGCTATAATTTATTTATTATAACAATTCTTCTCGCTGAAGTGTAAATCAACCCTTGTGTGGCAAGTACGAATTTTACCATGGGGTGGTTTCGAACCCCAGTGCGGCAAGTAAGGGTTAACAGACCTATCTACTGGAAAATCAAATTTTGCCGGCCCTCCTAGAAGTCGCTGAAGATCAACCAGTCATATTCCAGCATGACGGTGTACCAGCGCATTCAAGCAGAATGGTGACTCCGCTATTGAATGACATTTTCGGCGCACGTTGGATCGGCTTGAGAGCACCCAGGAAGTGGTCAGCTAGATCTCCGGATCTGATTCCCCTCGACTTCTTCTTGTAGGGTTACTTGAAGATGAAGGTTTTCGACGAGCGGCGGCCGATTCAAAATATCGAACACCTTAAAGCACGCATCAGAGAAGAGTGCGCTGCGATACCTGCAGATATGTTGGCAACACACAGCGGAACCTTCTGCTACGTGTGCGAATGCAGTGCCGACAAGAAAATAGAAAGAGGTCATATGGAACACATGAGATAATCATACGGTTTCCACGGCAACAATGGCCGACTGCCCTTGAAGCCGCAACAAGAACATTCGGCTTTCCGAGTCACAGTGAGAACGGTAGGGTGGGAGATGAAGTTACATGGAATTCGTAAAACCTTACAAATTCATGAAGAGGTCGTACGAAATTCATGTAACGTGTCAATTGGCCTCCACGTGGCATCTCCTGGTAATACTCCATACTGGAGTAGCTAACAATTGACAGTAAATCGTTAAAATGAACCCATTACTTTAACGTTACAACACCAACCAAAAATGTTCGGATGTAACTCCTATCCTATCCTGAGGAAAATTAGTCGATGGACATCAGACGCGGAAATCTACGTACACACAGCAGCAATAATCGGGTGGGACGTTGGAAGTTCGAGCGAGACGCATAATTAATACGATTCATGAAACTCTTGTAATGCTGACACTTTTCTTTATTCGCAAACTCTATTTAATGCATGCCGCGATGAGTATTAATGAAATATCTTTGATAAAATAATGATAGAATTAAATGCTTTTACAATTATTGCATCATTAAAGATACGATTAAACTTATTATTAACACTGTCGACCTTATCATCGGAAGTTGTCTTGATCAATCGACGGGACAGTAATGTCAAGTATCAAAATATTTAATGCTTCCTCGGAAATAGTGGCAGCTGGAGTGCTCTTGTCAGGATTTTAACTTCGTTAATCGATGAAATAGTAATTCCAATTCAAATTCCAGAGATGTAATTTCGTCACTGTATCATATAAAATAGTCAGTTTTAAATTATCCTTCACGCGTCTTCTAATTATTGCAGACAGTGTGTTAGCAAAACGAAGGAATTGAGAATTACATACCTGATATTAGAGTATTTTTAGAAATCGCTTTCTTCGCTCTTGTTCGCTGTTAGGTGTGCATGCCTTGTGAGCTCTTAACATCGTATCAACTGGCCTTAGCTTTACCAAATCTAGTTACGTGATTGTCGATCTCCTGCGCTATCGGCAGAGGCTGTAGGGAATTTGTGATCACGTATTCTCTTAGTCACGTTCTGGTATTTACGTATTAAATGTCTAAAAAAAATATCAGCAATCGAGGCGTTTAATGCCATCACATAACAGCCTTTATCCTCTCGAAGCCAACCTCATGTTGCGTGTAGGTAAATTTCCTTCATTCGATCATTCAATTTTCTCTTCGTTGATTTGTTTTCTTAGCTCCGAACCTACTCCCATCTTCCCATGTCGGGTTTTCGTTCTCGTCTTCACTTTCCGCGTGCTCCTTTTCCAACTCCACTTTGTACTGTATCGGGCTAGCGTACTCCAAACCGTCGCCTAAACTTTCCCAATTTAAGAAACCATCCTCTAAGGTGCTATTGTCTCTGCATGAATTTAATTTATTGATTACCCGACTTTGGCACGGAATAAAATTAATTTTTACTCATTCAAATGCTCTAAATCATCTCGAAACAAGACTAAAACGCTTTGATCGTGTTACGTACTGTAATTGGGATAACGCCTGATGCACTTCCGGCTCTTCTTGCTGCTACTGAGCATTACCCGAAGAATCCGACGAGAAGTCCCTATGACTTGGACGATTTCTTCTTTCTTCGTTGACGGTTGATATTCTCGTTTTTCAGGTTCGGTAAGCGCGGAAGACAAGCAATTGGCAATCATAATAGCCCTGTTCCTTCAGAAAGATTCGGGAATTTCATCGAAGAAACCCGAATGATTATTTCTTACCACTATACTATAAAATTACTCAACATTATTCAAATACTCACGATTTTAGGATTACACGAAAAGCTTTGATCTCCCGAATTGACAGCTATCGGGAAATCAGATGTTTGACACTTTTCACTTTTATGCAGCGCACTCTGTTGAATCCAACTCTAACTATCACTGCCGAAGTCAAATTTCAGGTCACAGTGCCCCTGTTGCGCTTGCCGTCACACAGATAGGTATTTTTGTTCCCCTGAATGCGAGTTTCCCTCTTGAGCCGTCCCACGTTAGCTGCGATGCGACAAACTCATCCGTCAGCAGCTGCTTCATTGTACAGCTCAGGAACTCCCTGGCAGACGATCCTCCCAGGCTTACAACATGCCTGAACTGCGATAAAAAAAAATGCGTTTTTTTTTCGAAACCTCGATTTTTTATCTATATTTTGTAATCAAAACATTTTAGGTATGAAATTGTTTGATATAAATATTTACATGTTTAACTTTTAGTCGAATAATATGAAATCTTAATAACCAAAAACCATAAAACAGTGAACGTAACTGCATACAATGAGGATTTCAAATCTATTCTAATGACACACAATATTCTATGAATGGAGGAACGTTTGAGGAAAGTTACGACAATCGTTTCAGTAACATTTCAGAAATTTATCAAAGCGGACATATAGAACTTTCAAAAAAAAGGCTGTAATTCGAAAATGTCGGTAAAGTATCGGCACTGTAGGTATGTAAGCTTGTTTTGATTGGGCCGGACTCACGATTTGAGGTTAGAATCGGATATGCGAGAAAATCAATGTTACTTGTTATGTTTAAACAAATGAAAATCAGTTTGCCAATAAATCTATAAAGCGTTTACCTGTTTTTGTGTCAGAGTTGGATGTTTGGAAAAACACCACGATGCACTTTATTAGTTGTTGCGTTGCACTGTTGCGATTCACTCACATTCACTGGATCAATGAAACGAGCACTCCAACGCGCAGCTGCCTTGCGCACATTTACAGAAAGCACTTAAGCGCATGCGTGAGACCGCACGTCGTGCATCCTACGTGCGACGCACCATTGCTATCTTGGTGCTATCTAGATAGGTTGGGTTACAGAAAGCACTTAGGTCTCATCGCGTGCGCTCAAAACTCACGCGTGACTTCATTTTAAATGCGTAGTAGAGCGCACGCGTGAGATCGCACGTCGTGCATCCTACGTGCGACGCACCATTGCTATCTGGGAATATAGGATTTTTATAATTATTTTAGGAAGTCCCAGAAAAATTGAGCAGCATTATTTCTGTAACAAATTGTAAATAACATAATTATACCAGCATTTCACTATTTAAAATGTACCGAACTTACTCTGCATAGAAATTAAGAAATAACCTTCCTATAGATAATAATGACAAAATATTAAAAATAATATATTCTGTTTCATATTATACTATCACAAGTTTCAATTTATATACCGACCTGTCAAACGTGAAGTGTACATGTACCTCACTTCTATTTCAGCTCTTCTTCGCCTCTGGTGTAATGATGGAAATGACAAAAATGTCATCATTTACACCCCACACAGTACGTTTTTGCAAGTAACTTTTCTGTAACATTTCTGCGATATTTTACAATATTCGTGAATACTACCGTATGTTAGAAATATATATTTCTCGATAAAAACGTTTCGGAATCATTACGTCGAAAGATCTCCTTGACAAAGTACAGCTCGATAAGATTGTACTTGTCAGGGCTGAATTATACCGCATATCCTATGGCCAACCGCGCAGGTGAGCTGCGACCTGAATTCTTGACTTCGGCAGTATTTATGGTACAGTTAGAGTGGGCTTCAGACGAGTGTGCTGCATAAGAACGAAAAGTGTCGACTGCTCTTCTAATAGCTGTCAATTCGGGAGATCGAAGCGTTTCGTGTAACCTCAAAATCGTAAAGTTTTGAATTAGTAGTGAATAATTAGAAATAATCATAAATAATCTTCCGAATTGACAGCCATCGGGAAATCAGACGACGCTTTTCGCTCTTACGCTGCGTTCTTACGAAAAGTGTGAAACGTCTGATCTCTCGATGGCTATCAATTCGGGAGATCGAAGTCTAAGCTCGAAATCGTGAATCTTTGAATAAATGGTAAGTAATGTTCAGAAGTAAGAGTTAACAATCATTCGGTTTTTTTCGATGTCCAACCGAATTACACGCCTCATGCCTATTTGTTTCAGAAATTATTTCCGCGCTAGCACCGCTCGTGTCTAGGAAGTAGTTTTACGAAGTGGCGTGAGCGATACCTAAGGTGTCAATTCGGAAGATTATTTATGATTATTTCTCATCACTTCTACAAATTATTCACTACTAATTCAAAACTTTACGATTTTGAGGTTACACGAAACGCTTCGATCTCCCGAATTGACAGCTATTAGAAGAGCAGTCGACACTTTTCGTTCTTATGCAGCGCACTCGTCTGAAGCCCACTCTAACTGTACCATAAATACTGCCGAAGTCAGAATTCAGGTCGCAGCTCACCTGCGCGGTTGGCCATAGGACATGCGGTATATACAATTGGGTGCCTATTTCAGGTTGTAAAAGGTATAGATTAATATAAATTTAAATTGAAGCCAAGATAAATTAAAGTTCTTTATTCAATCGAAAGAAATTATTGCAGTAGTATTTATAATACATTATTCCTAATATGATATTTTAATAGGAATATCTTTGTGTTTTTTGCAAACTTTGCTGGTCGACTAGATACAATATACAGTATGTCCCGTGGATAACGCAAGTATTTGAATTTCCCTAACATTTGACTTTGGTAGTGCTTGGAACGGTGCTGTAGTTAGAGTTGGCTTCAGAAGAGTGCGCTGCGTTCTTACGAGCCGTGTTTCGAGAGCGAAAAGTGTAAAACGTCTGATTTCCCGGGAACTGTCAATTCGGGAGATCGAAGCGTCTAACCTCGAAATTAACTGAATTTGTAAAAATAATGGTAAATAATGTGTAGAAGTGATGAGAAATAATCATACAGGTTTCGGAAACACGGCTCGTAAGAACGCAGCGCACTCTTCTGAAGAGAACTCTAACTACAGCACCGTTCCAAGCACTACCAAAGTCAAATGTGGGGGAAATTCAAATACTTGTGTTATATATCCACGGGACATACTGTATATGCATATTAACGTTTTAACTAATCGACTAGATAACAGAGGTGACCAAACGTATTAAGTACTTTATATACTAGATGATAATAGAAAAATACGAACTGTATGAGGTACTGTAGCTCAATAAAAATTGCACCATGTGATACATAAAATAGTCTATACTTGTGCCCGTAGCTTTGCCGATCTCGAAGTGACACTTAACTGCTTTAACCTTTAAATGCATATTGTTGCTTTTCGGCAACACACTGCCTACTATACCTTTCAAACTCACACTAGAGCAAATATCGACTTGCTGCATAGAGTGTCCGTTGGGCTACGTACTGCTTTATAATAGGCTATAAGCATTTGTTGGTACATGGCGCTCATGTCACTGTATTATTGACATTTCTCAGTCTGCAGACAACCGGCGAGCAACGGGATAAGAAAATGAAATGCAAGCTGCCTAACTGCAAAGGACTTACCTATACCAAGTGTGAGAAGTGCGATGTAGAATTATGTTTCAATAAACGTAATAATTGTGTCAAAAAATTTCACACGTAATGTAATGTCATACTATGAACTTAATGCATGATGTTGCCATTTGGCTACATACCCTTTTTTCGAAAAAAAAACGGTTCAGTGAAATATAATTTTTATTTTTATTTCTCCCTGTATTAGTTTTGTAAAATCTTCCAGTTTTTCATTTTTTTATTTAAAAAAAAAAATCATGCATTTAAGGGTTAAAGACGCGTAGGTTAGCTTAAAGAATACATAAGAATAAACAAATTGGTATCAAAGAGGTAAATGAACAAAATAATGAAAAACAGAATAAAATTTACTAGTGTACTAACTAGAGGTAGGTAAAAGCGCCAACTACTTTTGTATTGGTGAATAAGGTAACGAAATAAATGTTCCGAGCCTGTATTTAGTTAATTTCGTATCATCTTGTACTACTTAAAATTGGAGGTACTTTTGCCCAGCTCTGCTAGACATCAAAGTGACGCTGATCTCCATATTAACGCTGCGCACGATGGCGTTGATTACAAAAACTTATCGATAATATTTGTGTTTTGACGTGAACAAATTAAATAGAAAAAGAGAATAGAAAAGAGTTGATCAACTGATCGCTTTAACAAGGTGAACAACGTGGTAAGGCAGTTCTGAGACTAGAGCAACTCTATTTATTACAAGTATTATTACTCAAAATTGCGACTAAGTCTGACTTGCCCTCGTAGTCTTCACTTATTTATTTTATCTCGTCTCTTGCTCTTTCCCTGCTTCTCGGATAGCCCGCTGTTTGGCAAATCGGAACCAATCCGAGACGGTTTCTTCGAAATCAATTTCCTTCAAGGCCGGACGTTGCTCCAAAATCGCTTCTGCAAACAAATAATAAAAATTCTTACCTGAATACGTCGTCCAAATCAAGAGCACTTGATTACCGTCCTCTTCGCAGCGTTATTCCAGCACACTTCCAGACTGACAAGGAAACGTTTCGAGGCCGCCGCTTCCGATCTTGATGAAACTTCGTAAATTTAAAGTTTATCGAAAAATAAGAGACCCCTATTTTTTTATAGCGGCCCAATTTTGGTTTAAGGGGGTGAAATGGACCCCTGAATTTTCACCCCCTTCGAGCTATCTCCGAAACGAAGCGAGATAGATGAAAACTTTCAATATACGTTTTGTTTGGTTTTTTTAGTATAATAAAATCCCCTAAACAGATTTTGAAAAAAAGCATTATTTTTCAAAAAAAAAATTTTTATCTAATTTTTCGAAATTTCGGTTTAGTCATGTGGACAAAAATTTAGGAAATTTTATTACAAATTCAACCATGTATGACATGATATATTTCCCTCCTACAGTTTTGCAAATTTCTAACTTTTATGTCTGATAATGAGCGGGCTACCAATGGCAGTGACGGGATAGGTCGGGGGTTATTACTTCTATGTATTTTAATGCCACTTTTCTTTTATTTAATAAAGTTCAACTTCTATGGCTCATAATTATGACAATAATGGTATTCCGTGAAAAAATGTTTCATACAAAGTTGTTTCTTACACCAAGCACACGTAATAACGGCAAGATCGCCACATATGTGGCATCGTGGTTCCGAGTCCTGTGCAAAATAAAATTCTACAGGATGTTCAAATTCAGGAGGTCTCCTGAATATATATCCACTCTTGAACCACGAATATTTAATAAAGTTAGTAAACCGTGGTGAAGAAAACTGATTATGAGTAAGAGATTGAAGTTTTAAAATATTATCTCTCGAATGAAGGTTAATATCGTAATTGAAAAGAGTTACAATATCTGAAAACCTCCTTACAAAATTCTTCCACATTCGAAATCCGTATACGTCTAGCGGTTGAATCAGTCCGGTGGTGCCTTGTGGAATCGTCATTAATATTATTGTCTTGTCTTCTGGTGTAGCTTCTCGAACACTTCGCTCACATTGTCCACTCCAAGAGTCCAGCAGTAAGACGCTTGTAGATCCAGTGTTAGGGAAGTAAACTTCTTGCAGCCATGTTTTCATGAGATCGGTTGTAAGTTTCCCAGATTTGGAAGCCATGAAGTATACATTTGGCGGCCTAAACACGGTTTGTTGCACTCGTTCTCCCAATTGCCCACTAGCCTCTTTTAATACCACATAAAGAGGCGACAGTAGTTTTCCATCAGCAGATATGGTGGGTTGTATAGTATAGCTGTGGGTTGTAGAAGATATTGATTGTACCACAGCTTCAATTTTTTTTTGCCCCGATGTAGCTAAAGTTCGGCCAGAATGTATTTCTAAATTAAATCCACTCTGATCAGAGTTAAATACATTTTGTGGTCCATATTGTGTAATGAGTGGCTTCACTTGTTCTACGAAGGCATGGCTTCGTACTTTCAAACTTTCCTCACCCTCAACGTTTTTTCTCGTTACAAACTTTGTGATCTTTCGAGAGACAATTCTATATGCTTTCTTGAATGACCTCAACCATGTTTGACTTGCTTTGAAGGTTGGAAGATTCTCTACTTCTTTTGCTTGTAAAGCCCATCGTTTAAGGTCTACATCATGTACTATTATTTTCGATCTACTAGCTTCTACAAATTTATCAAAAGTATATTTCGCTATGCGTATTAATTTATCATTTTGAGTACCCCCCTGTCCTACTTGCGCAGCCCATCTTCGTAATTGTCTATCAGATTTCACTTTTTTAAACTGATGTTGAACTGCTGCTACGGTTCGACGTCTTTTCTTCCCACTGTTCCAGTAATCTATGGCACTTTGTTTATATTCAAAGCTAACCGCTTCTTCATCGGGTGTACAGGGATATGGTTCTGGAGGTATAGAGGTTTCTACGTGAGGAACATCCTCGACATCCGATTCCAGCCAGTCAGTATTAACAGCGTGCATTTCACTATCCTCGATTGAATCTTCCAATTCCAATTTATTTTCATGTTCGACTCGAAATGATGAATCCTCCATGCTACGTATAATAATATTTTGTAATAAATCTTTCAATTGCACTTCTGCACTATTCATTGGAGTTTCTCTTCCATTTGGTACACTGAAAACGGCCACCAATAAAGTTAACACATTGATCGGATTTATAATTGCCATAATAATAATATGAACTGCTGTGAACCATAGAAACTGAATATTCAGACTAAAAAGCTTTCTCTTTCGCTTCCTTATATATAATGAAGTCGCCTCACAAGAACGAAACAGACTGGAGAGGGTGGGAGGTCCGACTTCCCAAAAAGGGGCCATCATCCTCGGAGTCCGCGTACGAAACTCGAGAGCGCGTACGAAAATATTTTTACATGGGCACAGAGCCAACTAATAATAAAGCTTGTCCAAAGAACTAAACTCCCTCTTTCGCATCACCGGGGCCATATAAGGCAACCCTACAAATAACAGGAATGTTGTTTACGGCATTTTCGAGGAGTATATATACAGGGCCGAGAAGCAAAGAGCTTCAGTTTCATTGGCTGCGTCTATCATTCAAGTGATGGGTTCAAACGAGTTACCGACTTTTGAGAAGATCGTGGAGGATCTTAAAAATGGGCACATACCATTGCCGTCTCCCGGGAGATCGCTGGATCTGACATTCCGCACAACAGGACCATCCATGGCCGAAGTAGAACGAGAGCTGCAAGAGTGTGAGGAGTACTGGAGGAAACAGTACGCGAAGAAGAAAAGTAAAGAAAAAAATGATTCCAACAAAAAACTATAAAAATTCAGACAATTTTATCTAACCTGTGAGTGAATTATTAGTTACTTACACACAAACAGAAAATAATATAAATAAATTAACGGTCGGATTTATTAATAAGATTTCTGAACAATTTTTGTCCATTTTATTTTGATAATATTCCGCTAGACATATACGGCTTTCGAATGTGGAAGAATTTTGTAAGGAGGTTTTCAGATATTGTAACTCTTTTCAATTACGATATTAACCTTCATTCGAGAGATAATATTTTAAAACTTCAATCTCTTACTCATAATCAGTTTTCTTCACCACGGTTTACTAACTTTATTAAATATTCGTGGTTCAAGAGTGGATATATATTCAGGAGACCTCCTGAATTTGAACATCCTGTAGAATTTTGTTTTGCACAGGACTCGGAACCACGATGCCACATATGTGGCGATATTGCCGTTATTACGTGTGCTTGGTGTAAGAAACAACTTTGTATAAAACATTTTTTCACGGAATACCACTATTGTCATAATTATGAGCCATAGAAGTTGAACTTTATTAAATAAAAGAAAAGTGGCATTAAAATACATAGAAGTAATAACCCCCGACCTATCCCGTCACTGCCATTGGTAGCCCGCTCATTATCAGACATAAAAGTTAGAAATTTGCAAAACTGTAGGAGGGAAATATATCATGTCATACATGGTTGAATTTGTAATAAAATTTCCTAAATTTTTGTCCACATGACTAAACCGAAATTTCGAAAAATTAGATAAAAAAAATTTTTTTTTGAAAAATAATGCTTCTTTTCAAAATCTGTTTAGGGGATTTTATTATACTAAAAAAACCAAACAAAACGTACATTGAAAGTTTTCATCTATCTCGCTTCGTTTCGGAGATAGCTCGAAGGGGGTGAACATTCAGGGGTCCATTTCACCCCCTTAAACCAAAATTGGGCCGCTATAAAAAAATAGGGGTCTCTTATTTTTCGATAAACTTTAAATTTAGGAAGTTTCATCAAGATCGGAAGCGGCGGCCTCGAAACGTTTCCTTGTGAGAGATTTCTTCACTCGATTATTCGCGTACACTTTACGGCGTCTCTGTCAGGATCTTCGATTGGCAATGAATGAGGCCCGTGATGCTTCGTGGTGGATACACACACGAAACTCTCGACTGAAATAATATACATATGTTGTTAAATTCTAATTAATATAACGTGAATAATTATGGGATGTAGTAGCATCTCGATGCCAAGAAAAGTAGTCTGCCTCCGGACGTTTCTTTAAATTGCTACTTGTTCCTGATAGCGATTCTTTATCAGCAACTAACAAATTGTAACTCGAATTCTTATTAAAAATGCTTGATAATAATTATAGGTACACGTGTTGAAATTCTGCATGATGTAAAGATGAGCTCATAGCTAGCATAACCTCGAATACAGTACCGTTAAACACAGTGTATGCCGTCAAATTCGAAGTGAGGTTAGCTTGAGCTCTTAAACCAAGGGTTTATTAGTTATAAGAAACTAAGTGAATATTAATTATACATTTTCAAGAATATTATGCATGCATGCGAGGTAATATTTTCGTGCGACTAGTAGCAACGCGTGGCGTACTCCTCGCAGGTACCAGTTGCGCGAGAACACGAGGACAGCAAACTATCGCTCGGTATCATTTCTTTTCTCGTGTCACATGATGCTAAGTGTAATCTACATTAGATAAAACTAATAATTCATTATTAAACATTATAATTACCTTGAAATCCGAAGCTCAAAACCACAGAATCGGGACCTTGTGTAACGAACGCGGGAAACACACCACGCTCCGGGGTCGACACATCTTACATCACGACATATGCCGTATACTATTCACAGCGACTCTCATCCGGTTGCGCACCCAATGCAACCGGTTTGACAGATGAGCCAATCAACACGTTCGATGACAAGAGCACGCCGTTAAAAAAACAAATAACCGCACGCGATACCTATCCTAATAATTTACTATCTTTGAATAAGTTATGCTACCATCAAAGTTACATTACAATCATTACAAGCATGTTACGTTACAGTAACACACTTCTATTACATAACTCTGACGTAACCACGACATATAATAGTTACATAACGTGCATGTTAATCATGTTATATCACCACTGTCATATGCATGTTACGTAAACATTACATAGTCTTGCAACATTCTTGTAATGTATATCAAGTAACATCACTGTAACTTCACGGAACTATCTTCAAAGTTACATTACTATCGTTATAAGCATGTTGCGTTACGGTTACACACTTCTGTTACATAACTGTAACGAAACCACGATATATAATAGTTACATAACGTGTGTGTTAGTGATGTTACATCACCACTGTGATAAGCAAGTAACGTAAATGTTACGTAGTCTTGTAACATTCTTGTAACATTTACAAGTTACGTTCGTGCCACATTACATACCTATCACGGAAGTTATACTTTAATTGCTACGAGCATGCTACGTTGCCGTTACATACTGTTTGTTATGCAATTGCAACGAAAATCCTTCATATAACAATTACATTACCTGCATATAACAAATGAAATATTGCATGGTACTCTTATGTTACATATCTTCAACATATCACAAGCGTTACATTGTAACATTACATGTAACTTCCAAGTTACATTGCTGTTCAATTACGTGTTTACTGGGTAGTATATCATATATTTTTTCGACGGCATAAAAACACTGTTTAAAGGTGTTAATTAAAAAAAATATTTTTTGCAATGGAAAACGTATAACAATCGCTGGAGATACACCAACCAAAAAAATCAGTACTCAGCGCCGGCGTGAACGTGTTAATTTATATTATATTATGTATATTTATTTATTTATTAATTATATATACGCACAATGTCTATATTGTTTTATAATATACATAATATACAATAATATGTCCAAAAACAAGTAATTTATATAATTTATATCATCTTGGTAGATGAGTTGGTTACATCAAATATATTGGTAAATATTTCGGCAGGTCTAACAATTTTTAATTTTTTAGATTTAGCGGGCATGTGACTAATAATAAATTATAGCAGCTATATGCGAACAGCACCCTACTGTCCCCTACTGCCATTAGCACAATCACAAATAGTGTATCTTACAATTAGTACACCCTTGTAACTGCTCACGTTTGGCTATTGCTGGGATTTTTTTCTTCACATTCACATTTAAAATATTCCGTGGATAATTGAAATATGAGCCAAACAACCTTGTTTCGTCGCACAATAAACGGACTTCGATATATCGGTTCTTACCACTCGGTATCATCGCGATCTATGTACCTCGCTAATCTAGAGTCAGTCTCACTACCAGTCACAATGGTGAGGCGATGTTTCCGCGAATCTAGGCTGCTAATGAACTTGTAGCCCCGCACCTTTCCCGAAAAGTCTAATTAACGAAAGGGTCGGAATAAGCCGTCTTTCGCAGTAAAGGGGAGCTTGTAAAGGGGAGAAATGACGAATTCAATAGATGACCGATCAGATAAACGTAATACCTGTCTTGTCAAGTCCCTTTACCATTCCGCGTAGCCTAACTCCTTGCTAACTAGAACCGGAACTCGGAAAATACCCAATGTCAACCCTTGTTCTAAATTCTCTTCTAGCCAATCAGGGCGCAATGCATCAATCCACGCTACTCCCACCGTAGTCCAATTACTTTTACATTTAAGCTATATAAGCCGAAACCAATTAATATGCGTTAACCAATGTATGTAACGAAGTGTATCGGAACGTATGCAGTGTTGGTAAAGTGAAATGGATAAGTGTCTTAATTGTAACCTAAGTGTTAAAAAATTCCGCGGCAAGTCGAAGATAATTGTTACAGATGAAGAAGTACACAAATATCAAGCCTGTTGTAACAACACTGTCCAAATAGGTTCAATATTCTGTAGCAAATGCAGATTAATCATAATATATAAGCAGGCAGAGGAGTCATGTAGCGCTGCCATAATTTATTATTTGTCACACGGCCACTACAAGTCTAAAATCGTTAGACCAGCCGAAATATTGACAAATATATTTGACGTAACCACCTTATCTACCACCGTTGAGGAGAATAGTGACGATGACTAAGGTCATGAGCAGGGCCTGTAAATGGTAGGACAGTAGGATACTGTTCGCATATAGCTGCTATAATTTATTATTAGTCACATGCCCGTTAAATCTAAAAAATCTAAAACTGTTAGACCTGCCGAAATATTTACCAATATATTTCATGTAACCAACTCATCTACCAAGATGATGTAAATTATACAAATTACTTGTTTTTTGTACATATTATTGTATATTATGTATATTATAAAACAATATAGACATTGTGCGTACATAATAAATAAATAAATAAATATAGGTACATAATATAATATGAATTAACACGTTCACGCCGGCGCTACGTACCGCGCCTGCGTGAACATGTTAAAGGTTTTTCAATTTTTTTTACTATGTTCCACCAAATTAAACTATTTGGCAATCATTTTACATACTAGTTGACTAATAGATGATTCCACATGATTTTTTTGGTTGGTGTATCACCAGCGATTGTTATAAACTTTCCATTGCAAAAAATATTTTTTAAAATTAACACCTCTAAACAGTTTTTATGCCGTCGAAAAAATATATGATATACTACTCACGAAGACCTACAATTTAGTTTTTGAACGACTTTGATATCTTTTATATGTAGTTCCAGAGAAAAAAATAGTAACGTTAATTGTTGTTTACCCCCTATTTCCCTTGTACGTGAAGTTAGCGGTCTGAAATTTGTTGTGGAGATATTTTGGATAAAAAGCAATAAATAAAAGGTTTAACAAAGTTAACTGGCGCCGGGGCATTTTTCATATGGAAATACGACGAGACCCTTTCGTAGAAGGAGAAAGAACCCTCAATGCGAGCCATTTTATATTACGTGGAAAAAATGAAGAAA